>JAMPIV010019835.1:212500-552748 GCA_024509875.1 Oreohelix idahoensis
CTTTTTCCGCAAGAATGAAGAATTTTTTTAGAGAAGGATCTTCTTCTTGTAATTTTATGAAAGAGTCACGAGAAATAACCAAGTGACTGTCTTGGCTATGCACTTCATCATTACTAGTCAATGAAGTTTGAGGTGTCTGTAGAGCTTGTGCTCTTGTAACCACTGCATTGGTAGCTTGCATATTATGATCCTCCCAAGCAGCAATCTGCTGTGGGGTACATTCCCTAACTCCGTGAATACGACCGATAAAAAGGTCCGCAATAGGATTAGGTAAGAGACAAGCGTGCACATCTCCGGTAAAGAAAGGAGTGGCAGTGTGAATTACGGCAGTTGGATATTTCTCTAGAGTGCCGCCAAATGTGACACATTTAATTACTTTTCCCGTAGCACAAGATGGATCTACAAGAGTTTGTCTAACACCAATAGTGGTGCATCCGGAATAGAAAAGGACTGAGACCGGATTATTATTTACAAGACCCTTATGTAGGATTAGAGAACCTCTCCCGTCATGCGCAACTGCAGCAGGAAGAGCGGGAAGAGGGTGACCACAACTCAAAGTAGTTACGGTAGTTGGCTCGAACAAAGTACTGCATTGGGGGCACTTGTTTGCTCTCCCAAAGTCAAAAGCAGAACATGTGACAGCGCTAGAGTTTTTATCATCAACAACCTGATTACAGTCTCCCTGAGATTCTTGTTGTACAGAGTTAGCCTGCTGATATCTCTTTTTTTTTGTATTGAGATCTACCGCGACTATTATTACCTCTGAAGTTATCAGAGTTATTATTATCTCTGAAGTTATTGTGTTCTCTATTGTAATTATTATCCTGGTTTGAACACCAGTTTCCATGATTATTATCATGTCCACATTGATGCGAACATCTATTAGTTTAGTTTTGAGGTTTTCGTGAGGAATATCCTCTATTATTATATCCTCTTCTGAAATGCCTAAAATTATTAGGTTGAAAGTAACGAGGACTGTCAGCTCGTCTCCAATTCTTCGAAGAAGAATCACCATGAGATTGATTGCCATAATTCTGAGTATAATTATGGTTACTCTTCCTATCGAAATTTTGTTTAGTACCCTGGAATTTACGAACAAAGTTTGTGCCATATGGTGCTGCCGAAGCAACAGGCAAACCTTATTTCACCTTAGAGTTACTAATCGTTATGTGAGGGTGCGCAGTGACATATTGGCAACAGAATTCTTTCATTTCCTTTATGGTTTTAGGTTTACGCTCATGAAGGAAAGCAAGAAAAGACTCATTGACAGAAGACATGACTTTGTCCCTAAGTATTAAGTTAATAAGTGCTTCATAAGTATGTTCTGTCTTTGACAGCTCAACCCAACGTGAAAAAGTAAGACGTATTTTGCAATAAACTCGGAGAATTCTACTCCAGTTTCTGGCAACATATTTTTAAATTGCAGACGATAGCCGTCTTCGTTAAGTTGGTACTTCTTTAACAAAGCTGCCCTGACAACTTCATAATTGTTCTTGTCAGGCTCATTTACCATGCTTAACATACTTAGAGCTTCACCTTTGAGTATATTTGACAATTGATCAACATATAGTGATTTGTCTATGTTATGTGTTTTACATGATCGTTCAAATCTGTCTAGATAGAACGTTATGTCATCACTGGAAGGACTAAATGCTGGTAGCTTAATCTTAAAGGTGTTAGCATTAGCCTTATCAGTAGATGACCCCTTATTTGTATCATTAGCATTACCCATGTTCACTACTTTCAATTTCTCTAACTCTAAAGCTAAGAGTTTTTCTTCATGCTCCATTTTTGCTTTTTCTTTTCTCTCATCAGCCTCTCTTTGTAACTTCCTGTCCTCAGCCTCTGCTTCAAGTCTTTTATTTTCAGCCTCTTTTTCAAGTCTTTTCTCCTCAGCTTCTCTTTTCTGTTTTTCCATTTCCATTTGGAATCTTCTTTCCTCCACCTGCATCTGTAATTTCTTTTGTTCAGCTTCCATTTCCATTTTTTTTCTTCCACCTTTAATGATTTGTCATATTGAGCAGTCGCATATTCCTCCAATTTATCACCAGTCTTTCCAAGGGATTTACCCTGCTCAATAAAGTACTCAAGTGTAGACATATTGTCTAATATTATGAGTCACAACACCTGAAATAATTAACTATCTTATTTCAAACTTAATAATAACAAGTCTTAAATCAAGCACTTGAATAATCACATCACAATTTATTATCCCAATCTCTGTGGGAAACAAGTCTATGTCCAAGAACTTGTATATGAACTTTTATGAAAATATCATCAGTCAATTCTTAATCATAGGTAGACTTCCCATTCAGCAGTGCACAACACTATTCATCATTTATTTATCATCAGTGTATTAGTAATAGTGCATCAGCTTAATCCATTAATTAATTACCATAAGTGTAACTAATCACAATGTAAACAAAGTCACAATGTAAACAAAGTCACAATGTAAACAATAACAATGATCAGAAACAATACGAAAACATCCGCAGAAATCAACTAAATAAACAGCGAAAAGTAAAGAAAGTATCACAAAAAATGTGATGATATCTGCGATAGAATTAAACAAAATACATGACACCACAGTGTATAAACATAAATTGTGTAAAGAACTAAATAATAGAAAAGAGGAGACCTACAAATACAAACAAATCAAAAAAAAAAACTAAAGAATGCGAAAAAATACCGAAAACAAAACTGCACATATCGTCACAACTAACAATAATAGCAACAGATGTTGCATGCAAATTTTCAATTAAGAAAATTGCTCCTACAGAACGCTATCATAAGACCTATATGACGTGGTATCTCTTATGATAGTCACCTACCCAACCAGCCCGCTGAGATGTAAATATATAAATATACAAATAACATATAAACATATACCATATAACAATATGAGAAAAGAACGTGAAGAAACAGAAGGCTCAGTAGAAGTATAAGGGCACAGTTTACAAACAAAACAGGCCACTTAACTTATGGACATCCAACGTCAGCAGAGCAAAGAACATGTGAAGATCAGCATTCTATGGATAGAAGATCCAACGTTGATCGGACATGTTGATCTTGCGTGGTAACTGCCAGGACGATGGTAGAACTTGAGCTTCTGATAATCGTACAAGTAGAGTTGTTACGGTACTTGGCCTTCTTAATCCACAATAGCAACTCGATCTAATACGGAGCTTGTCCTTCTCAATACAAGAACTCGTAAGTACCGGCACTTGACCTTCTCATGGAACAGTAACTTGATGCCTAGATAGCAGCAACTGATTCAAACACAGCAGCAACTTGATAAATGGACAGCAGCAACTTGATTCTCGAAGGACGTTTTACAGTTCGAAATAGCAGCAAGCCAAAACGTTAGGACAGTTCTTAAATATATTCTAAACTCGAGGCGCCGGGTACTGTCATTTTCTTGATTTAGGATCAGCCAAAAATTTCAAGTCCAAAAAGATACCGTGCAACGCCGAGTAGTATCAGGCTTCTGTTAGTAGATGTCTTGAAGAATGCTGTATGTAGATATCTTGTAGAATGTAGCGGGTAAGAGACCCCGTGTATGCTGGCACCAGACCAAACCAGCTTATGGCCACCAAATGTTGATAACCAAATGATTGGTCACCAAATGTTGAAGGTGATTTATTTCTCATGTGGAAGATGTAGAGGTATTCAAATACTGGCACTTGAAGTGTAGAGTATCACCCTCAGACACCAGAGATTATGGAGGCGTAGAAATATGGTGTCTTTGGTCTGGTTTGTGTATACATGTTGTAAGTGTGTAGCTAAATAGTTAGCAGGACAGTCCACACAGGACGTCACGTAAACACACGACGTGGAAGTCATTTAATCTGGTAACAGCTGGTTACGTTTCCAAACATTTATTGAGACGCCACAATAGTTACGATGATATTGACGATCAATCACAAGCAATGTAAATCATATCAATCAGTATAAGGTAAGGTTCCCTCAATAAATGAGCATTCAAATAAGCTGATCTCATGGATATGATAGCTTCAGCAGATTCAGCTTAAACATCAACAATATGCGAGTTAATCAACTCTTTCCTGATACAAGTAGATCAGATATGTAGGCATGTTTGAATACCAGCCGCACGAGCATGGCGGACTATGAACTCAGTTCACGTTGACCTTCTGTGGACATATTTTATAAGTCTAACCTTCGTAAAGGCGTCTTCGCTGGCATAACGAAGTTCGAGGAACATAATATTAATTGTTCTGTGGGCATAAGTAGCCATAACCATAGATATATTAGGCATCGAGATATCTGGTGTGCTTCTAGTAATAAAGTCTCTCCCCGCCTGACAGTGCGAAACGAGTCAAACAATTGTGTTTAACCTCACAGACTACAGGACAAAATAGGAAGAGCAGTTTTACCTTTATGTTCGAAAAACACCACAATTCCAACCGTCTCCAGACGTTAGAATTACACACATGTGATTAATATGAATAAACTTGCCATCAAAATCACAGAAGGACATTTCCCATGATGAAAGAATACTCGGGGCCACAAGAGCATATCTTGCCCCGACACAGATCACATCTCGACCGAATTCTGCCACAAACTGACTGGGTGGAAGCTTGTTCAATCTACAACCGAAAGACAGACATGCGCAGAGAACCATTCCCGTGAGAACAATTCAGAAAAGTACGTAGCTATGATCCTATACTGAGAACGACATATAAAATCGAGCCTTATAAGGAACGAAATAGCAACATTGCAGGTTGCCAACCACTTCTAAGAAAAGTAGACCTGTACGCTCCTTAAAAGGACATGAACCGAGATCGGTATGACATTATACCGGCAACCTTCGGTCACAAGAAAACGATAACTACACAAAGTAAAACAGTGAGTTCATTTCCCGAGTTCTATCCCTTGCATAAGGAACAATTAGCGTACACTGTTAACGTTGCATAATTCTTATGTGTAACAATATCCAAAAGGATATTATTCAAATATAAATAATTTTAAAAATAATTAACATTTTTCATCGTCATCACATTTGCTAAAAGCTAGCTAATAATCTTTAAAAATATATTATAACTACATGCCTAAACGGATTTTGTTAAAACTTGAATAGAATGAAAGCCTCATATGGGGAAAATGAAAGGATACCTAGGAAAGAAGGAAGGATATAAGTGTGAAGTGAAAAGAAGAGAAAACAAGTACAGAAAAAGCACAGATCGCCTCAAACAGGGAGATTAATCGAACATTTTATGGGACTTCAAAGTGTGCTTTCTCGTACGGGAGAGTAGCCCAAATATAAGGACAGAGCGGCGCGTTGAAAATCACCCACACCAAATACGGAAGCCAGAGTGAGAAACTGGAAGACAGCATCTGCAAGAAAAGTTCTTTTTTCACGCTGGATGCAGGGCAGATTAACTTCAACCAATACAGGCTCACCGTGAGCTTATTAATCCTAATAGGGGTTTTATGATCGAGAGTTATGATCATTCCTGATCAAGCTCATGTTCAAGTTTAAACCAAAGACTTGAGGACCGTTGATCCTGCTAACTGAAGCCTAGAGGTCAAACCAATCTTCAACACCTTAGTCCCCCGTAGTTATAGGGCGGGCTGAAGGAAAGTCTTCCTGATCATCAGTGTGTCTCAGGAACCTCGAACAAATACCAGATGAGTTTATGTGTTATTCAATCCAACAAATCCTGTGAGCAGTTTCTAAAGCGATGGTCGATGATGATAACAGCTATAGACTAGATAGCAAGATATAAAAAAAAACAAAAAACTATACTGTGACAGACTTTTATAATTTGATTGGAAGATTCATCCAAGATTTTTTTCTATTATTTATTTTAATTTGTAACTATAAATAATCATACATTTTACCATCTTCCAACACCCATTTCTCATTACAAGAATATATAGATGTACATAATAAATTATGAAATTGTACTCATTTGACTTGGTAAAATTTTTAACTGTTAAATTTTGAGTTACTTTTTCTAATTTAATTATATTATCACATAGGGTTACTATAGCGAAAGTAGCAACTTATACTTCTGAAGCCTAAATCTATTGTCCAGCTCAGAGTATTCACAGCTGTAACTCACTTGTGATACCAGTGTACTTCTCGGGCACTGGAACTTCATACTTTCTGGAGAGAGATTCTACTTCTTCTCTACCACTATTATCATACTAGGAAAACCTTTCGCTACAAGGACGACCCAAAGTCTGCTGAGAGGACAACATTAGACAGTCTTTGAAGGACCGAGAACTAGAGTGGAACCAAGCCAGGAGGAAGACAGCCGATATAATAGTATGGCGCTCTCTCTTACAAACCTCTACACCTCACGGTAGAAGAGGAACGAATAAGTAAGTAAGGGATTCTTGCTGGTGCTACGGAGTTCATGCACTGTGCTGAGATCCTCCATGTGTGATCTAAGGGAGGAGATCGGAGCACTGATGGAGTTGTCTGTGTGCAGTGAAGATAGTCCTTGAAACCAAACCAAACCAAAAAGTCCCGCACCCCTTATCCAGCAACTTAAGAAGCCTCAAATCCCTTTATCTTCTTGCTCGCAAAACATGCCAGAAATTCTTAAAAGAGATAGAAGTTTATTTTGAAAAAAAGTTATTTACTAATGTTCAGTATCTAATTCACTTTGTCGCTGTTCTATTTTGCACAAATGTATTTGAATGCCGTGTATTACATATTGTTTACGATGATCCGCGTTCTAAAATATCTGGCATGTCTCTCACACCTGGATGATGAGTCTCACACCCCCAGGAGGTGTATGCACCCCTGGTTAATAAGCACTGAGTTACACATTCGTGCTTAGGGCCCTTTATGGCCTTAATCTGGCCTCGGCTGTACATGTATTTTATGTAAAAAAAAATACATTATATCATCAGCAGACAGCTAAATACTCTACAGTTACAAAATAGACAACTGATTTTTAAATTATTTTTTTTACTGAAGGCTGTCTTACACCGGTTCTTCCAATCAATATTCTAGAACCTCTGTCTGTATGTTTGAGAAGTTAATTAAGGGGATGCAATAAGTTATTTTGGTAATGAAAGACATTAATTGTATTGTTTCCCTTAACATTAATTTTGTGTTAATATTAATGACAGCAACTGAGAGATGAACAAGCAGGCTTTCGACAAAACAGATCCTGTACAGACCAGATAGCCACATTGAGAATAATAGTTGAACAAAGCCTGGAATGGAATTCACCGCTATACATCGGATTCGTGGACTGTGAAAAGGCATTTGACAGTCTAGACAGAGAATCACTTTGGAAATTGATGAGGCATTATGGAGTTCCCATGAAGATCATTAACTTAATAATTAAGACCTATGAAGACATGACATGCAGAGTTTTTCAAGGACAACTTACAGAACTGTTTAGGATTAGTACGGGAGTGATGCCTCTTGTCTCCATTCCTTTTCTTACTAGGAATAGATTGGGTTATGAAAACATCGACATCACACAACAGAAATGGAATTCAGTGGAATCTGACTAAACAGCTTGATGATATGGATTTTGCAGATGACTTGGCGCTTCTATCCCATAACCATAATCAGATACAAGAGAAAATGAAAATTCTCGATGGGAAGTGGGCCTGAAAATACACATGGAAAAGAACAAGATTATGAGAATAAATGCAAGAAATGATTACAAGGTTGAACTTGAAGAAACACCATTAAAGGATGTAGAATCGTACACATATCTTGGTAGTAATATAGACAAAGTTGGTGGGACAGACAGTGATATCAAAATAAGAATACAAAAAGCAAGAGGAGCTTTCACTGCATTGGGAATCATACGGAGAATAAGAGAAATCAAGTCCAACACGAAAATAAGAATCTTCAACTCAAATGTCAAGTCAGTCCTGTTGTTTGGCTCTGAGAGATGGAGAACAACAAAAACAACAACCACAAAGCTACAGACTTTCATAAACGGGTGCTTGCATAGAATAGAAGGTTTGAAATGGTATGACAAAGTTACAAATGTGGAATTGATAACAAGAACCAGACAAGTGCCAGTGGAACAAGAGTTAAGAAGAAGACGCTGGCGATGGATAGGACACACATTGAGGAAACCTGTTGATAGCATTACAAGGCAGTCCTTGTTCTGGAATCCACAGGGAAAGAGAGGCAGAGGTAGACCAAACAACACATGGAGAAGAGAACTGGATACAAAAGTGAAAATGATGAGTCAAACATGGAAAGAACTTGAGAGGATGGCACGGGACAGGAGGACTTGGCAGGTGTTTGTTGAAGGCATATGCTCCTCGGGGAGCTAAAGGGTATTGAGTGATATTAATGGCTTTGCCATTTAAAAACAAAAAAAAAATTCCACAAGATCAGGGGTGACATTTATTTATTTATGTTTTAGTACTCCGTAGAATTATATGTGCTCAATTTTAAAGTTCAAGGACAAGTGTACCGTAGAATTGGATCCCTACAGCCACCACCAAATGAAGAATCTTGATACCTGCAGCGTTATTTTATTGGTGACCTTCAAAGGCAGGCACAGAATAGATGCAATAACAACCAAGGTGCAAGATTTGACCTCATTCTGAAGCTGCAAGAAATGCTACATTCAGCGAATAGCTATTTCAAAAGTTTCATACACATAAAGGTATACTTGGGGAACTCGTAAGTAAGAAATAAAGAAGTAGAAAACTAGACAAAGGAAAAATCACAAAAGGGATAGGTTTATCGGGGACTCGAGCCAGGACCATCAACTCCTTATGAGTGCTTGCAACCAACCAGTTTTTTTTTTTTTTAATGCTGCAAAAAAAGCACATAAATAAAGAGGGAAACCCGAGGCAAGTGAAAAGTAAACACGTTGGTATTTACTTTTCACTTGCCTGGGGTTTCCCTCTTTATTTATGTGCATTTTTTATAGCATATAATTTTTTCCCTTCAACCTTGTTAACATGTCTATGTCGTTTTATTGAATGTTAGTAGAAGGCAGACGTTATGTCCCTCTAAAATGTGGAAAGTTATGTCCCTCTAAAAATATGTATCTGAAATACAGTAAATACATATCATCGTCTGTTACTTTGGTATTAAGTACGAGTTATTTTTCCTTCATTCATTACATTTATAATCCATAAGGAGCACGTGCTCTCAACAAATTCATGCCAAGTCCTCCCGTCCTGTGCCATGCGTTCATGACGTTCTTATGTCTTCGTTATCTCTCTTACCTGTCTCCAGCTCCCGTTTCCCTGTGTTTTTGGGTCCCTCCCCCAACTCACTTGCACTGGACATCCCAGAATAAGGGCTGTCTTGTAATTATATCAGCGGGATTCCTCATTGAGTGTTCTAACCAACACTAACGTCTCTTTCCCCGTGTATGTTACCCAAAAAAAGTATGCCGTCTTTTCTGGTAAAATACGATTTTTATTTACTTTTATATGGATACAATTTTAAGAAATCTTTAATTTTATCAAAATTGTGAGAAAAATAGTAACTATAAAAGAAAATAATAATTTTTATTCTAAGCTAATGTCGTAGTCCGTTCCAGTTCGTCGCCTTTAGGATCAGTCCCAACTACGATGGTTTAGCCATGTCTGCAGAATGGGGGAAGATCGGCTACCACTTTTTGTTGTTGTTGTTGTTGTTGTTGTTGTTGTTGTAATAAAATGTTGAATCTACCACATATAAATTACCTATAGGTCTGATGTTATATTTAATTATCGGCTACCACTACAAGTATGGGAAACTAAGAGCCAGGAATCCAGACCTCCAGGACGACACAGAGTCCGCTGGGAGGATAACATTAGACAATCTCTGAAGTACCGAGGACTAGAATGGAACCAGGCCAGGAGGAAGACAGCCGATAGGACTGTATGGCGCTCTCTCTTCCAAACCTCTACACCTCACGGTAGAAGAGGAACGACTAAGTAAGCAAGCAATAAGAAGCATGAATTTAACAATTATTAAGAACAATCACATTATTTTTAAACTAAAAATTGTTTGTTTAGTTGTTAAGCAATCTTCAACTGATGCGGCTCATTAATACGCAATCCTATATATAATATCCCGGCTTTTTCTGTCGGTACATAACGCTAAGGGAAGCAACTATCGTTGAAAGTTGGACATTAATTGTATAGTTTCCCTTATATGTACTCTCCCGAAAATAGTAACACTTACCAAAGAAGAATGCGCAAATGACGGTGTGCACAAAAATATATTTATAGAATGTGTGATCCCGTATACACACATTGGGATCTTCGCTGCTGCTACATAGTTCGTGTACTGTGGTGATGCACAGTGGTTTTTTAAAATACTTTTGTTGCCGTTAGGTATTGGTGCTTTTGAATTTGATTCCTGTCTTATGACTAGTAATTTTATATTTCGATAAAATATTGATCTGTCTTTTAACCGGACAGCACTCTTCTTAATGAAGAGCCGGGGCGAATGATGTCAACAATCACATTCTCTACACACTCTCACTCTAACATTTATCTTCTCATACGCTGTCCAATATAAATAAACTGCCTCTTTCTGTTGTATAGTGTCACGCCTTACAGAAGACCATGATAGAAGGAGGCATTGAAGGCAAACGTGCGTGAGGGAGATAACGATATAAGTGTGAAGACAACATCAAGACGCTATGTCATTCTAAAATGTGGAAAGTTATGTCTATCAGATTGTACCGTCAAGACAAGAGACAGAAGACATTATAGATCCTTTGCAGTCGATCTTCGATGTGGAGATGGCACCTGATGATGATGATGATGATGATTATATAGTAATTTGCCAGACTATTATGTCATAAACTGCTTACGTCTGCTGTGTAATAGCAGGCTGTCTTTGCTTCAGGCTTAATAAACTGCTTCTGTATGTTGTGGGATAATAAATGCTTATGTTTGCGGTGTAATAAATTACCACCTACTGTTGAGTTTAAAAAAAAAGGCTTCTCTCGGCTGCTTAGTAATAAGCTGCCTTTGTCCGCGCTTTAATAAACTGTCTCTCGCTCTCTGTTGTGATCTATCTATCTATCTATCTATCTATCTATCTATCTATCTATCTATCTATCTATCTATCTATCTATCTATCTATCTATCTATCTATCTATCTATCTATCTATCTATCTATCTATCTGTCTGTCTGTCTGTCTGTCTGTCTGTCTACTTACTTACCTGTGTACCCTCCTTCCATACCTACCTACCTACCTACCTACCTGTTTGACTGTCTGTCTGTGTACCTAAATGTCTGTCTGCATGTCTATATATCTGCCTGTCTTGTGCCTGTCTATCTGATGTATGTCCGTCTTCGTATGTCTATTCGCCAGCCAATCAGCCTGCCTGTCTGTCTGACTGTCCGCCTTTCTGTCTCTATGTCAGTTTGTATGTCAGTCTGTGTCTGTACGTTTACCTACCTATCTGGCTGTCTCGTGCCGGTCTATCCGCCAGCTAACCAGCCGGCACCTCTGTCTCTCTCGGTCTGTCTCTCTGTCTGTCAGTTTGCATATCTGATTAAATGTATTTTAAAAAGCTTACAGTTTGAAACAAACGGTTGCTAAAAAGTGTGAATTACCTCAAAGTAATGCGTTTGCACCTAAAATTACATAATTAAAATGATGTAGAATCTTGGCTCTGAAATGGAATTATACACAAGAAAAAAATAGTTTTAACAAAGGGTTTTAAAAACATGGGACCAATCAGAAACGATGCTGGTTTGGAATGAGCAGGGATGGTTGTACATGTCAGGTAAACAATAAAAAAAAAATAGTTTCTTATGTTCCACCACAGGTGAAAAGATTTTTTTTAAATACTATATATAGATTATTTTGATATTCAAGAAAATTTCTACAAGTATTCCTTTTGCTACAGACAGTCTGTTCTGGAATTTTCGAGGTAGGAGATATAGAGAGCGATCAACGAACACGCGGAGAGGAGAACTGGTGGAAGGCATAAACAAAATGTAAACGGCATTGAATGATCTTAAGCTGAAAGCATGAGACAGGAGGATTTGGCATAAGTGTGTTGAAGGCCTATGTTTCTTGGAGAGCTGAAGTGTGGTGATGATGATGATGATGATGATGATGAGGATGATGATGGTGATAATGATTATGATGAGGATGATGATGGTGATGATGATGAGGATGATGATGGTGATGATGATGATGATGGTGATGGTGATGATGATGGTGATGATGATGATGATGATGAGGATGATGATGGTGAAGATGATGATGGTGATAATGATGAGGACGATGATGATGAGGATGGTGATGATGATGGTGAGGATGAGGATGATGCTGATGGTGATGAAAGGGATGATGATGATGGTGATGGTGATGAAAGGGATGATGATGATGGTCATGATGATGATGGTGATGATGAGGGTGATGATGATGATGATGATGATGGTGATGATGAAGGTGATGATGATGATATGGTGATGATAATGATGGTTAGGATGATGATGGTGATGATGGTGATGATGATGATGTTGATGATGATGATGGGGATAATAATGATGGTGAGGATGATAATGATGGTGATGATGACGATGGTGATGATGACGATGATGATGATGGTGATGAGGATGATGGTGATGAGGATGATGGTGATGATGACGATGGTGATGATGACGATGGTGATGATGACGATGGTGATGATAATGATGTGATGATGGTGATGACGATGATGTTGATGATGATGGTGATGATGATGATGATGATGATGATGATGATGATGATGATGATGATGATGATGATGATGATGATGATGATGATAGTGATGGCGATGATGATGGTGATGTTGATGATGGCGATGATGATGATGGTGATGGCGATGATGATGGTAGTCATGATGATTATGATGGTGACAGTCTTTTACCTGTGATGATTGCCGGGGGTCTCTATGAGACCGAGAAAGAACAGGAACACACTACACTCAGGAATGTGGTAACAGGTTAATAATATTAGGATGTGCATGTGACTGGAAATTTCACGATGTAATAATTATTCCTCTACTTCCTCGTTTGCCCTTAGACTTGCACATTAATGGCTCTAATAAAGCCAGTAGTCAGCTCAAGGTTCTTGACCTCTCATTCACCCTCAGACTTGCACGTTAATGGCTCTACTAAAGGCAGCTCAAGGTTACTGACATCTCCAAACAGTTTTTCATGGAGTGAAGTGTGTTGTTGCCATATGCTACTCCGTTTACTGCTGTATGTTGGGCAAGAATCAATACCAATTTGTTCATATTTTTTTCTCCCTTCTTGTAGCGTGCTCTGTTGGCTAGACTCTCTGCCTTTCGATATTCAGCTGGTACTGCCAAATGAAGTCTAGGGTTCAAACATTTGAAATGCAATGTCAGTTTTTTTTTCTTTTATTTGTAAATGTAAGTCAATCAATCAATAACCTTTAGCTCCCCAAGGAGCATAGGCCTTCAACAAACACATGCCAAGTCTTCCTGTCACATGCCATCAGCTCAAGTTCTTTCCACGTCTACCTCATCATTTTACACCTTCTTTTCAATTCTCTTCTCCATGTGTTTTTTTTGGCTACCTCTGCCTCTCTTACCCTGGGGGTTCCAGAACAAGGACTGCCTTATAATACTATCAACAGGTTTCCTCAGTGTGTGTCCTATCGTCTTCTTTTCATCTTTTGTTCCAGTGGCACTTGCCTG
This sequence comes from Oreohelix idahoensis, assembly GCA_024509875.1. Taxonomy (NCBI): domain Eukaryota; kingdom Metazoa; phylum Mollusca; class Gastropoda; order Stylommatophora; family Oreohelicidae; genus Oreohelix; species Oreohelix idahoensis. The sequence goes on from JAMPIV010019835.1 coordinate 226,133, forward strand.
GTTCTTGTCATCAGTTCCCCATTAGTGATCTTGTTCATACCATTCAAATCCTTCTGTTCTATGCGAGCACCCGTATTTTCACATTTTCGTTGTGGCTATGCATCTAATTTATATCTAAACACTATTTATGTTTGAGCTGTTTGAGCAATTGCTATTTTTCCTGCATTTCTCTTCAGTGGCGTCACTAGGGTTGGTGTCACCAAGTGCGGTAACTCATGGTCCCCCCCCCCCCCCCCCCCATGGACCTCCTCCCGTACCAGACCATACAGAATCCTTAGCAATGTTTTTTTGTACTAATGTTACTCTTAAATCGTAATTCCCGTATATCACTGAATGTAATGGCAATAGTAGTGACATAACAACTAGCAAAATTAAAATTACACTTTTAAATTGCAATATCATATGCACAGCCTAAATGTATTTACATTTACATAGTTTCATGTGGTTAAAGTGAAAATTCGGTAAGAAAACGAAAGAATTCGAAGTAAAAACGTAGGTATATTGATACAGTACATGTAAGCTGGGCTTACGAAAAATGTTTTTGTGGTTATAACTAACTACAGGGATATTTTTTATAAAAAATAATACATTTATGCTGAAACACTGCACAAAAATTTAGACAGTCATTTTGGAGTCTGATGGTGTCACCCGGTGCGGTCCGCTCCCCTCGCGTGACGCCACTGCTTCTCTTCCTAATGTTTTGTGTTAATCTACTTTGTTGTGAGAATTACAAGTTTCTTAAAATTTTTAACAAGGACAGTAGTGATCTGGCTGTATGGAATAAACTATTGTCCCTGTATGCGGGTATCTTAACAATTCAAAAGTGATTTTCTTTTTTTTTTTTAAATAAAATTTTGCCTCGTTTTAGCGAGGCTCGTCCCGTTCAACCTAGCCGGTTATATTAGGGCGCATGTCCAAATATAAAAGACCTGGAGAATTAGTTATGATTCTTCTTCTTCTTCTTCCTCGTTCGCCCTAAAAAGGACGGTGGTAAAAGTGACAGAACCTACGCACGTTTATGTACAGAACTACGGCAGAGTAAAACTTTTAAACTGTTGAAACTGATTGGCTGGGAGCTGTGACGTAGCCCACTTTGGTAAATCCATTACATTCTTTACTATGATTGGATAACGTATCGTCAATTCAATAGGGTTCACCGTGCCGATTCAGGCTTTGCGATAGGAGTTGCCTAGTCATACGCCTCAAATTATTCCATTTTATTGCCCACGTGTGTTAGCTCTCAGTCACGCGATATCATTATTGATTCTTTAACTGTTTCTATTGCATCCTCGTAACTTTACTGATCAAGATCAGGGTCTTTGAAAAACCTCACTGCATTAAAAAAAAATCTACAAACTATTTTCAAGCTTTTGAATTCGTGTTACGAAATCTACCGGGCTTTTAAAACAATGGCCACTTGGGGAATCATAAAAAGTATTATGCCGTCATTTGTAAGACTGAATTCTTTACAGCTCCAGCAACCAGTGGGTGAGTTATATCCTCCATACACGCCAAAATTGTTATTCTATTGTTCCGGTAAATGTATTGTAATTATTGTGACGTGTAAGTTGAGTTTTACTGTGGAAACTTTCGTAACTACTTGTCTTCTTATAAGATGATCTGAAACAGGCCGCAAGGTCTTTTATATTAAGACATGCGCCCTAATTTAACCGATTAGGTTGAACTGGACGCGCCTCGCCAAAACCCAAACTTGCTGTAAGTGGACCTGCTACAGTAGTTGGTGGATGCTCTGTAAGGAGTGCGAAGGAAAAAGATGATGTCAAGATTGCTTTTCTAATTGTGCAAGTAATGACACGGTGTTGAGTTGGTCAAGTAGCTTAGTACGTCTCTTCCTTCTGGCGAGTCGTTGTCATTTCGACGGGCTGTGCCGAAACCTCAGGAATACCTACCACTGTTCTTTATTTTGTGTTATTTAGTTTTCTTGTATGGGGGGACACATTTTTACCAAATCTGCGTGAATTCAGGACTCATCTCGTAGAGTTGTGTTAATGGCAACTGGGCTGGTACTAAATTATAACTTTTTATGTATACATCGTCAGTATTATCGTGATTACTATCAAGCTAGCCTTCCTCAGTATTCCTCAACCTGAAGGGTTTTTTTTTCTGGCCAACACAATCTCTCTCTATTTCTGTTTATCTTATATAGTCTCACTCCATTTTTCTACTCCTCTCTAGTCCTCTCTAGCATATGTTGTCTCCCTCCACTCTTCTCGTCATCTCTATCATATAGTCTCGCTTCACTTTGCTACCCTTCAATTACTGTCCATCTTATGTCCTTTCCTCCAGTTTACCATCCCACCTTATTCCTCATAAATCATAATTGATTTACATGTTCTTGCTTATATTGTCGTCTTTGAAATAATCACATAGGGAAGGTAAGAAATGGAAAGGTCATTGTATATTGTGTCTGGGACCGAAGACGCAGCAAGAGAGATGAATGCAGTCAGCGACTCATAGCTTGACTGCTTGCGTCAGGGTCAACGAACCAGAGCTGACCAAGACCCTACTCCACCTCCAAGTGGTGGTCCTGGAAACCGGCTGCATCACTGCAGTCTGGCTGAGAGAGTAGGGATCGAAGAGGGAAGGCAAACCCGGTCCCAAAAAATGCCGTGCGGAAGTCGGATGTGTCGGGCCGAAAGGCGCAAATATCACAGCTTCGCTGTAAACGGCGACACAACGCAACCAACGTCCTTTTCAGGACAAACGAGGAAGAAGAAGAAGAAGTATATTGTGTCTATCCATGCGTGTTTGAATATTGAACCTTATGTTTTTTTGGCAAATTGTCTGACTTTTCTGAAAATTTGTTTATAACTACCCACAAACCACCCAAAACGTCATTTCCGACTGCAAGTACATTCTTTTAAATACCGCACGTGTTTAAGAGTGAACGTGTTTCTGTTTTGAAACCAAGTTAGGGTCGTGCCCCAGAATTTCCCGTGCGTATCTAAAGAGACACATGAAGAACAGTACTAAGCAACCTCATGTATGTCATACACGGTGATGAAGGTTTCTCGTGAGGCTGACAACCTCATCTTATAACGCAAATGGTTACAGAAATCACTGCTGCTTGAGCATGTGAATACTTGGTGTAGTCTTTCTAAAACGGCACCAGCTACGGCGGTCACTCCGTGCTCGTTAAGGAAAATGGTACAGCTACTACTGTTCAAATCTTCATTTTCGTTTCCGCTTCTTATGGAGCCTGGATATACCATGATGAGGTTGCCAGCCTCATACACAACCTCATATTAGACGCCTTGCACGACATATCTTAGGGAGTAGTGTCTCTATTTGTTACGGGGTGGAGTGTCATCAGAGACCCCCCTCCCCCGGGAGCTACACGCGGTCTATTGCTATATAAACAAGGTGAAGGTCGTCACATAACAGATACTGCCATAGAGGAGTGACATGTCAGAGACCTTACCGTACTAGGTCCAGCTGAATTAGGTATGGCGCCCAATTTCCTTCCTCGCAGCCGGTGCTTTCTTTAAATTAAGAGCAGAGTCAGGAAACCATTTATAGCTGGGTAAACATAAGCGTGACGCAACCAGGTGTCAATCCCGGAATCGGGACCCAAAGATGCAGCAATAGAGAATGCAGCCAGCGACCCATAGCTTGACTGCTTGTGTCAGGGTCAGCGAACCAGAGCTGACCAAGACCCTACTCCACCTCCAAGTGGTGGTCCTGGAAGCAGGCTGCATCACTGCAGTCTGGCTGAGAGAGTAGGGATTGAAGTGGGAAGGCAAACCCGGTTTTAAAAAATGCCGTGCTGAAGTCGGATGTGTCGGCCAAAAGGTGCAGACATCGCAGCTTCGCTGTAAACGGACACAACGCAACCAACGTCCTTTTCGGGATGAACGAAGAAGAATCCCGGAATCCAGTAACCAGGGCCGGTGCTACCATTAAGCCAACTATGCGGCCGCCTAGGGCGCAGGCCTCAGAGGGGCGCAGAAAGTACAGTGTCAGTGTGTTAAGAGAGTGAGAAGTGTGAGAAACCAGAATAATTACTTAGCCTTGCCTAGGGTGCAAAATAGTCTGGCACCGGTCGTGCCAGTAACCTTGCCGCGAGAGGTCAACGTTGTAACTGCTTAGTCAGTCGGTTCGGCTTGGTTTGGTTTGGTTTGGTTTGGTTTGGTTTTAATGACCATCAGTGCTCCGATCTCTTCCCTTAGATCAGTGGTTCCCAACCTTTTTACATCTAGGGACTACTTTTCCAACTACATATACGTTGCAGACAACCAGCTTATATGTAATATAGCAATGCCATAAACACTGAACTGTTTTTATTCAGTACAATAGATGAAAAGGCCTATATTCAAAAACACAAGTTGTTAATTATTTGTCAGATGACAAGGAAATTATAAGGTAAGAATAATGAAAATAGATTATACATACAATGCGTTGGTTACATATATACCGGTTACATATATACCGGTTACATATATACCGGTTACATATATACCGGTTACATATATACCAGTTACATATATACCGGTTACATATATACCAGTTACATACATTTTGGTTAAATACTATATATTCATACAATGCAATGATTAAAATGACAAAATATTCAATGGGTGCCTTGTGCTTGCATTTCGTTCGCTAGATTTTCAATATTCGGTTTTATAAAAGTTAAAGACAGTCTCAAAGCTGGTTCTACTTGCAAACGGTTTCTGTGTTTTGTTTTTATAGCACTAAAAACGTAGAGAGGATCAGAGAAAATCAAAGCACTTAATACCAAATCGATCACGCAGCCGCGGACCACCTGATAATGCGCCGCGGAAATTAATTGGTTTGCGGACCACAGGTTGAAAACCACACAAGGTGGACCTCAGCGCAATGCACAAACTCCATAGCATCGGCGAGGATCCCAATGTGTGTATGTACAGAAATCACACATTCTATAAATATTTTTGTCTAGTCCAATCGCACTCTCTTCTACAGTTATATCTTCTTCTTCTTCTTCCGTCCTTAGCCAACGACCGACCAAGCAGTCTGTGGCCATTACGCCTAGCTGGCGTCTTAGGGCAACAAGAAATTATCCGTTGCTCCGTTACGCCTAAAGGCGTTTATTGGTACAACAGAATATTAATTGTTGTTTCCGTAATCAATGTGACTAGCAAGCGGGTGATCAGCTACAGTTATATACTCGCATATAATTAGAGAGCTTTATAATATATATTCTGATTCTACTGTTACTAACTTTCATACAATAATTCTTATTTTATACGTGATACTTAAGTTACAAGGCGCTGGTTGGAGCTTCTTATATTCACTACAAGGCGCTGGTTAGAGCTTCTTATATTCACTACAAGGCGCTGGTTAGAGCTTCTTATATTCACTACAAGGCGCTGGTTAGAGCTTCTTATATATCAATACAAGGCGTTGGTGAGAGTTTCTTATATTCACCACATCGCTTTGGTTAGAGCTTCTTATATTCACTACAAGGCGCTGGTTAGAGCTTCTTATAATAATAATAATAGCCCCTTCAGTCATAACTGACTATGGGAATGCGCCCCTGAGGTGACAGCCCTCAGCTGCTTATTTTCCTGGTGCTCCTTTCGACGTTTTCTCCCCTCCTCTGCTTGTTGTGTGAGCCTCAGTGCTCGCATATCTCTCTTGCACACATCTTTGAACTTCAGCTGTGGTCGCCCAACTGTTCTCTTGCCATCTGCTAATTGTCCGTAGAAGATATCTTTTGGGATGCGACCATCTTCAATGCGGCGAACATGGCCAAGCCAGCGAAGTCTGTGCTGTCTAAGCAGTGTATACATACTTTGAAGGCCAGCACGTGACAACACCTCGACATTTGTCACTTTATCTTTCCACGAGATGCCGAGGATGCGGCGTAGACACCGTAAATGGAAGGTATTGAGCCTTCGTTCTTGCCTAGCATAGGTCGTCCAGGTCTCGCTGCCATATAGGAGTGTGCTGGTGACGCAGGCATTATATACCGCAGCTTTGGTCTTCATTGTGAGTTTGGAGTTTCCCCAAACACGCGATGTGAGGCGAGCAAAGGTAGTTGCAGCTTTGCCAATGCGGCTGTCGATTTCTGTATCCAGAGAGAGTTTGTCATTGATGGTAGACCCTAGGTATGTGAAGTGGTGCACCACTGCCAATTCATAGTTATCGATAGTGATTACTGGTGCAGCACCCGCATCCTGACTCAGCACATTCGTTTTCTTTAGAATTATTGTGAGGCCAAAGTCCTTGCATGCTTTAGTGAAGCGATTCATCAAGTTCTGAAGCTCCTGTTGGCTTTGGGTGACGACAGCAGCATCATCAGCGAACAACAAGTCTCTTATAGTGACCCTTCTGATTTTTGTTTTTGCCCTCAGCCTTGAAAGATTAAACAGACGGCCATCTGACCTAGTGTGAAGACATATTCCTTCAGTTGCATCTCTGAATGCATGTTTCAAGAGTAAGGCAAAGAAGATCCCGAAGAGGGTCGGAGCCAGAACACAGCCTTGTTTAACGCCACTTCGTATGTCAAAGGGCTGTGACGTGCTTCCAGCATATTGGACTGTTCCCTTCATGTCGTCATGGAATGACTTTATCATTTCCAGCATTTTAGAAGGGCAGCCTATTTTCAGGAGGATTTTGAAGAGTCCATCCCTTCTAACCAGGTCAAATGCTTTTGTGAGGTCTATAAAGGCGATATATAAAGGCCTTTTCTGCTCTCTTGATTTTTCCTGAAGCTGGCGGACAGAGAAGATCATGTCTGTTGTTGATCTACCAGCTCAGAATCCACACTGTGACTCTGGATATATGCGCTCAGCTAACTTGTGTAGTCGCATTAAGATGACTTTGGCAAAACCCTTACCAACAATACTAAGAAGAGAGATGCCTCTGTAGTTATTGCAATCACTTCTTTTTCCTTTATTTCTTATACAGTGTTACAATCTTGGCATCTCGCATGTCTTGAGGAATAGTTGTCTCTTCCCAGCACTGGCACAGCATCCTATGCAGGGGATGTAATAGCGTGCTCTTACAGCATTTGATTAAATCAGGAGGAATCCCATCACTGCCTGGTGCTTTGCCAGAGACCAAGCTATCAATGGCCTTGCTGAGTTCCTCTAATGTTGGTTCGGCATCCAGCTCCTCCATAGTTGGCAGACATTTGACAGCATCAAGGGCTGCAGGCGTAACGGTATTTTCTCTAGCGTAAAGCTCAGAGTAGTGCTCGACCCACCTCTCCATCTGCTTACCCTTATCGGTTAGCTTCTCTCCGCTGATGGTTTTTAGCGGTGCCGTCTTACTTTTTTGGGGGCCAAGTGCTTTCTTTATACCGTCATACATTTGTTTAATGTTGCCTGTTTGCGCTGCGGTCTGGATGCTCTCACTGAGCTGGAGCCAATAGTCATTTGCACAGTGTCGAACAGTTTGTTGAACTTTGCTTCTCGTAGCCTTCAGGATCTGTAGGGTTCTAGCACTCGGTGAACGTTTGTATTCATTCATAGCACTGCGCTTAGCTTCAATGACAGGTGCCATCACATCTGATGAAGCATCAAACCAGTCATTTGACTTTGCCGTTTTCTTACCAAAGGTGGCAAGTGCAGTACTTTGAATGGTGTTCCGTAGATGCTCCCAGTTCTCTGTAATAGTATCACCATGCTGAGGGCTACTGAGAACTTTCTTGAAGGTCGCAGTAAATTGAGCGATCACGACAGGGTCTGACATCTTGCTGGTATCAATGCGTGGTTTCCCTTCATGTCTGACACGATAGAGTTTTCTTGGCTGTGCTCTGATTTTGCAGCAAACCAAGGAGTGATCTGTATCACAGTCTGCACTATGGTACGAGCGCGTGGAGAGCACAGACCTGAGAAGTGGCCTTCTGACTAGAATCAGGTTCATTTGGTGCCAGTGCTTGGATCGTGGGTGTCTCCATGACACCTTATGCTGGGGTTTTGTCTGAAAGTAGGTGTTGGTCACGCAGAGGTCATGGTGGACACACAACTCTAAGAGCCGTTGTCCATTTTCATTCATCTTGCCAATATCAAACCTGCCCAGACATGAAGGCCATGAAACATTATCGGCACCCACTCTAGCGTTAAAGTCACCAAGGAGAACAAACTGTTCTTGCCTAGGTATGCTTTTGATGACTGCTGCTAGATTCTCGTAGAACTCATCTTTAGCTTCTGAGGCAGAGTACAGAGTAGGAGCATACACACTGACAAGGGTGATGGGACCTGTGCTAGTTTGCAGGCGGAGCGTTAACAGGCGTTCTGATCCATTCTCGCCTGGTTCAACCATTTTAGTTAGTGATTTTTTTGACCGCAAAACATACTCCGTGTTCTCTAGTTTTATTAAGATCTTTCCCTTGCCAATAAAATGTGTAGTCCTTCTCGCTCACCGTTCCAGAGCCCGCCAGGCGCGTTTCCTGAAGTGTAGCTATATCCACCTGAAGTCGTTTAAGCTCATCATTAATTATGGCTGTCTTCCTTACATCGTTTACGTCCTGTAGGTTTTCAGATAGTCCAGTCAACATAGTCCTGACGTTCCAGCATCCAAATCTGAGAGTTTGCTTATTTCTATTATTACGATAATTGCTTGGTGCAAAATTTTCTGTCCACAGTTCAGGTTTGATCCTAATCCCCATGCACCCAATGGGGAAAGCAGACAGTGGCGGGACAACACCTTATTGACTGGGGGCTGCCCAGCTTGAAGCGGGCGGTAGCTGTCCAGTGAGATCCTAGAACCTCTCCCACTGTCGGGAGTAGCCCCTGGCGCCATGCCCTACGCCAATTGGGCAAAATGCTTATAACCGGTAACTGCTACTTCCCGTGTTTTGCCGACACCTATAGGGTGAAGCTGGAGTGTCCTCTCCAGGGCGCGAGCTTGGGCACAGTTATATGGAGGTCAAGCTGTTGATAGAGCTTCTTAGAGCTTCTTATATTCACTACAAGGCGCTGGTTAGAGCTTCTTATATTCACTACAAGGCGCTGGTTAGAGCTTCTTATATTCACTACAAGGCGCTGGTTAGAGCTTCTTATATTCACTACAAGGCGCTGGTTAGAGCTTCTTATTTTCACTACAAGGCGCTGGTTAGAGCTTCTTATATTCACCACATCGCTTTGGTTAGAGCTTCTTATATTCCCCACAAGGCGCTGGTTAGAGCTTCTTAGAGCTTCTTATATTCACTACAAGGCACTGGTTAGAGCTTATTATATTCACTACAAGGCGTTGGTTAGAGCTTCTTATATTCACTACAAGGCGTTGGTTAGAGCTTCTTATATTCACTACAAGGCGTTGGTTAGAGCTTCTTATATTCACTACAATGAGTTGGTTAAGGCCTTTTTATATTCACTACAAGGCGTTGGTTAGTGCTTCTTATATTCACTACAAAGCGTTGGTTAGAGCTTCTTATATTCACTATAAGGCGCTGGTTAGGGCTTCTTATATTCACTACAAGGCGCTGGTTAGAGCTTCTTATAATTCACTACAAGGCGCTGGTTAGAGCTTCTTATATTCACTACAAGGCGCTGGTTAGAGCTTCTTATATTCACTACAAGGCGTTGGTTAGAGCTTCTTATATTCACTACAAAGCGTTGGTTAGAGCTTCTTATATTCACTACAAGGCGTTGGTTAGAGCCTTCATATATTTACTACGAGGCGTTGGTTAGAGCCTTCTTATATTCACTACAAGGCGCTGGTTAGAGCTTCTTATATTCACTACAAGGCGTTGGTTAGAGCCTTCTTATATTCACTACAAGGCGCTGGTTAGAGCTTCTTATATTCACTTCAAGGCGCTGGTTAGAGCTTCTTATATTCACTACAAGGCGCTGGTTAGAGCTTCTTATATTCACTACAAGGCGCTGGTTAGAGCTTCTTATATTCACTACAAGGCGCTGGTTAGAGCTTCTTATATTCACTACAAGGCTCTGGTTAGAGCTTCTTATATTCACTACAAGGCGCTGGTTAGAGCTTCTTATATTCACTACAAGGCTCTGGTTAGAGCTTCTTATATTCACTACAAGTCGCTGGTTAGAGCTTCGTATATTCACTACAAGGCTCTGGTTAGAGCTTCTTACATTCACTACAAGGCTCTGGTTAGAGCTTCTTATATTCACTACAAGCCGTTGGTTAGAGCCTTCTTATATTCACTACAAAGCGCTGGTTAGAGCTTCTTATATTCACTTCAAGGCGCTGGTTAGAGCTTCCTATATTCACTACAAGGCGCTGGTTAGAGCTTCTTATATTCACTACAAGGCTCTGGTTAGAGCTTCTTATATTCACTACAAGACGCTGGTTAGAGCTTCTTATATTCACTACAAGGCGTTGGTTAGAGCTTCTTATATTCATTACAAGGCGTTGGTTAGAGCCTTCTTATATTCACTACAAGACGCTGGTTAGAGCTTCTTATATTCACTTCAAGGCGCTGGTTAGAGCTTCTTATATTCACTACAAGGCGCTGGTTAGAGCTTCTTATATTCACTACAGGGCGCTGGTTAGAGCTTCTTATATTCACTACAAGGCGCTGGTTAGAGCTTCTTATATTCACTACAAGGCTCTGGTTAGAGCTTTTTATATTCACTACAAGGCGCTGGTTAGAGCTTCTTATATTCACTACAAGGCTCTGGTTAGAGCTTCTTATATTCACTACAAGGCGCTGGTTAGCAATACTTGTACCAAGTGTTCGTACGTTAAGTACTAACATTTGCATTTTCACTTACTTGGTGACGTTAATTAGTTTAAATTTTCGTGGGTTCGTATTTAAAATTGCTTTTGTTATTTTCCTTTTTAAACCACTCGCCAAAATAAAATGCATACCTATCAGACACAATGGCTAATTAAGGATGGTCTACGGCTGGGCCACCTGAACATTTACCATTTATTAGGCAAACTTCCTGAGCTTACACAAATTCTAAATAAAAATTTTCATGTTTTTGGACTTTCCGAAAGTCGCTTAAACGACAAAATATCAGATGGTGAAATTGCCCTAAATAGTTTTAAAACAGTTCGGCGAGACTCAAGTAGAAAGCTAGAAACAGGTATTGTAGTATATATTTCCACTTCTATTAGTTATCGCCGCAGAAGCGATTTAGAGACAGCAGAGACCGAGTGCATATGGTTAGAAATAAAACTACCGACTCAGGGACAATTTGTAGTCGGGGATCTTTATAGAAATCGCAGCGCAGGAGCCATCTGGTATGAAGCTTTCACCACTATGATGGAGAGAGTATTTACCACTGCCAAAGCAATTATTCGTCTAGGCGATTTCAACATCGACATGCGCAACATAAACCAAACATGGGAAAACATCATCCTATCTTACAACCTAAAACAATAGTCAACCAGCCTACCAGGGTAACAAATGCATCATCCACAATAATTGACCACATCTACGTCACCTGTGCAGACAATATTATAGAATGCTCTGTTCCTACTGTCGCGATGAGTGACCACTACCCTATATGTTGCACGTGGTCAAAGAATAAATATAAAGCTCCAAGAAATAAACATATCAGTATTAAATTTAGAAGTTTTAAACATTTCAACCGTGAACTATTTTTACATGATTTGCGAACTGCACCTCTTGCCAGTGTTTACCAGCTTTCTGATCCCGATGACGCCATTGCCCATTGGACACGTATCTTTCTTTGTGTGTTTGATAACCACGCACCAACTAAAGAAGTTCGTGTGAAACGACAGGTCAAATCTCCTTGGATCACACAAGCAGTGCTAGACGCCATGAGGCAGAGAGATCAAGCTCACAAAAAACAAGGGACTTTAACATATACAGAGAACAGAGGAACAACGTGCAATATTTAATTTAGTAGAGAAAAAAAGAATTACTTTAAAAATTTGGTTCAGAACAAAACAAACAGTAAAGATATATGGAAAGCAATCAATACCTTAGCGAACAAGCAAAATCTGTCAGTCTCGTCAACCCCTAATACTTCATTTACTCCCACAGACTTCAGCAATTACCTTCAGGCAGAAATAAACAGTCTTAAATCTACAATACCAAATTCACCTTGTGACTTAGGCAGGCTGTCAGTATTTTGTGAGAACAAATGTACCAACACAATCCCATCCAACATTCCGTTTATGACAGTTTTAATGAAGTGTATAACTATCTTCTAGGACTTAAAGATAATAACTCATCAGGACTTGACGGAGTCAGTAATCGAATACTGCGTTATGCGGCTCCAGCTATTAGTGATTCGCTTACATACATATACAATCAATGTATCGCACGGAGCTACTTTCCGTGGCACTTTAAAGTCGCTAAGGTATATCCTCTCTTAAAACCTGGCTCTTCCGACAATAATAACCTTGGTAACTATAGGCCAATCTCCTTAATATCATCGCTATCCAAACCACTAGAAAAAAACACATACATAAAATAACACTACAACACCTAGTTAACAACGGCTTGCTAATTGATAGTCAGTCGGGGTTTAGACCTAAACATTCATGTCACACAGCTCTAACTAAGATGATTGACAACTGGCACTTAAATATTAATAACGATAACATATGTGGGGCAGTTTTTGTAGACTTTAAAAAAGCATTTGATATGATAGATCACGCTATTTTAATTAGAAAACTAGAAACATCAAAAGTAAACCTTCAACTAGTGACGATAATTAAATCATTCCTGTCAGACAGAAAACATGTAGTTTCTTACAATAACTCTTGCTCATACCCAACCATAATAAATACCGGCGTTCCTCAGGGCTCTATTCTTGGGCCTCTACTTTTTGCCATATACATTAATGACCTTCCATTACACGTCGAACACGCATCCTGTGACCTATTTGCTGATGACTGTACTATCTACACGAGTGATACGAGTTGCAACACACTCGAACTATCGTTACAAAAAAGATACAGACAATCTGATTAAGTGGAGCATCGGAAATCGCATGCTAATTAATATAATTAAAACAAAGTGCATGTTTAATATCAACTAGACAAAAATTACAAAATTCTGAGAAACCAGCACTTCAGATCCATAGTAGTAACTCACCAAGTGAAACCCTTAATGAACATAAAACTCCAGGAATAGACATTGACCAGCATATTAATTGGAACTCACATGTTCATGCACTGACTAAGCAAACGGCACAGAAAGTTTACCAGTTAGCTAAAATCAAACATTTCCTAGATGAAGATGCACGAAAATTGTCCTATGTATCTCACATACAAACAAACCTTGACTATTGCTCCACAATCTGGGATGGTTGTTCTATGTCCAACACAAAAAGACTCCATTCACTACAAAAGCGTGTAGTGCGTCTAGTTTCTGACAACTGCCAAACACAGTGTGTAGATCTATATAAATATCTCAAAATACTGCCTCTAAGAAGCGCTTTCTGTTCAACAAAGCTAAATTTGTTCACAAAATCCTGTCACAGAATGCTCCAACATATCTGTGGCCAATGTTCAAATACAGTGGAAGACGCAGTCAACGCCTTAACAAAATACAAGTGCCCAAGCCTAGGCTTGACTTATTCAAGAAAAGCTTAGCTTACTCTGCTGCTCATCTTTGGAACTATCTTCCACATTATCTAAAACATAACAACCTCAGTCCCTATTCATACAATCGTAAACTTTTCGAATACTTTATGAGTTCTGATTATCTGCCCCCCTAATATGATTATTTTTCCGAACAAATGGTATAATATCGAGTGTAGGTTTAATGATGATGTTAGTGCTTTTCAACATATTTTGAGTAATACTTAGTTTGTACTTTTCAACATATTTTATTTCATGTTTATAATTAGATACTGTGAATGTGAGTATGCTATTATTTTACCTGTACAACGTTGAATTCCTTGAATTGATGGGTAAATTGTATGTGAGAATAAATGAAATCAGTATAAAAGACGGGAGAAAGGAAGGGCAGAATGTCAGACGGGCCTGCGTGCCCAATTCTCAACCCTTTGAAAATAAAGTTCGTTCGTTCGTTCGTTCGTTCGTTCGTTCTTATATTCACTACAAGGCTCTGGTTAGAGCTTCTTATATTCACTACAAGGCGTTAGTTAGTGCTTCTTATATTCACTACAAGGCGCTGGTTAGAGCTTCTTATATTCACTACAAGGCTCTGGTTAGAGCTTCTTATATTCACTACAAGGCGTTAGTTAGTGCTTCTTATATTCACTACAAGGCGTTGGTTAGAGCTTCTTATATTCACTACAAGGCGTTAGTTAGTGCTTCTTATATTCACTACAAGGCGTTGGTTAGAGCTTCTTATATTCACTACAAGGCGTTAGTTAGTGCTTCTTATATTCACTACAAGGCGTTGGTTAGAGCTTCTTATATTTACTACAAGGCGTTGGTTAGTGCTTCTTATATTCACTACAAGGTGTTAGTTAGTGCTTCTTATATTCACTACAAGGCATTGGTTAGTGCTTCTTATATTCTGGTTAGAGCTTCTTATTTTCACTACAAGGCGCGGGTTAGACCTTCTTATATTCACTCATCACCCTTCAGCTCCCAAAGGAGCAAAGCCCTTCAACAAACATATACCAAATATTCCTGGCCCGTGCCATCAACGCAAGCTCTTCCCATATCGTCTTATCATTTTTATTGATGTTGCCAATTCAGTTCTCTCTGTGTGTGTGTGTGTGTGTGTGTGTGTGTGTGTGTGTGTGTGTGTGTGTGTGTGTGTGTGTGTGTGTGTGTGTGTGTGTGTGTGTGTGTGTGTGTGTGTGTGTGTGTGTGTGTGTGTCTAACTCTACCATTCTTACCCAGGAGGTTCCAGAATAAGGTTTAATTTGGTTTTAAGGACTATCTTCATTGCACACGGACAACTCCATAAGTGCTCCGATTTCCTCCCTTAGATCACGCAAGGAGGATCTCAGCACTGTGCACGAACTCCGTAGCACCGTCGAGTAAATAAATACCAGACAAACATAAAGGTATGTTTTCAGGCACTCGTAAGAAAAAAAGAAGTAGAACACTAGACAACAGAAAAACTACAGACGTGAGTGGCTTACCCAGGACTCGAACCCAGGACCTTCCGTGCGACAACCCCGCCTAGCTATGCAAGCGAATCACACTATCCTCCCTGCCATCTAGGCATCACCAAAAAATATGCTTCGATAATGGGTCACTAGTGCGAACCGCAAGACATAACACCGGAAATTTAGCATGGGCAGTCCAGCCTATTAATGACGCAATCACTTCTGTTGTTCCCCTATTATACAGTATAGGTCAGTCCACACAAGACAAAGATCTTATACTGTGTCTAGTAAATGACAGCATTGGCGAGGATCCAAATGAGTGTACAGTATATGTCGTAAATTTATTTTGAGAGAAAGAGTCTTAGAAATAGTAGTCCGGTTTAGAGTGTAGAATGATGGTGAAAGGCTCAGTGATAGAAATGTAGAGATTAAATATGATGCTCCACAGAGTGCTGGAGGAGAGTAAAGACAGACTTATTTACGACAAATCGTTTCTCTCAATCTTCTCTTCCACTCTCCTGGTCAAACAATTATTTGCCAGTTTTCCAGACACACATCTGCGCTCACACCGATTTGGTGCTTCAGACACACAGACGACGTGGATACAACTATCTTAAACAAATATGAGGGATTTGGGCCTTGGTAGTCCAACACAGTACTATATATGTTTATGCCGTTTATTAGCATTTAAACTCAATCACAACATCCAACAGGTTACATAAAAATTATCATAAGTACAGAAAATACAGTTAACAAGGTGAGGATGGGGGTAAAGAAGATTGGTATCGACTAAGCCCTTCCCGCTTATTAGACAAAGTAAACCCAGTCCCAAGATAGATAGTTATCAGGAACATAGGTAATGTAACCTAACAATGAAGTTAATTACTCTGAAAGAGGTGTTACAATATTAGTTATGGGGGTAGATAAAAATACTGTTATCCCAATTGTGTCTTCCCTTTACTAAGCAAAGAAAAAAAAAGGGGGGGGGGATGAAACAGAGTTAACAAATTATCCCACTTAAAGGAACAATGCCGGGTATACAGAAAAACGTATTACCCGGTAGGCAGTTGACAAATGGTTTCTGCAAAAAATAAATCTCCTGTCATTCATACACTCTGTGAGGATCCACACTCATATACACCACACACTTACCGATTGCAGCATCAGACAATCCATAGCATGATATACACAGTAATTAAACTCTTTACATGTGAAACTGTCTAGTCCTTCTATGTCCCGCCCCAGATAATGCGAGGTTTCACTGGGAGCAAATATTCCCGCTTATCGCCGGACTTGAAGTTCTAAGAGTTCTTGTGTTTTATTATAAAGAAACGAGTCTATGGGATGGCACTGACGCAGATCAACATAGGGGTGAAAAAATGAGGTGATGGTATAATCCTTCAATGCGTGATGATAGCCACTGACCGGTAAAGTTTTTAATCCAGTGAGGAAAAACTAGGCTCGGTCACAGTCAGGTAAATCGGTATTCTCTCACATTTAGAGCCGTACATAAATTATTGCTACTGGCACTGTTCATCTTCCAGTTTATCTCACAGATTGAAATTTAAATTTGATGATAATATTTTAAATGTTCTTGGGTAGGCTTTCTTTCGTGTAATTATGACAGCTAGGCCGCACCGGACCGCCACAAGATTAAATTTTAAAAAATGTCTCATCAAACTGTCTGGAAGTTTAAGAACCGAGTATGGAAACTCTCTGTATGATTTATTAATAATGCTGGGATCGCAAAGGTGATCATTCTGGAGAAAAAGATAGAAAACCCATGACAATCATAATCATACTTCAAAAATCAAATAATATTCTTAACGCGCGATAAATTTACCGTTAAGGCTATATTATATATACACTCGCGTATTTAATTATGTATTTAAGAAAACCCGTCACGAGTCTAATGGTTAAAATACACATCTAGATATATATATATATATATATAGGACTTAACTAAATTTATTAATTATAAATTCCTTCGCGACTTTAAAAGTTACTTTAACATTTAAACATCTATTATTTTTGGAAATGTTATAATAGATATATCATTAAATTTACCACTGGAACTTTTGGGATGAGTTTAATAATTAAATAGATTAAATAAACACAAAATCCAGTGAAATAAAATGAAAGCACTAGACCACTGATCACTTTAACAAATATATTATACCGTGCACAGAAAAAGAAACACTCCAATTTGTAGCCACCAATTTCAGATGGGAATCTAGCAACTTTCTACTAATAGCTAGTGAATCTTAAAAATCTCTGGCACTGAATGATAGCATGGCTTTCTAGTGGTCTGTATATATTTAAAATGGAATTAAAGATGAGGGGGGCATGAGAAAGTTGACACTTTTTTAGATCTCAGGAGACTTTCGGGGATCTGACCGACAGACTAAAGAGAGATGCCGTCCCCTGGTTTCCCGTTTCCCCGTTCGTTGCATCCGACATCTTCCCCCGTTCGCTCCGTCTGCGGTCGGTTTAGCGCTTAACATGGAGGTGCGAAAATTCCGGCAAGAAACTTCCCCGTCTCGTTTCGGGACCACTACTGCTTTGATCTCTCCCGCTCAACGTTCCTGAAACCACTTCCGTGTCTGTTTGATCCTGTTCCGCTCTCTCTGTTTGAAGTAGGCAACGCCCCCACTGCCCAAGTTAATGAAAATAACTTCATATCATTGCTCAGGCGATGTCCGTGGGCGTGATTTAATCTTTCCTTAAATCAATGCGATGACCAGAATGACCGGTAGATAAACTGTCCACATATTAATCAGCCAACGTGTTGGCCATCTGCGTGGAACGGTTTCATAGCAATGAGTCCAGGTGAAAATAAATTCTCGTTAGATGAAGAGTTACCAAACTATTCGGGGGCATTAATGCTAACGAAGGGGTCGCTACAAAGGGTCGTACTATAGAATCCCACGATTCAGGGTCAGCTGAGTTCGTCTGTGACAATCGTCCCCTCTTTTGAGACATGAAAACATATTTTCATGTTTAATTTCTGACAATGAAGCTGCCCTGATCGGTAGCTTTTGGGTGATTGGTATCTTCAACTTCTTCCTCTTCGTCCGTAGTCCAGTTTCTACTCAGGAAATCCGCCCCGACATTCTGTCTTCCCGGAATGTATTCCACTTTGAAAGAATAAACGCTTAAAAGAAGGGCCCACCGCATGATCCTTGCGTTAAATTCTTTATTGGCACCAAGAAATGCTAACGGAGCGTGGTCTGTTTGCACCGTGAAAGATGTACCATAGAGAAACTCATGATGGCGTCTGATACCGTCAATCAGAGCGAGGCATTCTCTTTCGACTACGCTGTAGTTCCGTTCAGCTTTATTTAATTTCCGACTGCCATAGGCAACTGGAAATAGCATGTTCGGGTTACTGTCATCGGCTTGAAGCAGTGTTGACCCGATGCCCTGACCTGACGCGTCGACCCGTAATACAAAAGGTTTCTTGAGGTCAGGCAACCTCAAAATGGGGTATGCAGACAACTGTCCTTTCAAAGTGCTGTATGCGTGTTCGCACTTTTGATCCCAAATGACCTTATCAGGACAACCTTTCTTTGTGAGGTCAGTCAGAGGTGCCGTCAGTCCGTTGAAGTTCTGGATGTACTTCTGATAGTATGCACATAGTGATATGAAGGAACGTACGTCTTTCTTCGTTTGGGGTCTTTTTGCTGCCACTATTTTCTCCACGTTCTTCTGAACAGGCCAACAACAGCCGTGAGAAATAGTATGCCCCAGGAAGTCTAACTGTTCAAACCCGATGAGACATTTGCTAGGTCTGGCTGTGAGACCAGTTTCCTGTAGTCTCCTGAGGAGCATAGCAACCGTAGCAATATGTTCTTCGTAGGTTTCCGATGCAATTAATATGTCATCCATAAAATTATGGATATGGGGACTTTGCAAAGGTTCTAGAAGCTTCCTCATCATCCTGGTGAACACTCCTGGTGCGTTATGCAAGCCGAATGGCATCACATTAAATGTGTAATGTCCTTCACTAGTGCTGAAAGCTAACAAGGGTTTAATTTCCTCCTTGACTGGTATTTGATAGTAACCTTTACTGAGGTCAATCTTGGAGAAAATCTTTGCCTTGCTAAGCTTGGTGAACAACTCAGAAACAGTTTGGAGAGGTTCGGGCTGGAATTCCGTAACAGCGTTTAGCAGCCGGTAATCTATACACAGCCGAACTTCCTTATTGGGCTTCTGCAACAGCACTACACTGGAACTGTAAGGAGATGTAGACTCACTGATAATTCCTGCCTGACGCAGCTTGTCTATTTCTCCGCGAAGTGCATCAGCTTTAGCGTAAGGGATGGGGTAAACTCTGGTTCGAACAGGGGTCTCGTTTGTTAATTTCATATCAAATTCGATGAGATTTGTTCGACCAGGTACATCCGTTAAGACTGCACTGTACTGTTTTTAGTAGCGCCCTGGTTTCTGTTTGTTGTTCTAGTGAGAGATTGTCGCCGAACTTGACATCTTTAAAGGATTCTGTGGGTTGCAATGGATACTCCATGCAACCATCATCATCTTCCTCGTCTTCCGTTGCTATGGCGACAGCCAGGAGATGCTCGGAGGATGGCACCGGTCTTTCCAAATATTTCTTAAGCAGATTTATGTGGAAGACCTTCTCCTTTCCTTTGATGGAGATCTTGTAATTGGTACGTGAGATCTTTTTAAGGACGGTAAACGGCCCTTGCCATCCGATGCGAAGTTTATTGCTTCCGGTTGGAAGTAGCAACAAAACTTTCTCCCCTGGTTGTAGTTCTCTCTCTTTTGCAGCTTTGTTGTATCTTTTAGCGTGTTTAGCGCGGGCTTTCTTAAGGTTGGTTGTAGCTAGATCCCAACCTAGCTTTAGCCTTTCCTTGAGCTCAGATACATACTTGCTTGCAGAGACGACTGTCTCGTCGGCCTTTTGGTCTGTCAGGGACCGAAGTAAGGCTTCTAGTGGCCCCTTAATAGGTCTGCCAAATAAAAGTGTAGCTGGCGCGAATCCCGTAGACGCTTGGGGAACCTCTCGGTAGGCGAATAAGGCAGCCGATATATATAGGTCCCAGTCTTCCGGTTTCTCCTGACCCAGCTTACGTAACATGGTGGTGAGGGTGCCGTTAAAACGTTCCACGAGCCCATTTCCGGCCGGATGGTAGGGACTGGTGTGGATATGTTTGGCCCTCAAGATCTTAAAGATCTCCTCCATTAACAGGCTACGGAATTGGGATCCATTGTCCGTCAAAACTTGTTGAGGGAATCCCAACCGTGTAAAGATTTGCACGAGGGCTTCTGCGACATGCTTGGAATTTATGCATGGTAGCGGTACAGCTTCGGCCCACATTGTGCAAGTGTCGACTAAGGTCAGGATGAACCTGTTCCTTCTTTTGGTCCTTTCCAGGGGTCCAATGATGTCGACAGCAACCCGTTCAAATGGAGTACCCACTATTGGCATTTGCCCCATAGGTACTGGGGGTGTCAAGTGCTTTGGTGCTACCCGTTGGCACTGGGCGCAGGATTTCACATACCTGGTAATGTCAGAGTTCATTCCTGGCCACCAATAGTGGTTTTTTATTCGCTGAATAGTGGCGTTTTGTCCCATATGTCCGCTAAAGGGAAGAGAGTGCCCCATTTCTAAGATCTGGCTTCTGTACTGCGTCGGTACTAGGAGCTGGTTATTCCCCGTGTCCGGGTTGCCCGTTCTACGATACAATACGCCGTCCTTAGAAAAGATGTCTCCGTTGTGTCTGGGGTCCTTAGCCATGGGCAGTCTTTTAAAGCAGGGCTCCAGAGTAGGGTCCTTTTGTTGCGCCTCCTTCAGTTCATTCGGCAACAAATTTGGCGCAGGCTCCCTCTCCTTCTTGGCTTGCCCTCTTGTGGTTACCGCTGCCACAATCGGCTCCTTTGGTCTCCCAATAAACACATATCTACATCCCAGGATAACTGGGTAGATAGGATCATCCATAATGGCCGCTTTAATAACCCCTCTGACAAAGTCAGAGTGTATTTCTACCAGTGCGATAGGAAGCGTCCTGGGTGCATCACTCCTGAAAACTCCACTAAGTTTGACGGTTTCCTCTGTCTCCTGACCGGGTTTGACTAGGTGCCTAGCGACAATACAACTAAAGCTTAGTCCAGTGTCAAAGAGACAAGTAGTTGAGGTACCATTCAAAATTACAGTTCCTCGAGTTGAGGGTCGGTCCCCCTCAGGTTGAGAATCACTGACATTGACTCTACCTTTCGAGGCTGTATGCAAACATCCAACGCGGTTAGGCCCGGTTTGTTTGCCCTGATCAGACGTTCCTGGTGTAGGGGTCTTTCCTTTTCCTTGACCTTGGTGGCCGCGCTGCCACGTAGGCTTGGTGGGTTGATCAGAATTGTTGTTGGGGGGGTATCGGGTTTTGTAGAATTTCGATTTTTCCTGGGGAGGTCTCTGGGTATTATTTTCTCGTTGGTTATAATTCTGAGAGGAATTAGAAGAATAGGATGACTGCTCTAGATTTTGTTTTCGAGATGGCTCATCTGTGGGTTTACGTTTAGTGCTGGGAAGTTCGGCCATTGCATTGGTATAGCGTTCGGCCTTATTGAGGATGTCCTCAAGTCTGACTGCGCCCTGTTCCGCCAAAAATCTACGGGTTTCGTTTGACAAAGTTGACTTTATCTGCTCCACAAGAACAAGTTCAAGGAGTCCCTCATATGTAAGAGGTAGGTCCGATAATTCGATGCACTTTATCAAATAGCCCGTGAGACGTGAAGAGAACTGTGAAAATGTTTCCGTGCTCTCTTTTCGGCTGTTCCTGAACATTTGCAGGAATTTTCGGGCGGTCATCTCAAACCGTTCTAGCAAGCCTTTTTCAGCATGTCGTAATCATGTTGGTTCGATCCCAGCTTTGTGTATACGTCATAAGCATTAGCTTTTAGTGACGTTGAGAGCTTAAGTGCCCAGCGGGAACTCTCTAACCCATACAGATTCGCGAGCCTTTCGAATTTTTCTAGGTAGCTGTCAATTTTTTCATTAGGGCTAGGAAAAGATTCTAAAGCAAAAGACATCGCCGTTAATTGGGCAGACTGAGTGCTGGAGAGATCCATTGACTAGGGCAAAGACGGCTCTCCGTTATTCGGAGTAGAGGCGCCCCGACTCTCTAAAGCCTTAAGCGCCAGTTCGTGTTGTCTTTTTCGCTCTCTCTCTCTTTCCCTGCGAGCTTCCATCTCTGCCTCAATTTTCTTCTGCTCCAATTGACGATCGTCCGCTTCTTTCTTCCTAGCTTCTGCCCTCTCTTCTCTCTCTTTTTCTTCCTTCCTCTCAGCTTCTGCTCTTTGTTTCTCTTCCTTCCTCTCTGCTTCTCTCTGCTCTTTGCTCTTTGTTTTGCTCTCTCTGCTTCTGCTCTTTGTTGCTCCGCGTCATATATTTCCAGTTCCTGGTTGATAAACAGGTTCGCAGCTTCTGTGTCTAGTCCTGCCTCTTTCGCTTCCAGCCTCAGGATGGATCTCATCTTTATCCTTTCTGCCATTGTTAAAGAATAAGATGTAGTATGACTAGAGAATAGTACGAAAGAACAAGAAGGGAAAAAAAATCAAAGCCGCTACGAGAAAAACCGAAAGTAAAAAAGAATTTACTTAATGACCTCGTGTGTTAACTTATCGCCGCTATTATTGTCACTTAAGACTTTTAACGCAAGCAACTATGCCAATTAATTGGTAAGTTACACTAGAAAAAAATCTACTATTACTAACAGTAGAGAAAGATTTATATTAAAACAATTTAAAAGGGAAAAAAATTTAAAAAAAATTTCCCCGAAAATTTTAATTCTCTAACAACAAACTCCGTCCCTGAAGTCAATTATGAGATGAGACGTAGTTAACTTAATTTTAAAAAATCAGAACAATCCGTCTTTAGCTTAGCTCAACTCAAACGCTTCAAAAACCTTTAGTGACTGTAAAACCAGTCACGCGATCCCAGCAAATCTTATAAAGAAAAAAAAATGTAATTTACTCCGCCAGAGGATAATTTAGCTACCCGAATTTATGATTATCCGTACTTTCTACTGCTGTGGAAAGAAAACAACCTGTAAGTATGCTGTGTGGACGACCCAAATACTAAAAGGCGTTGTCTAGGGGTGTAATTAATTATTAATTTATTCCCTAAATCACAAAGACAGATCACTCACACTCTATCTAGTTAGACCCAGACTTAGATCAGACTCAAAATATCTTTATCCCGGCGAGCCAGCCAAATATTGTCGTAAATTTATTTTGAGAGAAAGAGTCTTAGAAATAGTAGTCCGGTTTAGAGTGTAGAATGATGGTGAAAAAGCTCAGTGATAGAAATGTAGAGATTAAATATGATGCTCCACAGAGTGCTGGAGGAGAGTAAAGACAGACTTATTTACGACAAATCGTTTCTCTCAATCTTCTCTTCCACTCTCCTGGTCAAACAATTATTTGCCAGTTTTCCAGACACACATCTGCGCTCACACCGATTTGGTGCTTCAGACACACAGACGACGTGGATACAACTATCTTAAACAAATATGAGGGATTTGGGCCTTGGTAGTCCAACACAGTACTATATATGTTTATGCCGTTTATTAGCATTAAACTCAATCACAACATCCAACAGGTTACATAAAAATTATCATAAGTACAGAAAATACAATTAACAAGGTGAGGATGGGGGTAAAGAAGATTGGTATCGACTAAGCCCTTCCCGCTTATTAGACAAAGGTAAACCCAGTCCCAAGATAGATAGTTATCAGGAACATAGGTAATGTAACCTAACAATGAAGTTAATTACTCTGAAAGAGGTGTTACAATATTAGTTATGGTGGTAGACAAAAATACTGTTATCCCAATTGTGTCTTCCCTTTACTAAGCAAAGAAAAAAGGGGGGGGGGGGTGAAACAGAGTTAACAAATTATCCCACTTAAAGGAACAATGCCGGGTATACAGAAAAACGTATTACCCGGTAGGCAGTTGACAAATGGTTTCTGCAAAAAATAAATCTCCTGTCATTCATACACTCTGTGAGGATCCACACTCATATACACCACACACTTACCGATTGCAGCATCAGACAATCCATAGCATGATATACACAGTAATTAAACTCTTTACATGTGAAAACTGTCTAGTCCTTCTATGTCCCGCCCCAGATAATGCGAGGTTTCACTGAGAGCAAATATTCCCGCTTATCGCCGGACTTGAAGTTCTAAGAGTTCTTGTGTTTTATTATAAAGAAACGAGTCTATGGGATGGCACTGACGCAGATCGACATAGGGGTGAAAAATGAGGTGATGGTATAATCCTTCAATGCGTGATGATGATAGCCACTGACCGGTAAAGTTTTTAATCCAGTGAGGAAAAACTAGGCTCGGTCACAGTCAGGTAAATCGGTATTCTCTCACATTTAGAGCCGTACATAAATTATTGCTACTGGCACTGTTCATCTTCCAGTTTATCTCACAGATTGAAATTTAAATTTGATGATAATATTTTAAATGTTCTTGGGTAGGCTTTCTTTCATGTAATTATGACAGCTAGGCCGCACCGGACCGCCACAAGATTAAATTTTAAAAAATGTCTCATCAAACTGTCTGGAAGTTTAAGAACCGAGTATGGAAACTCTCTGTATGATTTATTAATAATACTGGGATCGCAAAGGTGATCATTCTGGAGAAAAAGATAGAAAACCCATGACAATCATAATCATACTTCAAAAATCAAATAATATTCTTAACGCGCGATAAATTTACCGTTAAGGCTATATTATATATACACTCGCGTATTTAATTATGTATTTAAGAAAACCCGTCACGAGTCTAATGGTTAAAATACACATCTAGATATATATATATAGGACTTAACTAAATTTATTAATTATAAATTCCTTCGCGACTTTAAAAGTTACTTTAACATTTTAAACATCTATTATTTTTGGAAATGTTATAATAGATATATCATTAAATTTACCACTGGAACTTTTGGGATGAGTTTAATAATTAAATAGATTAAATAAACACAAAATCCAGTGAAATAAAATGAAAGCACTAGACCACTGATCACTTTAACAAATATATTATACCGTGCACAGAAAAAGAAACACTCCAATTTGTAGCCACCAATTTCAGATGGGAATCTAGCAACTTTCTACTAATAGCTAGTGAATCTTAAAAATCTCTGGCACTGAATGATAGCATGGCTTTCTAGTGGTCTGTATATATTTAAAATGGAATTAAAGATGAGGGGGGCATGAGAAAGTTGACACTTTTTAAGATCTCAGGAGACTTTCGGGGATCTGACCGACAGACTAAAGAGAGATGCCGTCCCCTGGTTTCCCGTTTCCCCGTTCGTTGCATCCGACATCTTCCCCCGTTCGCTCCGTCTGCGGTCGGTTTTACGCTTAACATGGAGGTGCGGAAAATGCCGGCAAGAAACTTCCCCGTTCGTTTCAGGGACCACTACTGCTTTGATCTCTCCCGCTCAACGTTCCTGAAACCACTTCCGTGTCTGTTTGATCCTGTTCCGCTCTCTGTTTGAAGTAGGCAACGCCCCCACTGCCCAAGTTAATGAAAATAACTTCATATCATTGCTCGGGCGATGTCCGTGGGCGTGATTTAATCTTTCCTTAAATCAATGCGATGACCAGAATGACCGGTAGATAAACTGTCCACATATTAATCAGCCAACGTGTTGGCCATCTGCGTGGAACGGTTTCATAGCAATGAGTCCAGGTGAAAATAAATTCTCGTTAGATGAAGAGTTACCAAACTATTCGGGGGCACTGATGCTAACGAAGGGGTCGCTACAAAGGGTCGTACTATAGAATCCCACGATTCAGGGTCAGCTGAGTTCGTCTGTGACAATCGTCCCCTCTTTTGAGACTTGAAAACATATTTTCATGTTTAATTTCTGACAATGAAGCTGCCCTGATCGGTAGCTTTTAGGTGATTGGTATCTTCAACTTCTTCCTCTTCGTCCGTAGTCCAGTTTCTACTCAGGAAATCCGCCCCGACATTCTGTCTTCCCGGAATGTATTCCACTTTGAAAGAATAAACGCTTGAAAGAAGGGCCCACCGCATGATCCTTGCGTTAAATTCCTTATTGGCACCAAGAAATGCTAACGGTGCGTGGTCTGTTTGCACCGTGAAAGATGTACCATAGAGAAACTCATGATGGCGTCTGATACCGTCAATCAGAGCGAGGCATTCTCTTTCGACTACGCTGTAGTTCCGTTCAGCTTTATTTAATTTCCGACTGCCATAGGCAACTGGAAATAGCATGTTCGGGTTACTGTCATCGGCTTGAAGCAGTGTTGACCCGATGCCTGACCTGACGCGTCGACCCGTAATACAAAAGGTTTCTTGAGGTCAGGCAACCTCAAAATGGGGTATGCAGACAATTGTCCTTTCAAAGTGCTGTATGCGTGTTCGCACTTTTGATCCCAAATGACCTTATCAGGACAAACTTTCTTTGTGAGGTCCGTCAGAGGTGCCGTCAGTCCGTTGAAGTTCTGGATGTACTTCTGATAGTACGCACATAGTGATATGAAGGAACGTACGTCTTTCTTCGTTTGGGGTCTTTTTGCTGCCACTATTTTCTCCACGTTCTTCTGAACAGGCCAACAACAGCCGTGAGAAATAGTATGCCCCAGGAAGTCTAACTGTTCAAACCCGATGAGACATTTGCTAGGTCTGGCTGTGAGACCAATTTCCTGTAGTCTCCTGAGGAGCATAGCAACCGTAGGAATATGTTCTTCGTAGGTTTCCGATGCAATTAATATGTCATCCATAAAATTATGGATATGGGGACTTTGCAAAGGTTCTAGAAGCTTCCTCATCATCCTGGTGAACACTCCTGGTGCGTTATGCAAGCCGAATGGCATCACATTAAATGTGTAATGTCCTTCACTAGTGCTGAAAGCTAACAAGGGTTTAATTTCCTCCTTGACTGGTATTTGATAGTAACCTTTACTGAGGTCAATCTTGGAGAAAATCTTTGCCTTGCTAAGCTTGGTGAACAACTCAGAAACAGTTTGGAGAGGTTCGGGCTGGAATTCAGTAACAGCGTTTAGCAGCCGGCAATCTATACACAGCCGAACTTCCTTATTGGGCTTCTGCAACAGCACTACACTGGAACTGTAAGGAGATGTAGACTCACTGATAATTCCTGCCTGACGCAGCTTGTCTATTTCTCCGCGAAGTGCATCAGCTTTAGCGTACGGGATGGGGTAAACTCTGGTTCGAACAGGGGTCTCGTTTGTTAATTTCATATTAAATTCGATGAGATTTGTTCGACCAGGTACATCCGTTAAGACTGCACTGTACTGTTTTAGTAGCGCCCTGGTTTCTGTTTGTTGTTCTAGTGAGAGATTGTCGCCGAACTTGACATCTTTAAAGGATTCTGTGGGTTGAAATAGATACTCCATGCAACCATCATCATCTTCCTCGTCTTCCGTTGCTATGGCGACAGCCAGGAGATGCTCGGAGGATGGCACCGGTTTTTCCAAATATTTCTTAAGCAGATTTATGTGGAAGACCTTCTCCTTTCCTTTGATGGAGATCTTGTAATTGGTACGTGAGATCTTTTTAAGGATGGTAAACGGCCCTTGCCATCCGATGCGAAGTTTATTGCTTCCGGTTGGAAGTAGCAACAAAACTTTCTCCCCTGGTTGTAGTTCTCTCTCTTTTGCAGCTTTGTTGTATCTTTTAGCGTGTTTAGCGCGGGCTTTCTTAAGGTTGGTTGTAGCTAGATCCCAACCTAGCTTTAGCCTTTCCTTGAGCTCAGATACATACTTGCTTGCAGAGACGACTGTCTCGTCGGCCTTTTGGTCTGTCAGGGACCGAAGTAAGGCTTCTAGTGGCCCCTTAATAGGTCTGCCAAATAAAAGTGTAGCTGGCGCGAATCCCGTAGACGCTTGGGGAACCTCTCGGTAGGCGAATAAGGCAGCTAATAGATATAGGTCCCAGTCTTCCGGTTTCTCCTGACCCAGCTTACGTAACATGGTGGTAAGGGTGCCGTAAAAACGTTCCACGAGCCCATTTCCGGCCGGATGGTAGGGACTGTTGTGGATATGTTTGGCCCTCAAGATCTTAAAGATCTCCTCCATTAACAGGCTACGGAATTGGGATCCATTGTCCGTCAAAACTTGTTGAGGGAATCCCAACCGTGTAAAGATTTGCACGAGGGCTTCTGCGACATGCTTGGAATTTATGCATGGTAGCGGTACAGCTTCGGCCCACATTGTGCAAGTGTCAACTAAGGTCAGGATGAACCTGTTCCTTCTTTTGGTCCTTTCCAGGGGTCCAATGATGTCGACAGCAACCCGTTCAAATGGAGTACCCACTATTGGCATTTGCCCCATAGGTACTGGGGGTGTCAAGTGCTTTGGTGCTACCCGTTGGCACTGGGCGCAGGATTTCACATACCTGGTAATGTCAGAGTTCATTCCTGGCCACCAATAGTGGTTTTTTATTCGCTGAATAGTGGCGTTTTGTCCCATATGTCCGCTAAAGGGAAGAGAGTGCCCCATTTCTAAGATCTGGCTTCTGTACTGCGTCGGTACTAGGAGCTGGTTATTCCCCGTGTCCGGGTTGCCCGTTCTACGATACAATACGCCGTCCTTAGAAAAGATGTCTCCGTTGTGTCTGGGGTCCTTAGCCATGGGCAGTCTTTTAAAGCAGGGCTCCAGAGTAGGGTCCTTTTGTTGCGCCTCCTTCAGTTCATTCGGCAACAAATTTGGCGCAGGCTCCCTCTCCTTCTTGGCTTGCCCTCTTGTAGTTACCGCTGCCACAATCGGCTCCTTTGGTCTCCCAATAAACACATATCTACATCCCAGGATAACTGGGTAGATAGGATCATCCATAATGGCCGCTTTAATAACCCCTCTGACAAAGTCAGAGTGTATTTCTACCAGTGCGATAGGAAGCGTCCTGGGTGCATCACTCCTGAAAACTCCACTAAGTTTGACGGTTTCCTCTGTCTCCTGACCGGGTTTGACTAGGTGCCTAGCGACAATACAACTAAAGCTTAGTCCAGTGTCAAAGAGACAAGTAGTTGAGGTACCATTCAAAATTACAGTTCCTCGAGTTGAGGGTCGGTCCCCCTCAGGTTGAGAATCACTGACATTGACTCTACCTTTCGAGGCTCTATGCAAACATCCAACGCGGTTAGGCCCGGTTTGTTTGCCCTGATCAGACGTTCCTGGTGTAGAGGTCTTTCCTTTTCCTTGACCTTGGTGGCCGCGCTGCCACGTAGGCTTGGTGGGTTGATCAGAATTGTTGTTGGGGGGGTATCGGGTTTTGTAGAATTTCGATTTTTCCTGGGGAGGTCTCTGGGTATTATTTTCTCGTTGGTTATAATTCTGAGAGGAATTAGAAGAATAGGATGACTGCTCTAGATTTTGTTTCCGAGATGGCTCATCTGTGGGTTTACGTTTAGTGCTGGGAAGTTCGGCCATTGCATTGGTATAGCGTTCGGCCTTATTGAGGATGTCCTCAAGTCTGACTGCGCCCTGTTCCGCCAAAAATCTACGGGTTTCGTTTGACAAAGTTGACTTTATCTGCTCCACAAGAACAAGTTCAAGGAGTCCCTCATATGTAAGAGGTAGGTCCGATAATTCGATGCACTTTATCAAATAGCCCGTGAGACGTGAAGAGAACTGTGAAAATGTTTCCGTGCTCTCTTTTCGGCTGTTCCTGAACATTTGCAGGAATTTTCGGGCGGTCATCTCAAACCGTTCTAGCGAAGGCTTTTTCAGCATGTCGTAATCATGTTGGTTCGATCCCAGCTTTGTGTATACGTCATAAGCATTAGCTTTTGGTGACGTTGAGAGCTTAAGTGCCCAGCGGGAACTCTCTAACCCATACAGATTCGCGAGCCTTTCGAATTTTTCTAGGTAGCTGTCAATTTTTTCATTAGGGCTAGGAAAAGATTCTAAAGCAAAAGACATCGCCGTTAATTGGGCAGACTGAGTGCTGGAGAGATCCATTGACTGGGGCAAAGACGGCTCTCCGTTATTCGGAGTAGAGGCGCCCCGACTCTCTAAAGCCTTAAGCGCCAGTTCATGTTGTCTTTCTCGCTCTCTCTCTCTCTTTCCCTGCGAGCTTCCATCTCTGCCTCAATTTTCTTATGCTCCAATTGACGATCGTCCGCTTCTTTCTTCCTAGCTTCTGCCCTCTCTTCTCTCTCTTTTTCTTCCTTCCTCTCAGCTTCTGCTCTTTTTTTCTCTTCCTTTTCTCTCTGCTTCTGCTCTTTGTTTCTTCTTTCTCTTGCTTCTGCTCTTTGTTTCTCTTCCTTCCTCTCTGCTTCTGCTCTTTGTTGCTCCGCGTCATATATTTCCAGTTCCTGGTTGATAAACAGGTTCGCAGCTTCTGTGTCTAGTCCTGCCTCTTTCGCTTCCAGCCTCAGGATGGATCTCATCTTTATCCTTTCTGCCATTGTTAAAGAATAAGATGTAGTATGACTAGAGAATAGTACGAAAGAACAAGAAGGGAAAAAAAAATCAAAGCCGCTACGAGAAAAACCGAAAGTAAAAAAACAATTTACTTAATGACCTCGTGTGTTAACTTATCGCCGCTATTATTGTCACTTAAGACTTTTAACGCAAGCAACTATGCCAATTAATTGGTAAGTTACACTAGAAAAAAATCTACTATTACTAACAGTAGAGAAAGATTTATATTAAAACAATTTAAAAGGGAAAAAAATAAAAAAAAATTTCCCCGAAAATTTTAATTCTCTAACAACAAACTCCGTCCCTGAAGTCAATTATGAGATGAGACGTAGTTAACTTAATTTTTAAAAAATCAGAACAATCCGTCTTTAGCTTAGCTCAACTCAAACGCTTCAAAAACCTTTAGTGACTGTAAAACCAGTCACGCGATCCCAGCAAATCTTATAAAGAAAAAAAATGTAATTTACTCCGCCAGAGGATAATTTAGCTACCCGAATTTATGATTATCCGTACTTCCTACTGCTGTGGAAAGAAAACAACCTGTAAGTATGCTGTGTTGACGACCCAAACACTAAAAGGCGTTGTCTAGGGGTGTAATTAATTATTTATTTATTTCCCTAAATCACAAAGACAGATCACTCACACTCTATCTAGTTAGACCCAGACTTAGATCAGACTCAAAATATCTTTATCCCGGCGAGCCAGCCAAATATTGTCGTAAATTTATTTTGAGAGAAAGAGTCTTAGAAATAGTAGTCCGGTTTAGAGTGTAGAATGATGGTGAAAGGCTCAGTGATAGAAATGTAGAGATTAAATATGATGCTCCACAGAGTGCTGGAGGAGAGTAAAGACAGACTTATTTACGACAAATCGTTTCTCTCAATCTTCTCTTCCACTCTCCTGGTCAAACAATTATTTGCCAGTTTTCCAGACACACATCTGCGCTCACACCGATTTGGTGCTTCAGACACACAGACGACGTGGATACAACTATCTTAAACAAATATGAGGGATTTGGGCCTTGGTAGTCCAACACAGTACTATATATGTTTATGCCGTTTATTAGCATTAAACTCAATCACAACATCCAACAGGTTACATAAAAATTATCATAAGTACAGAAAATACAGTTAACAAGGTGAGGATGGGGTAAAGAAGATTGGTATCGACTAAGCCCTTCCCGCTTATTAGACAAAGGTAAACCCAGTCCCAAGATAGATAGTTATCAGGAACATAGGTAATGTAACCTAACAATGAAGTTAATTACTCTGAAAGAGGTGTTACAATATTAGTTATGGTGGTAGACAAAAATACTGCTATCCCAATTGTGTCTTCCCTTTACTAAGCAAAGAAAAAAAAAGGGGGGGGGGGGGGTGAAACAGAGTTAACAAATTATCCCACTTAAAGGAACAATGCCGGGTATACAGAAAACGTGTTACCCGGTAGGCAGTTGACAAATGGTTTCTGCAAAAAATAAATCTCCTGTCATTCATACACTCTGTGAGGATCCACACTCATATACACCACACACTTACCGATTGCAGCATCAGACAATCCATAGCATGATATACACAGTAATTAAACTCTTTACATGTGAAACTGTCTAGTCCTTCTATGTCCCGCCTCAGATAATGCGAGGTTTCACTGGGAGCAAATATTCCCGCTTATCGCCAGACTTGAAGTTCTAAGAGTTCTTGTGTTTTATTATAAAGAAACGAGTCTATGGGATGGCTGTTACGCACGGATCATTATTATTTTTCGTTTGTATAAACATTTTTCGTATGTATGATCATTTTTTTGACTGAAATGTATATTATATATATTTACAGTCAAAGGGACAGAACCCGAAATATTGATACTGCTATTTTTTAGGAGTTTACCTTCTCTTGTATAGAGACACGTTCGGTCTATAATTTCTTGAACGAAGCGTGACCATATCTCCTTATTGGTAGTATCAGTCAACTGTTGTAGATGCCTGAAACCTTTCTTAACGCTTCTTTTCATGACCATAAAAGGCGCGACTGTGTAAGACTTTTATCTCGAATGTTCTTAGAATCGTCTTATTGTGAACGGCGACTCAGAGATTGTCGTTCTGCGCATGTCTCGACTTGGTTTTCGTTTGTTGTTCCGGCCAGCTCGGGGAGTTTAGAAATGGTCTAAGTAGCGAGCAGACGCGACCTGCGTCTTGTGATTTTCTGAGGGAAATACATTGTCTTTGTGAGTTAGTTAGCTAACTAGACTATTTCCCAGTATTATTCAAGCCTGCCTGGAGGCATATGTTCATGGTTGATTTTCCGAAATAAGGTAATTCCTCTTGTATCGAACTTTATGCTATCATCTAGAGGTTCGTCATTTTGTCGCCTTTTTTGCTCGCCTGTGTGATTCAAAATGGAGAGGTACTTTGACTAGGATTAAGTCACCGGTATCTTTATACCTGAACTAGTTATATATATATGGGTCGCTCTAGACCAACAAGACTATTGTCTGTGTTCCAGGATTCGTTATATCAGAGATCACGTCCAAGTCAGATGGTTAGACTTAGGAAGGTTATAAAGGTCGAGCTGACCTGTAATCCATGTATGCTATTCACGTGCAGACAGTAAACGGACTGATTGTATACATCTGATCTGCTAGCATCAGAAAGGGAATATTTATTATTGTCTATGAACAGTGATGATCTGCAGCTGACACTGTTGCAGAATTTATATATATTATTTATACAGCTTCACGAACTAGAACTCTATGATTTTGAATGCTGAACTCGTTGAACTATGTTGATGATAAATATCCTGACTGTTTTTGTGGCGTGCAATAAATGGAAAAAAATTATACAACGAAGTTACCATTTCTATGACTCTACACATCATGTTGCCTGTGTTATACCCTGTGAACTGTTCTACTACCACATACACAGCAACATCCTAAAATCAGAGAAGACACCTACATCTTGCACTTTAATACCAGGTGTCGATAGGGGTGGCAAGTGGTCGTCAATCTTGTACGGAGCTAACGTACCTGGCATTGTGGCGCACCATTATCATTTAGCCTAAATCCACCCTTATCATTTTTGGTGGCCATATGTTGGTTTACTCTGATACCAGCTATCAAGGGGGTCAACAAACCCAGACATCATCAGCAGACTACAAGACAACGTTGCAGTTTCTATTCATCACCTTCGATGAAATTTTGTTGAAAGACGCGGCATTACTGACAGTTGTTGATATTTTGAAACTACCCGGCGCTGCTCGGCAGTATTGGCAGTAAAATTAGAAGGACAAGTTTGTCGAATGGGATTTCCATCTGGTAGAAGGACAAGTGCCGTAAACAACTGTTTCCGGTCTCAGAAGTCAATTTGTAGAATTCAGAAGGTCAAGTTCAGAAGCTGTTTCCTGTCAGAAGCTCATTTCCCTCGTCATGGCTGTCTATGGGAGCAGATGTTAATCAACGTTGGATCTTTATCCTCAGAATGCTGACGACATCCTGTTCTGCACCGTGCTGACGTTTGGGACATATAGAAGTTAAGTGGCCTGTTTTGTTTGTGAACTGTGCCCTTATGTTCTAGCTGAGCCTTCTAAATTCTTTCACACTTTTTGCTGTTTGTTATATGTTATATGTTATTTGTATTTGTATATTTATATGTTTATATTCAGCGGGTTTTCTCGGTTGGGCGGTGTCTTTCAGTAGAAGATACCACGTCACAGAGGTTCTACTGTTAGCGTTTTCGTTAGGGACTGTGCGAATTTCCTACTGTGAAATTTGCTAGCGACAATCGTTGCTATATCTGTTTAGTTGTGACGAGTTGTGCTTTATTTTTGTTTCTTGTATATTTTTTTTTTCTCTTTTTCTTTTCTCTCTTTCTTTGTGTTTTTTAGTTTCGATTTCGATTGTTTGTATTTGTAGGTCTCCCCTATCTATTATTCAGTTCTTTAAGTATATTTTTGTGTATACACTGTAGCGTCATTTGTTTGTCATATCTTCGCATTTTGTCATCACATTTCTTTTTAGTTTCGCTGTTTATTTATTTGACTTATGCGAATGTTTTCATATTGTTTGATCTTTGTTATTGTTTACATTGACTCTGATCTTTGTTGTTGTTTACATTGACTTTGATCTTTGTTGTTGTTTACATTTGACTTTGATCTTTGTTATTGTTTACATTGTTGGTGACCTTTGTTATTGTTTACATTGTCTTGTTATTGTTTGCATAGTTCTTGCATAGTTAGCTTTCACTATTGTTACATATATGCTCATGCACTATTGATCTATAGTGCACTTATCATAACTAACTGGTGGTTTTTTGCTTATGCACTATTGTAGTGCAGTTATGATAAATAACTGATGGTTATGCACTGATTTGTGTAGTGCACTGATAATTAAGAGGTGACTTGTGATATTATTATACATTTGATAATACAAGTTGGTGTCAAGTCTTGTTGCCCACAGAGATTGGAGTAAACATATTGATTACACAAGCACTTTATTAAGTCTTGTTGCTATTAAGATTGAAATAAGATAATTAATTATTTCAGGTTCTGTACTCACATTTTAGACATCATGTCTACATTTGAGTACTTTATTGAGCAGGGTAAAGCCCTTGGGAAGACAGGTGATAAATTAGAAGAATTTGCGACTGTTCAATATGCCAAGGCATTGAAGTCGGAGGAAAAGAAAATGAAAGAACTAACTGAACAAAAGAGAATAGATGCTGAAAATTTAAAACTGCAGATGCAGGTAGATGAAAAGAGATTACAAATGGAAATGGAAAAACAAAAAAGAGAAGCAGAATCACAGGAGAAGAGACTTCAGGCTGAGGTTGAAAATAAGAGACTTGAAAAAGAAGCTGAAAATAAGAGACTTGAAAAAGAAGCTGAAAATAAGAGACTTGAAAAAGAAGCTGAAAATAAGAGACTTGAAAAAGAAGCTGAAAATAAGAGACTTGAAAAAGAAGCTGAAATTAAGAGACTTGAAATAGAGGCTGAAAATAAAAGATTAGAAAAACAGGCTGAGGCTGAAGAAAGAAAGTTACAGGCTGAGGCTGAAGAAAGAAGGTTACAAAGAGAAGCTGATGAGAGAAAAGCAAAAATGGAGCATGAAGAAAAACTCTTAGCTTTGGAGTTAGAAAAGTTGAAGTTATCTAGTAATGCTAATGATGCTAATAAGGTATCATCTGCTAATAAGTCTAATGCTGTTGATTTCAAGCTTAATTTACCAGCATTCAATGCTTCAATTGATGATATAACATTTTATCTAGATAGATTTGAAAGTGCATGTAAGGTGCATAATATAGATAAAACATTATATGTTTATCATCTGTCCAAGATACTTAGAGGTGATGCTTTGACTTTATTGGGTATGGTAGATGTGCCTGACAAAAACAACTATGAGGTTGTCAGGGCGGCATTGTTAAAGAAGTACCAACTTAACGAGGACGGATATCGTCTTAAATTTAAAAACATGTTACCAGAAACTGGAGTTGAATTCTCTGAATTCA
Organism: Oreohelix idahoensis; assembly: GCA_024509875.1. Taxonomy (NCBI): domain Eukaryota; kingdom Metazoa; phylum Mollusca; class Gastropoda; order Stylommatophora; family Oreohelicidae; genus Oreohelix; species Oreohelix idahoensis. The sequence continues at coordinate 262,008 of JAMPIV010019835.1, forward strand.
TCTCAGGCATCCGTCTTACTTTTTTACGATGGGTTGAGTTGTCTAAAACAGAGAGTACATTTGAAGCTCTTATGGACTTACTACTTAGAGACAAGGTTATGTCTTCTGTTAATGAAGCTTTTCTTTCTTTTCTTCATGAGCGTAAGCCTAAAAACATAAAAGAAATGGAAGAATACTGTAGCCAGTATGTTACTGCGCATCCTCACATAACCATTAGCAACTCTAAAGTAAAAGAAGGTCTGCCAGTTGCTTCGGCAGCACCTTATGGCCCAAATTTTATGCGTAAATTTCAGGGTAGCCAGCAAAATTTCAATAAAAAGAGTAACCGTAATTATGCCCAGAATCATAGTAATCAATTCCAGGGTGATTCTTCTTCCCAGAACTGGAGACATCCTAATACTACACGTTATTCTACTCCGGTTAACTTTAGAAATTTTCACAAAGGTAATCGGTATAGAGGAAAATATTTTTCTCAGAGACCTCAATACCAGGATAATAGAGGTTCTCAACAGTATAGAGATGGTAATGACAGTTATGGAAACTGGAACTCAAACCAGGATAAAAATTACAGTAGGGACTTTAATGATAATTGCAGAGGCAATAATGGTCGCGGTAGATCGCAACATAAGAGAAAAAAATATCAACAGACAAACTCTGTTCAACAAGAATCTCAGGGAGTAGATAAACAGGTTAATGATAATAAAGACCATAATGCCATCGGATGCTCATCTTTTGATTTTGGTAGGGCAAATAAATGTATCCAATGCAGTACTTTATTTGACCCGAAGACCGTTAGTACTTTAAGCTGTGGTCATCCTTTGCCCGCTCTTCCTGCTAATGTTGCTCATGATGGGAGAGGTTCTCTTATATTACATAAGGGGCTTGTAAATAGTAATCCAGTCTCAGTGTTGTTTGACTCTGGATGTACTACTGTCGGGGTTAGGCAATCTCTTGTAGATCCATCCTGTGCTACAGGAAAGGTCATCAAATGTGTCACATTTGGTGGCACGTTGGAAAAGTATCCTACTGCTATAATACACATTGCTACTCCTTTCTTCACGGGAGAGGTCCACGCGTGTCTACTTCCAAACCCTATTGCGGACCTTATTATTGGTCGTATTCACGGAGTTAGGGAATGTACCCCACAGCAGATTGCTGTTTGGGAAGAGCAAAACATTGAAGCTACCAATGCGGTGGTCACAAGAGCACATGCTCTGGATCCACCTCAAACTTCATTAACTAATAATGATGAAGTAAATGACCAAGATAGTCACTTGACTATTACACGTGACTCATTTATCAAATTGCAAGAAGAAGATCCTTCTTTACAAAAATTCTTCATTCTAGCAAAAAAAGGTGATCCTAATCAAAATACTAATAGAAAATCTTGGATTTCTATGAAGAACGGCGTACTTGTACGTATGGTACAAGACTCGACTACGTCCACTCATTCACAAATTCTTGTGCCTAAGAGCATGAGATTGCAAATATTGCAACATGCTCATGACTCGCAATGTGCTGGACATATGGGTTTTTCCCGTACAAAGTCGAGAGTTCTTGCGGCTTTCTTTTGGCCATTTGTGAGCAAGGACATACGAATGTACTGTCGCTCTTGCAAAGTATGTCAGGAGGTCAAATCTAAAGGACCACGACATGCTGCGCCTATCCAGGCTGCTGACATTCCTATTCGCCCTTTTCAAAAAAAAATGGCAATAGATATTATCGGTCCTTTTAGAATTAAGTCGGCTAGAGGACATCAATTTATCCTTACATGTGTCGATATGTGCACACGTTGGCCAGAGGCAATACCTCTCAAGAGCATCTCAACTGCTGACATCGCAGACGCTCTTTGGCTGATATTTTCTCGCTTGGGTTTTCCCGGAGAAATATTGTCAGACCATGGCACTCAACTTATATCAGACACTATGTCACAGGTAATGTCTATGCTACACATTAAAAGGTCTCTCAGCAGTATCTATCACCCAATGTCTAATGGGTTAGTCGAACGTTTAAATAGGACTCTGAAAACTTTACTTGGTAAAATAACTGAGGATCATCCTCAGGATTGGGACAGGGTCTTACCCGCGGCTCTCTTTGCGTATAGAGAGGTCCCCAATGAACATACGGGGTTTTCCCCTTTTGAACTTGTCTTTGGCGCGCAACCGCGCGGCCCTATGTCTTTACTTCACGATCTAATCACTGCCGATAATATTAGCGATGAAACTCAATCTTCTTATGAGTACGTCATTGCTCTTAGGCAAAAGATCATCGAGGCATGCAAACTAGCAACTTCGTCTTCCGAATTTGCTAAAGAAAAGGCAAGGCAGTTTGCAAATAAGAATAGATGTCTACGACAACTTTGTCCAGGTGACAAAGCTCTCGTTCTACTTCCTTCAAGGGAGAACAGACTTCTAATTGCATGGAAAGGTCCATATGCAATAGTCTCCAAAATTTCTGATGTCGACTATGTTGTCGATATTGATGGAAAGCATAAAACTTTCCACATAAATATGCTCACGGAATTTCATGAAAGACCAGACTATTTGCAGCCTATTTTCCAGGCAACGGACAATTCTCAAGTACCTCATGGTCAGTACTCATCTCTGTCAGTTATACAGGATGAGGAAACTACTTTTTCTGATGTCAATCTTCCTCTTTCTATGGTCCCACTTTATTCTACGGAATCTTGGAAAAACGTGACCGTTTCTCCAAATCTTTCCGCTGAGGAACATCGACAAGTTTCTTCGATGTTGCAAACATTTCAGGATGTTCTTACAGACATCCCGGGACACACACACATGTCATTGAACATGACATTGTGCTAACTGATCATAATCCTATCAGAGTCAGACCTTATCCAATACCTATCCATTTCCAGTCTCAAGTAGAAAAAGAATTGGATGAAATGATACGTTTGGAAATCATTGAACCATCCACTTCAGCATACTCTTCGTCTATGGTTATTGTTCGAAAGAAGGATAATAACATTCGCATTTGCGTAGATTATCGCAAATTGAACCAAGTTACGAAGTTCGACGCTGAACCTATGCCTTCATTAGAAGAGCTACTCAATAAACTTTCTAATTCTAGATTCTTTACCAAACTAGATTTGTCTAAAGGTTATTGGCAAGTTCCTCTAACCGAACGTGCCAAACCTTTTACAGCTTTTTCTACACCTAGGGTTTTATTCCAATGGAATTTCATGCCTTTTGGTCTTATGAACGCCCCTGCTACATTCGTACGCATGATGCGGCGAATTCTCGCATATCGTACAGATGTCATAGCATACCTAGATGATATCTGTCTATTCAGTGATTCCTGGGAAGATCACTATTTGGGTTTATACGAATTACTGTCCACTCTTCGCGAGTATAACTTGACTGCAAAACCCTCTAAAGCCTTTATAGGATTTAGTGAGATTTCTTTCCTAGGTCATCGTGTTGGTCATGGTCTTTTAAAGACAGAGGACCACAATGTTTCAAAAATACTTAACATTTCGGTCCCTAAGACGAAGAAACAAGTAAGGAGTCTATTAGGTTTGATCCAATTCTACGGACGATTCATTCCGAATCTGTCCTCCATTATGGCACCGCTTTCTACTTTATTGAAGAAAGGGTCGCCTAATCTGATCCGCTGGTCTAAAGAATGTCAATCCTCATTGGACCAGGTTAAAGCCCTATTTTCATCTCCACCTATTCTTAGGTTACCTACTATTGAGAAGACTTTTGTTCTTCGGAGTGACGCCTCGTCAACTGGGATTGGGGCAGCACTAATGCAGGAGTATTCTGATACTCTGCATCCGGTGATGTATATCTCTAGGAAATTAAATGCTGCAGAAAAGAATTACTCGGTTTTAGACCGTGAGTTATTGGCTATGGTGTGGTCTATTCTGAAGTTACAAAGATTTCTTCTAGGCGCACATTTCATTGTGGAAACCGACCAGAAAGCGCTTACTGCTATTCAGAGCAAAAACTTGAAGAGCTCGAGGTCCACTCGTTATGCCATAGCTCTTCAACCATTTCATTTCTCGGTTCGAGCTATCCGTGGTTCGGATAATGTGATGGCAGACATTCTGTCCAGATGCCCACACGATTCCACATGATTCTTCTGTCATATATATTTCCTGATATACAAGCCAATATTATAATGACATGTTAGTAGATTTTTTTTCTCACTTTTTTGGGGGGGAATTTATAACATTGTACCATGTAATTATCTAAGAAGGCTTAGTTAGTGATATACGGGCCAAAAGATCACTCGGCCACATTTAAACAATATATTTGCATAATTGTATTGAGAGATTTACCAGTTGTCTTTAAGATTTGTGTTATTGATATTTTCGCAGCACATCATTGAAGATGCGAGATTGTGTCCATTGTGGAACTTTGAGTATATCAAGTCCTGTCCTAGATTGGGAGCGGATGATGTCCACATCTTCTTCTATTGAATGTTTTATGTCAACGAAGATCAACACATGTATTACTTATTAATTACTGTTGCTTTATATAATGTAATAAAATAGTGCGGTATATTAATATGTTACACCGCTGTTTGCACAACACATTATATGATATCATAATAATATATTTAATTTCATATATTGGTATGAGAATAATTTGATTTTCATTATGATGTTGCCATCATTGTGGCGTGTGTTGGTGGCACCTTCCTGGAATATATAAGCGTATACTTAGATACATTTTTTTCTCTAAGGAGCTGAGATATGATCTCAGTGTCGCTCCATGCGTTGAGCTAATTTGTTAGGTATATATCCGCGCATCATACGTGCGTTAGGAGCCTAGATTTTTTCCGGCTCCAGGATTTTAAAAAAAATGTTTCATTTTTTTTTCCCGGGAGGGTGCGGTAATGTTACGCACGGATCATTATTATTTTTCGTTTGTATAAACATTTTTCGTATGTATGATCATTTTTTTGACTGAAATGTATATTATATATATTTACAGTCAAAGGGACAGAACCCGAAATATTGATACTGCTATTTTTTAGGAGTTTACCTTCTCTTGTATAGAGACACGTTCGGTCTATAATTTCTTGAACGAAGCGTGACCATATCTCCTTATTTGGTAGTGTTGCGTGATAAATTCTCGCAACATCGTTTTATTTCAATATCTATTTTATAACGCAAGGGCAACAACTGCTTGAAATTTATAGTCACTTTTCTCGGTAAGCATTTGTCTTCTCGCGTTGGTATCGAATGCAGTTAAGTTTGAGCTGTGGTCATTTTGCGCTGGACTGCGCATGACTTGTCTTGCTTCTTGGTCGATCGGTTTCCGCCCACCACTAGTGGAGTGAGCGATTTGGAATGGCGAAAGAGATGCCTCGTTGAAGAGGGGATCTCCGCTTTTTTTTGTTCTGTCAGGAATGTGAGAGTCCTCTTATGGATATTTCGTTTATTCGAGATAATACCTCTAGTGTATTTGCACATGCCGGGAGGCATAATATTTCTGTGTATTTCCGGAAGGCAAGGTAAATTAACATTTTCATTAACTCTATCGATTTTTGGTCGTGAACGATTTCTGGTTCATAGCCTGTCTTCGAAAGTCGTCGTCACGAGATGTTTTCCTAGCTCACATGTCGCTGTATTGTGCTGCATCGGTTGATGCAGGTTCCAAGGACCATTACTTGCTACTTTGTTAAATGAACTAGGTTTGAAAAACCTTTATTATCTAGAGGATATTTTTGAGGACATTATTTATACTTCGGCAGACGTGTCTGTCTTGCTGAAGTCAAACTAAGGAGAGTGAACTGATCTCATACATCTGGTTATCTCCTGGCTGTTATAGAAAAGGATGGAGTTTTTCACCTGACTACATTTACAGCACTTTGAAATATAACATGCATCTGACTCATCATTGTAATGCTGTCTACCGTCTATTGCTGTATTGAATGTTGCTGTGATAATGACTGTTTGATGTGCCTACATATTCGCGTAACCATTTTGTCACTGTGGCGTCCACAATAAATAATGAAGAAAAAACGTCAACGGCTGTTTCAAGAATCATTGACTTTATACGTCGTGAGTTTACTGACGTCCTATGTGGATTGCCCTGTTATTTTTGTATGAACATTGTTTTGACTGAACACATCTGCACACTACACAAAACCAGACATGCGGATACCATCCATCATCATATGGCATCACGCATCATTTGGTGGCCATAAGCTGGTTTGATTCTGGTACCAGCAAACACGGGGTCCCTTACCCACTTCATTTTCAACAAGAATTCATCAGCATCCTTCAAGAAATTAACATTCTTCAATACAGTCAACATCTTCAAAATTTTCAAAGTACTCGGCGTTGCCCGGTAAAAGTCAAAATTTCAACTTTTTGACGGAAACAAGAATTTGACAGTACCCGGCGTTGTTACATGTTGCCGGATAACTCGGACTGCTGTTATCTTTTACGCAAGTCAAGCAAGTTGCTGCTGTCAAGGTTCCAGTGCTGTCGTTTTTGTGAAGGTCAAGTGCCGGTTGAAACGGGTTGTTTTCTGAAGAAGGCCAAGTACCGATTTCCATCAACTTACTTTTGGATTAGAAGGTCAAGTGCCGAAACAACTCAACACACAGTATTTCAGAAGCTCTTGTACCATCGTGTTAGCAGTGGAAGCAGTTCAGATGTGCCATCATCGTTGGAGCTTCGCTCTTTAGGACGTTGATTGACATCCGTTTTTTCTGCTGTTCTACGATTGGAAGCCTATAAGTTAAGTGGCCTGTTTGTATGTAAACTGTGCCCTTATACTTCTGCTGAGTCTTCTGTGTATCATCTCATTCTATATGTTATATGTTTATATGTTATTCGTATATTTATATGTTTATATTTCAGCGGGTTCTCGGTTGGGTGGTGTCTCCGTTAGATTATGCCACGTCATAGAGGTCGTCTATTGTGAGCGTTTTCTGTAAGGTTTGCAAATTTCCAATACTGGAATTTGCTAAGCGACTTCTGTTGCTATTTATGTTAGCTGTGATGACATGTTTTAATATTGTTTTCGTTATTATTTCGCATTCTTTAGTTTTGTTTTGATTTGTTTGTATTTGTTAGCCTACTCTTGTCTATAATTTAGTTTCATACAACATTTTTGTTTATACACTGTGGTGTCATGTATTTTGTTTAATTCTATCGCAGATATCGTCACATTTTTTGTGATATTTCATTAATTTCTGCTTTATTTTTAGTTGATTTCTGCGAACGTTTTTGTATTGTTGCTGATCTTTGTTAATGTTTACATTGTTATTGTTTACATTGTTTGTATTGTTTACATTTTCAATGTTTACATTCTGCATGTGTTTACATAGTCATTGTTTACAGTTATAGTAATTAGTTAATGGGCTATGCTAATGCACTGTTACTACTACACTGATGATAAATGAATGATGAATAGTGTCGTGCACTATTGAATGAGAAGTGCACTTATGATCAAGAATTGAGTGCTGATATTTCATATACAAGTTCTTTGATTGGAGACTTGTTTCCCACAGAGACTGGGATAATATAAGGTGATGTGAATATACAAGTGCTTAATTAAGACTTGTTACACTTAGGTTTGAAATAAATTAGTTAATTATTTCAGGTTTTGGACTTATTACTCATCATGTCTACATTTGAGCACTTTATTGAGCAGGGTAAATTGCTTGGGAAGACTGGTGATAAGTTAGAAGAATTTGCAACTGCTCGATATGATAAAGCAATGGAAGCTGAACAAAAGAAACTGCAGATGGAAGCTGAACAAAAGAAACTGCAGATGCAGGTGGATGAAAAGAGATTCCAAATGGAAATGGAAAAACAAAAAAGGGAATCAGAAGCTGAGGAAAGAAAACTCCAGCTACAGCTAGAAGCTGAAAGACTTCAAAAAGAGGCTGAGAATAAAAGACTTGAAAAAGAAGCTGAAAATAAAAGACTTGAAAAAGAGGCTGAAAATAAAAGACTTGAAAAAGAAGCTGAAAATGAAAGACTTCAAAAAGAGGCTCAGGCTGAGGAAAGAAGATTACAGAGAGAGTCTGATGAGAGGAAAGAGAAAGCAAAAATGGAACATGAAGAAAAGGTCTTAGCTTTAGAGTTGGAAAAAATTGAAATTGACGAGCATGAGTAATGGTAATGATTCAAACAAGGGTTCATTTTCTGGTAAGGCTAATAATGATACTTTTAAGATTAAGTTACCAACATTTAGTCCTTCCAGTGATGACATAATGTTCTATCTGGACAGATTTGAACAAGCATGTACAGCTCATAACATAGACAAAGCAAAATATGTTTATCAGTTATCAGGGATACTGACAGGTAAAGCTCTAAGTATATTAAATATGGTGGATGAAACTGACAAGAACAATTATGAGGTTGTCAGGGCCGCTTTGTTAAAGAAATATCAGCTTAACGAAGACGGCTATCGTCTACAATTTAAAAACATGTTACCTGAAAATGGAGTTGAATTCTCCGAGTTTATTGCAAGAATACGCATTACTTTCTCACGATGGGTTGAACTATCTAAGACGGAAAAAACTTATGAAGGACTTATGGACTTAATACTTAGAGACAAAGTCATGTCGTCTGTCAATGAGTCTTTCCTTGCTTTCCTTCATGAACGTAAACCTAAAACAATAAAAGAAATGGAAGATTTCTGTTGCCAATACGTAACTGCGCACCCACACATAACCATGGGTAACTCTAAGGTGAAAGAAGGTTTACCAGTTGCTTCGGCAGCTCCGTATGGCCAAAACTTTGCTCGTAGATTCCAACAAAATTTTGATAGAAAGAGTAGCGGTAATTTCTGTCAAAATCATGGAAATCAATTTCATGGTGATTCTTCTTCGAAGAATTGGAGACAACCTGATAGTACTCGTTACTATCACCCTAATAATTATAAGCATTTCAAAAGAGGATATGGTAATAGAGGTTATTCCTGCCGAAGACCTCAGAACCAAACAAATAGATGTTCGCATCAATGTGAACATGATAGTAATCGTGGAAACTGGAATTCGAACCAGGATAACAATTACAATAGAGACAATAATAACTGCAGAGATAATAATAACTTTGATAACTTCAGAGGTAATAATAGTCGGGGTAGATCTCAACACAAAAAAAAGAGATATCAGCAGGCTAATGCTGTACAACAGGAAACTGAGGGAGCCTGTAATCATGTTGTTTGATAGTAAAAACTTTGACGCTGTCACTGGTTTCTGCTTTTGACTTTGAGAGAGCAAACAAATGCCCCCAATGCAGTACTTTATTCGAACCGGGTACCATAACTACTTTGAGTTGTGGTCACCCACTTCCCGCTCTTCCTGCTGCTGTTGCGCATGACGGGAGGGGTTCTTTAATCCTACATAAGGGTCTTGTTAATGATACTCCGGTCTCACTACTTTTCGATTCCGGATGCACCACTATTGGTGTTAGACAATCGCTTGTAGATCCATCTTGTGCTACAGGAAGGGTTATTAAATGTGTCACATTTGGCGGCACTCTAGAAAAATATCCTACTGCTGTAATTCGCATTGCCACTCCTTTCTTTACTGGAGATGTGCATGCTTGTCTCTTACCTAATCCTATTGCGGACCTTATTATTGGTCGTATTCACGGAGTTAGGGAGTGTACCCCACAGCAGATTGCTGCTTGGGAAGATAATAACATGCAAGCTACAAATGCAGTAGTTACAAGAGCACAAGCTCTACAAACACCCGAAACTTCACTGAATAGTGATAATGAAGTTGATAGCCAAGATAGTCACTTAGTGATTACTCGTGACTCTTTCATAAAATTGCAAGAAGAAGATCCTTCTTTAAAAAAATTCTTCGTTCTTGCGAAGAAAGGTGATCCGAATCAGGATACAAATAAAAAATCTTGGATTGCAATGAGAAACGGCGTACTTGTACGTATGGTACAAGATTCGACTACGTCGGCACATTCGCAAATTCTTGTTCCCAAGAGCATGAGAGTCCAAAATATTACAACATGCTCATGACTCGCAATGTGCTGGACATATGGGTTTTGCCCGTACGAAGTCGAGAGTCCTTGCGGCTTTCTTTTGGCCTTTTGTCAATAAGGACATTCGTATTTACTGCCGATCATGCAAGGTATGTCAGGAGGTCAAATCTAGAGGACCACGACATGCTGCGCCTATCCAGGCTGCTGACATTCCTATTCGGCCGTTTCAGAAAATGGCCATAGATATTATTGGCCCTTTTAAGGTCAAGTCGGCCAGAGGACATCAGTTTATCCTTACATGTGTCGATATGTGCACACGTTGGCCAGAGGCTATTCCTCTTAAGAGCATATCTACTACAGATATCGCAGATGCTCTTTGGTTGATATTTTCTCGCTTGGGGTTCCCCAGAGAAATATTGTCAGACCATGGCACTCAACTCATATCTGACACTATGTCACAGGTAATGTCTACCTTACATATTGAACGATCTCTCAGTAGTATCTACCATCCTATGTCTAATGGGTTAGTTGAGCGTCTGAATAGAACGCTCAGGACTTTGCTTGGTAAGATAACTGAAGATCATCCTCAAGATTGGGACAGGGTTTTACCCGCGGCTCTCTTTGCCTATAGAGAAGTCCCTAATGAACACACAGGATTTTCTCCCTTCGAACTTGTCTTTGGCGCGCGTCCACGCGGCCCTATGTCTTTATTACACGATCTCATCACTGCCGATGATATTAGCGATGAAACTCAATCCTCATATGAGTATGTCATTGCTCTTAGACAAAAGATCATTGAGGCATGTAAGCTAGCAACTGCTTCATCAGAAATTGCTAAAGAGAAGGCAAGACAGTTTGCTAACAAGAATAGATGTCTACGACAACTTTGTCCAGGTGACAAAGCATTCGTCCTACTCCCCAGTAGGGAAAATAGACTTCTTATTGCATGGAAAGGTCCGTATGCAATAGTCTCTCGGATTTCCGATGTTGACTATGTGGTCGATATTGATGGAAAGCATAAAACTTTCCACATAAACATGCTTTCGGAATTTTACGAACGCCCGGACTATTTGCTGCCTATTTTCCAGGCAACGGATGATGCTCCTGCACCTCACGGTCATTATTCATCCCTGTCTGTCATTCAGGATGAGGAAGCTACCTTCTCTGATGTCAACCTTCCCCTTCCAGTGGTTCCATTACATTCCACGGAATCTTGGAAAAACGTTTCTGTTTCTCCTAATCTTTCTGGTGACGAACATCGACAAGTCTCGTCGATGTTACAAACATTTCAGGATGTTCTCACTGACATTCCTGGACACACAGATGTCATAGAACATGACATAATTCTTACCGACAATAATCCAATTAGGGTTAGGCCGTATCCTATTCCTATACACTTTCAGTCGCAAGTGGAAAAGGAATTGGATGAAATGATTCAATTAAATATAATTGAACCATCGACTTCACCATATTCTTCTTCCATGGTTATTGTCCGGAAGAAGGATAAGAACATACGAATTTGTGTTGATTATCGCAAATTGAATCAGGTCACAAAGTTCGACGCTGAACCGATGCCTTTGTTAGAAGATCTACTGATTAGACTTTCTAATTCTAGATTCTTCACTAAACTTGACTTGTCTAAAGGTTATTGGCAAGTGCCTTTAGCAGAGCATGCCAAACCTCTTACTGCTTTTTTCTACACCTAGGGGTCTATTTCAATGGAATGTTATGCCTTTTGGTCTCATGAACGCCCCTGCCACTTTCGTTCGCATGATGCGTCGAATTCTGTCACATCGTTCAGATGTCATCGCATACTTAGATGACATCTGTCTCTTCAGTGATACCTGGGAAGATCACTTTTAGGGTTATATGACTTACTGTCCACTCTACGTGAGAATAATTTGACAGCAAAACCTTCTAAAGCTTTTGTTGGTTTTGGTGAAAATCTCTTTCCTGGGTCATCGTGTTGGTCATGGTCTCTTGAAGACAGAAGACCACAATACTTCCAAAATACTGAACATCTCTGTTCCTAAAACGAAGAAACAAGTTAGGAGTCTCTTAGGTTTAATTCAATTTTATGGGAGATTTATTCCAAATTTATCTTCGATCATGGCACCTCTATCAACATTGTTGAAGAAAGGTTCGCCTAATCTGGTCCGTTGGTCTGAAGAATGCCAATCTTCACTAGACCAAATCAAGAATATATTTTCTTCTCCTCCCATCTTAAGATTACCTACTCTTGATAGGACTTTTGTTCTTCGGAGTGATGCTTCATCCACTGGGATTGGAGCAACACTGATGCAAGAATATGCAAATACTCTGCATCCTGTTATGTACATTTCTAGAAAACTAAATGCGGCAGAGAGGAACTACTCGGTTTTAGACCGTGAGTTGTTAGCGATGGTTTGGTCAATTCTAAAACTACAAAGATTCCTCCTGGGCGCACATTTCATTCTAGAGACTGATCAGAAAGCTCTTACAGCTATTCAGACTAAGAATTTGAAGAGTTCGAGATCCACTCGATATGCTATAGCTCTTCAACCTTTTCACTTCACGGTACGAGCTATCCGTGGTGCGGATAATGTGATGGCTGACATTTTGTCTAGATGCCCACATGACTCCAACTAATACTTCTGTCCTATATTTCCATATATTACAGAGTCATAACACACCTATATTTCTACAATAGATTAGCACATCTGTACTTACTTTATATGTACACACTATCGTGCTTTGTTGTCATCTTCTTCTGTTCGTTTTTTAAGATGATAGAGGAGGACTGAGTAGTTAATATAAGGGCCGTTAGTTTACTAAACAGCCACAATTATTAATAATGTATTGTACCTTATGAAGCATATTAGTTATTAATTAGCATTATAATGCTTGTACTTTCTCAGAATGTCATTGTTGAGCTGAGGACTTACCTTACTAGTATCAAGCATGACGAGTTCTAGATTGTGTACTTACCCTCGGAATACCAGAGCATATGTCCTGGATCGTCATGTAGTTTAACTTTACTATGTACTTATGTCATTACATGTCAAAGAATGTACTATTTAAATTTTCCTATCAGATTTGTACATCCATTTTTAAAGACAATATTAGAGTATGCTGTTTAATGATGATTATAGTAACTTGCATACGTATATTGTGTTTACATGCTAACGTGATGTGTGTTGGTGACACCTCCCCGATGTGAATATTTTTTTTGAGACATATTTATTTTTCTGTTGAGGTATATCCTCACCAGACACTCTATAATTAGCCTATTGTTTGGCAATTTAGTTAATTATCAGCGCATAATTCGTGCGTTTTGAGCCGCTTATCGCATGCTCTTTGATATTGAAAAAAAAAAATATGTTCCACATTTTTTTTTTTTATCGGGAGGAGGTGGTGATATGTTGCGTGATAAATTCTCGCAACATCGTTTTATTTCAATATCTATTTTATAACGCAAGGGCAACAACTGCTTGAAATTTATAGTCACTTTTCTCGGTAAGCATTTGTCTTCTCGCGTTGGTATCGAATGCAGTTAAGTTTGAGCTGTGGTCATTTTGCGCTGGACTGCGCATGACTTGTCTTGCTTCTTGGTCGATCGGTTTCCGCCCACCACTAGTGGAGTGAGCGATTTGGAATGGCGAAAGAGATGCCTCGTTGAAGAGGGGATCTCCGCTATTTTTTTGTTCTGTCAGGAATGTGAGAGTCCTCTTATGGATATTTCGTTTATTCGAGATAATACCTCTAGTGTATTTGCACATGCCGGGAGGCATAATATTTCTGTGTATTTCCGGAAGGCAAGGTAAATTAACATTTTCATTAACTCTATCGATTTTTGGTCGTGAACGATTTCTGGTTCATAGCCTGTCTTCGAAAGTCGTCGTCACGAGATGTTTTCCTAGCTCACATGTCGCTGTATTGTGCTGCATCGGTTGATGCAGGTTCCAAGGACCATTACTTGCTACTTTGTTAAATGAACTAGGTTTGAAAAACCTTTATTATCTAGAGGATATTTTTGAGGACATTATTTATACTTCGGCAGACGTGTCTGTCTTGCTGAAGTCAAACTAAGGAGAGTGAACTGATCTCATACATCTGGTTATCTCCTGGCTGTTATAGAAAAGGATGGAGTTTTTCACCTGACTACATTTACAGCACTTTGAAATATAACATGCATCTGACTCATCATTGTAATGCTGTCTACCGTCTATTGCTGTATTGAATGTTGCTGTGATAATGACTGTTTGATGTGCCTACATATTCGCGTAACCATTTTGTCACTGTGGCGTCCACAATAAATAATGAAGAAAAACGTCAACAGCTGTTTCAAGAATCATTGACTCAACTGTTGTAGATGCCTGAAACCTTTCTTAACGCTTCTTTTCATGACCATAAAAGGCGCGACTGTGTAAGACTTTTATCTCGAATGTTCTTAGAATCGTCTTATTGTGAACGGCGACTCAGAGATTGTCGTTCTGCGCATGTCTCGACTTGGTTTTCGTTTGTTGTTCCGGCCAGCTCGGGGAGTTTAGAAATGGTCTAAGTAGCGAGCAGACGCGACCTGCGTCTTGTGATTTTCTGAGGGAAATACATTGTCTTTGTGAGTTAGTTAGCTAACTAGACTATTTCCCAGTATTATTCAAGCCTGCCTGGAGGCATATGTTCATGGTTGATTTTCCGAAATAAGGTAATTCCTCTTGTATCGAACTTTATGCTATCATCTAGAGGTTCGTCATTTTGTCGCCTTTTTTGCTCGCCTGTGTGATTCAAAATGGAGAGGTACTTTGACTAGGATTAAGTCACCGGTATCTTTATACCTGAACTAGTTATATATATATGGGTCGCTCTAGACCAACAAGACTATTGTCTGTGTTCCAGGATTCGTTATATCAGAGATCACGTCCAAGTCAGATGGTTAGACTTAGGAAGGTTATAAAGGTCGAGCTGACCTGTAATCCATGTATGCTATTCACGTGCAGACAGTAAACGGACTGATTGTATACATCTGATCTGCTAGCATCAGAAAGGGAATATTTATTATTGTCTATGAACAGTGATGATCTGCAGCTGACACTGTTGCAGAATTTATATATATTATTTATACAGCTTCACGAACTAGAACTCTATGATTTTGAATGCTGAACTCGTTGAACTATGTTGATGATAAATATCCTGACTGTTTTGTGGCGTGCAATAAATGGAAAAAAATTATACAACGAAGTTACCATTTCTATGACTCTACACATCATGTTGCCTGTGTTATACCCTGTGAACTGTTCTACTACCACATACACAGCAACATCCTAAAATCAGAGAAGACACCTACATCTTGCACTTTAATACCAGGTGTCGATAGGGGTGGCAAGTGGTCGTCAATCTTATAGGGAGCTAACGTACCTGGCATTGTGGCGCACCATTATCATTTAGCCTAAATCCACCCTTATCAATTTCACTGACGCAGATCGACATAGGGGTGAAAAATGAGGTGATGGTATAATCCTTCAATGCGTGATGATAGCCACTGACCGGTAAAGTTTTTAATCCAGTGAGGAAAAACTAGGCTCGGTCACAGTCAGGTAAATCGGTATTCTCTCACATTTAGAGCCGTACATAAATTATTGCTACTGGCACTGTTCATCTTCCAGTTTATCTCACAGATTGAAATTTAAATTTGATGATAATATTTTAAATGTTCTTGGGTAGGCTTTCTTTCATGTAATTATGACAGCTAGGCCGCACCGGACCGCCACAAGATTAAATTTTTAAAAATGTCTCATCAAACTGTCTGAAAGTTTAAGAACCGAGTATGGAAACTCTCTGTATGATTTATTAATAATGCTGGGATCGCAAAGGTGATCATTCTGGAGAAAAAGATAGAAAACCCATGACAATCATAATCATACTTCAAAAATCAAATAATATTCTTAACGCGCGATAAATTTACCGTTAAGGCTATATTATATATACACTCGCGTATTTAATTATGTATTTAAGAAAACCCGTCACGAGTCTACTGGTTAAAATACACATCTAGATATATATATAGGACTTAACTAAATTTATTAATTATAAATTCCTTTGCGACTTTAAAAGTTACTTTAACATTTAAACATCTATTATTTTTGGAAATGTTATAATAGATATATCATTAAATTTACCACTGGAACTTTTGGGATGAGTTTAATAATTAAATAGATTAAATAAACACAAAATCCAGTGAAATAAAATGAAAGCACTAGACCATTGATCACTTTAACAAATATTATACCGTGCACAGAAAAAGAAACACTCCAATTTGTAGCCACCAATTTCAGATGGGAATCTAGCAACTTTCTACTAATAGCTAGTGTATATATTTAAAAATCTTAAAAATCTCTGGCACTTTGAATGATAGCATGGCTTTCCCCTTCGTTGCATGGTCTTCCCCCGTTCGCTCCGTCTGCGGTCGGTTTAGCGCTTAAATGGAGGTGGAAAATGCCGGCAAGAAACTTCCCCGTTCGAATGAGTCCAGGTGAAAATAAATTCTCGTTAGATGAAGAGTTACCAAACTATTCGGGGGCACTGATGCTAACGAAGGGGTCGCTACAAAGGGTCGTACTATAGAATCCCACGATTCAGGGTCAGCTGAGTTCGTCTGTGACAGTATACAGGAATTGCACATTCTATAAATATTTTTGTGGTGGGTAGTTTTCCTAATGTTTTTAAATTTAAGCAGGGCAGCGGCAGTATGGTCACTGCCGAATGATTTTTAACGTAGGCAACTTGCACACGGGACCTCCTATTTTTTCACCCTTTTCCGAGAAGGCTAGGCATCCTATCTCACTACCCATAACAAGGACTGCTTGGTAATGCTATCAGCAGGTTTCCTCAGTGTGTGTCCAATCCATTTCCAGCGTCCTCTTCTCTACTCCTATTCTATTGCTAAAAGGGAAATACAAGGAGAAAGATCCATAGTAACCTTACTGCGAAAAAAAGTGCAGTGAAGTCCGAAATACATTGAACCCCGCGAAGCAAACTGATAGGTAGGGCTCGGATTTTAATGACCTAAAAATTGCTAGAAAATGCCATATAAAAATGCATTTAGGAAAAAAAAAAAAACTCAAATTGACGTTGCCTAATGTCTGCAGTGTTTATGGTGTATCCCCTTCCGTGTTTCTAGGCTAATCTATCTTTTGACCCTGTTGCATTTTCACTTTTTTTTTTTTTAATTAATACTCGCGCTGTAAATTAAGACAAAATGCAGAGGAAATCCAGTCCAGCTGTGTTTTTCGCGTCTTATGTACCCTGAGTTTTATATGGTTAAAAAGGTGGATGTGGAACAAATTTGGGATGGAAAAATGAGCGACATAAGAATGGGAGGAAAAATAAAACGCTCGAGATTCCTTATCGCCAACTCTCACTGCACAGATGGCACAATATCTGACCTGAACTGAACTGAACCAGTTATCAAAAGAAAATTATAATACAGAACTGAACAGTTAAGGAATTAGGAGTGTATCATTGAAGAATGTTTATGACTTACTGTTATTATTAACCAGAGTCGACATCACTGCACTTTGGGCAAACCCACAGGTGCTCAGTCTCCCTCAGCAACTGTCGAAGGGCATGACTGCTAACTGTTCCTGTAGCGCGCTGGTTGCATACACAACGGATGCATCCTCTCATACGTCTATCGCCGTTAGGCTCACGCTTGATGCTAGATTCCAAAAGCCTTAACCTTATTGGTTCATCGGCTTCAGTGTCATTCTCTAACAGGCGATCATCAGTTCTCCTTAGTATATCTCACTTATCCATATCCAGTGTTCCAACTATGGGTGCTCTCGAGGCTAGTCTGTCAGCTCCATTCATAATCTCTCACTAGTTGGCTCTCGCGACACCTGAAGGAGCAAAGGCATCTCATAGACTTTTGGAAAACACACTAAAAGAAGCAACGATTCGCTCCCATTGTAATAGGGGGTTCGTGTTTCAGAAATCCGGTTTCAAAAATTTGCATAAAAGAAATTAACGGGCTTAAAATTTATATTAGACGGCGATAAATCTATGACTTATTGATTTGTAAGCAAAACGCGATAATCCAAAATAGGTATCAACAGTAGTGATTTTACGCCCCCTTGAGAGAAAAAGTGCATCTCAAGTTTTCAGCTAGCTGAGCGAAGTAAGCTTGCACGGGAAAGTCGTATTTGAGTGAACTGTTTTGAGAAAAACTTGATCTAGAAGTTTCGAAAATAGTCGTAATGGTAAATCAACGTATTAGTTTTGGCAGTCAGATCTGACACGCGATTAGCGTTAGAAAGCAAGTTTGCTTGTGTTAAAAGTAAAAGTGGCAATCGCAAATGAGGGTTATCATCGCACAATAAGCCAAAGTTCTTTGGTTGATTTCTGTGGTCGCAGAAAAATGAACTATTGTCTAGACACTCATTCGCTTGGTACGGCACAATTATATATGAACGTTTTTCATTCATTTCTGTGGACAAGACTGACAAAGATGCCAGTACGAGAGAAGGAGTGTTTATTTTCAAGTCCACCAGGTACGTTGAGTCTCACCAAAATATGATAAACTGTTTAGTGAATGAGAAGAACAATAGACAGCAGCTAGCCATGAGAAGGGAAAATAATAGACTTTGGTAGAAATAGTCATCCCTGACGGTAGACCAGTCCTTCTAAAAGATACACCAAGTAACTCTCACTAAGACCCGACAAGTCAGAAGATAGAAGGCCAACAGAGATAAATTAGAACAACAATAGGAACAGCGAGTACCTGAGATAAACGCTATGACAAGAAATTACTGACAATAGTGGTTCTCAAGCCAAGACCACCATAGCTACTAGAGATAGTATTAAATACAGAAGCAGTGATAGTGAACAGAGAATATATATATATATACATACATACATATATATACTGAAGCACATTAAAAACGCACCACCTGTATAATCCAGGAACAGAGTGTGAAATGTAAATATAAGTGTGTACAAGTTTACATATTTGGAATCTTTATTCATTTTCCTATGAATCCATGCTGGTCATTAATTTGTACATTTGATTGTTATGAAATTCATTGCATTCTGTGCAGGCAAGGGAGAAAACCAAAAATACAAAAAAATGCACGTGCGTTATCCTGCTGGAGAAGCTGCAAGTCTGGATAAATTGTGAACGCAGGAGCAACCAGTGCATCCAGAACCTCATCTCGATATGTCACAGCATTAACATTTCCACGGAAGACGTGAAGAGGCAAGCGATGGTGAAAACTGAATCCTCCCCAAATGTGAATACTGCCACCTCGAAATCGGTTGACACAGCAATCTGCAAAGCGCTCTTCACACCGTCGCTAAATCCGCATACGTCCATCTGCAAAGGATATGTTGAATCTGTTCTCGTCTGTGAATAGGACAGCATTCCACTGCAGTCTAGTCCATCTGATATGTTGCTCTGCCCATTGCAGGCGCTGCTAACGATGTCTGTGAGTCAAGTTTGGCCCAACATAAGGTCGTCTTGCAGTAAGGCCTGTATCTCTGAGTCGTCGTATGACTGTCATTCGAGAGACTTGCCCATGTCTACCCACTATTGCTCTTGCTGTTTGACTTGCCGGGAGAGTCAATTCCTTAGGTGACTCAGCACAATATGACGATCTTGCGCAGGGGTAGTAACTCGTGGTTGGCCACTCCGAAGTCTATCCCGGGCACTGCCAGTGGTTCCGTAACGTTCATTGAGACGTAAAATAGTGCTGTGGTGGCAATTCATCCTTCTGGCAATGGCCCGCGAGCTCATTCCGGTCTCCAACATACCAATGGCTCGTTGGCGGTCGTTTTCAGATAGTCGTGGCATTTCAAGCACATGTACTGGGTGTTTTGTCTCAACGGCCTTTTTATACCGAGTATACTGCCACAACGCGTACACATTTTCAGGGTCATAGCTGTTGAGAATCGTGTTGCACGTGTAACTTTCATCGTTTTTATGTAGTCTGTACACACACCCATGGGTTGAATCTTGCACTTTCCATTCCAGCAGCCATTCGCTCTCTACCTCATGGCAAACACGGGGAAAATCCATTCCCACACTTTTTTTTGCCAGCTTCTCGGCATCAGTATATATAATAGTGGTGCGTTTTTAATGTGCTTCAGTATATATATATATATATATATATATATATATATATATATATATATATATATATATATATATATATATATATATATATATATATATATATATATATATATATATATTCTTCTTCTTCTTCTTCCGTCCTTAGCCACCGACCGTCAAAGCAGTCAGTGGCCATTACGCCTAGTGGCGTCTTAGGGCAACAGCAGATAGGCTTTCTTTGCCATTGTTTCCCATCACGCCTATTGGCGTCTTTAGGGCAACGGCAAATCAATCCATTTGCTGTTGTTTCCGTAATCGAAGTGACTGGCAAACGGGTGATCAGCCCGTTGGTATATATATATATATATATATATATATATATATATATATATATATATATATATATATATATATATATAGAGCGAGAGAGAGAGAGAGAGAGAGAGAGAGAGAGAGAGAGAGAGAGAGAGAGAGAGAGAGAGAGAGAGAGTAACAATGACATTTAGTATTGCCTATGGAAGTGTTTGCTGTATAAAATTTACCAGCCTCAGGAGGAAGGTTGGGCACGTCTTTATTTCAACCCTTGATCTTTGTGTAAATAAACTTCACTTTAACGTTCACTGCTGTTAGAGTGATGTATGTTCATCAAGGTATCGAATCATCAATCAACTGTTAGTATATACTGTGGTAATCGTCTGTTGTGAGATGTTGTCGTAATACCATCAACCAATAACCTGCCTACTGTTTAGGGTAGTGATACGAACCCACTATACAATCATCATCAGCGTGTTTGCCCACGGCCACACCATAGCTAGGTGGTGGTGTCGTTCGGAAGGTCTTGATTTCATTTCCCGGTAAGCCTATCACTTCTGTTGTTGTTTTTCTGTTTGTCTAGTCTTCTACTTCTTTATTTCTCCACGAGTGCCTGAAACATAACCTTGTTGTATTATTTATTTACTAAAAGAATAATGAGAACGTTAGTAGATGTTATAAGGAAATTATTGAACAGAATCACGTGAACATTTTAGCCATACTTAACAACACACACTTTGAAGGAAGCAATACAGACTTCAGGCAGAACATGTAACTGTTTAAGTAAGGTATTTGAAGGCTTAACAGATTTTATTTTCGTTCTTCTGATAACGAACACTTAACAACCTGTTTACTTGTTGCGTTGTTGTTGCTTTATTAATTTATTTGTGCTTGCTTTGAGACTGCTTCGTGCATTTCAAATATAAAGAAACTTAATTTTTTTAAAAAAAATAATAATGAAATAATTGTGGTAAAATGGGATGTTATAAATATTTATAGGGGACTTAGTGTACTGACTGAGATCAGCTGTGAAGGTATCTGTATCTATTAAGTGTGGTGTATTACAGATGACCTTACTTGCTACCACATTTATACCTCAGTCAGAATTATTTTGAAATATTGTGATGACTACGTTAAATGTCTAGGGTTATGAAAATGATGAAGTGTAAGTCACAACAACAATAAACAGATAAACAATTTAATTTATTCCACAACACTTTACAACACTGTGACACTCACACACATATAACAATCTATAAGACTATCTTAAATGAGCCAAGTGTTTAAGTTTAAAAAATATATGTATTAATTCTTGTCAATAATGGATATCCTGATTCAACTACACAGTGAACCAGGAATCACAATCAAATGTAATTACAAGTATTATGTACACAGGTTATATATATGAACTTTGTATTGACATAGTTTATTATTATTATTCTATGTGTGTAATTTGTGCAGTAGTAATATGAGGTAATACTGGTTTTGTTCAAGCCTGGTTGTTGTTTTTCATCATGACTTCAAGTGTTTGAGTATCGGGGAAATAGTATTGGGAAACTTTCACAGTTCCTGTCATTTGAACCAATTAATTATCCCTCTGTGGTTAACAAAATGTCAATTTTTGAGGGGGCACATAATGTTGAGCTACTCTGGCCACAGAAGCTTATCTTTCGTGATGGAGGCAGGAAAAGACTCCTCTGCTCGATTGCTTCACTGTGTTCTGGAGACACCTCACTGGTCGCTATCTGGACCCAGGAGTATGCTGTCAGCCTCTGGATTCAGCAAAACTCAGACCAGGTGCTGCTTCAATAACTAGGACCACAGTCCCTGAAACAAGAAGGTTGTACCTCCTACTTCAGATCTAATTTATAATCTATTTCTACACTGAACACAATACAGAACAAACACTGAGTTCAGAGCGGTAGGCCAACTGCTATCTTCATCTGAAACAATTTACACCAGTATTCTCCTCCTAAATGGTTACTACGTCTCTGCAATTCCAGCATTAGTTCCTTCTAGTCAATAAGATAGGTGTCAGTGTACTGTTTGGCAATTCCATGCAGTTTTACTTTTCTCCGACACCTCCTGTTCAGGTTGATTCAATATTTAGGCCTTGCCTCATGTTTGCTACTGAACCACACACATATACAGGCATAAATTATCAATTTAAATTCAATTTTCATTAAAAAGATATTGAATATATCAAGCTTACCACATGTGACGGAGTTACTGTGATTTAGTCTTCAATCGGCCCCATTTTGAGTTTGCCATTTTTGTCTTCCCTCTATTAAAGATTGGGAAGTATTCTTTTTCTCTCTGAATAATAGGGGTGTTTAGATTTTTTCTGTAGGTAAAGTAATTGCAGGTTTTTTTCTATAGGGATTAACGTAAGTTAGTACTGAATGGCACCAGTCGGCCTTTTTCTAATTATCGCGATCTTGAAAATTCCATTTTTTTGCGTTGTTAAATTTATCGCGGTCATTTTTCGTGGGGAAGGGGAGATGACCCCTACCCAGGTAACGTCCAACTTTCTGCTCACGCTAGCGGACGACGTTAGGTAACGTTACGTAGCCGGAATTACGCACGCATTTAAAGTAAGCACGAATACACTGGTTCTAAATTTAGAGATGAGCGCATGGAAAATTTTAGAGTATCTTTAATTCTATTGGTTGTAGGGAGACGCCTAGCCTCAAGTAGGTCGGGGGTCAGAGCAGGAAAATCAAAGATAAAGTAGCGCTTTTCGATTTAGCGGTCTCTTCCTGCAGTAATCCTGGGCCGTGTATCAAGCATATTGTCGGCTTCTAACGCTGAACGCAATATTTGGTATGTCTATAATTTAAAGTAGCGTGGTAATTAAATCTAGTTCTCTAATAGAGCCTTAGTCCGTTCTAATTTAATTTATTTTTGAACTTTATAACTTGTAACGCCATCATTTATTTCTACAGTGTCTATGAGTGATAAAGAGATATTACGTAGGTGTGCTCCGTAGATTTAATAGAAAGTCTGAAGAAATACACGCATCCTAGATTTATATTAATTTACAGAATATTCTGAAGCGCGGGTATTTTATTTCCTTGAAGATTAATTCTGATAAGTCTCCTAATAAAATACGGGAACGGATTTTTCGGGAAAAGTTAATCACGTGGTTACCGGGATTTATTGGAGTAGAAATTCTGGATGGATAGAGTAGATATTAACTATTTTTCTATCGGGGGAGTTAAAATATAATTTCAGGGAAACCACGTGGGGTAGAAGTGAAAGGAAATTATGGTGCCTTAAGTGGTTGTGTAATTAAATATTATGCAGAGTAGTATTTGATTTTTGTGTTATGGAATTTAATGAGTTCTAGGTAATATAGTCTATAGAGATAGATATATTTCTGTGTATAGAAATGTAATATATAAATGTAATGGTGAATTTTAATCATTGATGTGCAGTTAATTGTTGTGCATTTTTATCATAAGGGGGAAACGATGATAAGGTCCTGTGACCGCTTACAGAGTTAAAGTAGGCCTAAGTACGGGAGGTTTCCCTACCTGTTTTTAATGTTTTAAGGCCTGAGCAAGCTGTGTATAATTAGTATTGATCAGTGAGTCGGGTTTACTAGACAGACAGGGTGTAGTCGGGGGGAGATGACCCAGAGTCAGTAAATATTTACGTATCGTCGTGCACAAGAGAGGGGAAATGGTGGAGCAGTATTCGTTCGGGTGTTTACATGTTTGTGCTAGATTGGAGTGTGACTGAAGCATCCACTGTTTACGTTTTATATGTAAGTTTATTATATGAAAGTATTTTGGTATTGTAGTACAGAGTGGCATGTCTTTTGTGTCCACAGCAGTGGTCACGGCCCGAAGAGCGGGAGTTGCCAATAACTCTTGTTCCTGACAGCTGGCAAAGGTAGCCAGTTTTCGCAGGAGAGAAAAACGCCAGAGGCGTAAGAGCTTGTACCGTGGAGGGGTATCGGCTCTGAGTATTGTGGCCCCAGAGAGAGGGAGCGAGGAAGAGCAGGTCGAGACAGCGACGCAGTCTTCAGTGAAAAGGGTTTTCTTAAGACCCGGAGCTCTCAGCTCATATACACACCCATCGAACCCAAGCAAGCGGGTTGGTGTGTCTTTTTTTTTTTTAGCCTCGGTCAAAATTAATACCGAAGGGCCAAAAACCCAAATGAGGGGTAACATAGCAAGGGAGAATCAGCTTTCTTTTCGCCAAATAGAGAAGCCTCTACAGTCTACGGCAAGTGCCTAGTCATCAGAAGTACAAGTCAGAACCAGGAAGAAAGGGATATCATTTCCCGGTTGCTGAAATGAAACGAGAGCAACAAGGCAGAAGTGGAGAGATGGGGAAAATTAGATCAGGGACCTGCAGAGTCTCATATTATTCTTAGAGGGTAGCCTCTGAGCCTTAGAGTTAGAAAAAGTCTATTAAGTAGCAGTGCAGAGTGTGACTTAGTGGCGTATAACGCTGACAGAGTTAGCTACTGTGCAGATAGTCTTCGGCAGTACCAGCAGAACCTTGACATTAGAAATAGTAATTTATAGAGCGTGGCTTTAGTTGACGCCCCACCAAATTAGACTGTAGTTAAGATCACTTATCATTTTTTTTTAATTTTGTCCCCAGCAGGGTGTATGAAGGAGTGAAAGTGGTTGGAGTTTTAATTTGGTGTGCTTATAATCAAATTGATTTTCTTTGTTTTCCAGGTCGGTGCAACCTGGCACGATATATGCTTTTCTTTGTTTGTTACTATGTTATAAAAAATTCTGTTGATTTGTATAATAAACTTATTTAATGTTCACTGGATCAGCTTCGTCACTGTATAGCCCTTAACTGTTGTCTGTACAGTGGTGTCTGTAGTGTTAGTTTAACCTTATCTCCTTTAGTCTGTTAAAGGTAGCCAGAGGTGGTGAGTTTATAGCATTTCTTTAGCCACGATTTGGCGAGGAAGATTTAATTTCGGTTATCCTCCTCGGGCCAATAGACTCACCTTACTACATTCACTGTCATTTCTCATAATTAATCTATTATCTTAGACTTTTCTCACACTAGGGTTTTGTCCTACCCTTGGGCAGAACTCTAACTTAAATCCAACTCGTGACAAAGTGGGTGGCGATCGTCCTTGGGATCAGCTTTGTAGGATCATTCTGGGATCTTATCTAGATTGATAGATTGTTTTCTATAGGGAAGTCTGAGAATAGATTCTTTCAATATCCCCTAGACAGAGCTAGTAGAACTGATCCAGTTTATAAGTTTTTCCACAGAAAATTTTTTTTCCACAGGTTGCAGGCAGTTGGATTGTAGGGATAGGTTAGTTATAGAACTTAGAGGTAATTGATGGCTGATTTTTTTTTTTCTTAACAGGAAGGTGGAATTTTTTTTAGTAGCTGCATAAACATTTTTCAGGTCGTTATTAGTCAGACTGGTGCTAGTCTGAGTTCGGGTTTTGGACAGCGGTTATAGAGAGATTAATTCCTAGTAGGTAACGGGAAGTTATGGGGCCTTCACGTCTCTATATTTGTGAGCTTACGGCAGAATTTGCAGGTAACATGGCTGATCTCGATAAAGTACATAGAATTGCACTTGAGGTAGCTAAGTTCATGGAGTACGGTGATAGCGAAATTCCACCCCTTCTGGAATATGCAGAAAGCCTGCAGAGGCAATATGAAGTCGACAACTTCTTTGGCAATCGTCTAGCCTTGGCATGGACCTGTGCAAAAGCTGGGGACAGCGAAGCATTCATCCGAGAGTTGGTAGACGAAGCGATGGAACAGGACCTGGAATCGGAAAGAAGACGACAACAGAGGGAAAAGGAGCTACTAGAAAAGGACAACCCCTCTGAAAAACTTGCGCCATTAAATGATAACTTGTCGGCTCAAACTGTGCCCCAACTCCAGGAAAAGGACTTTCCATTGGAAATGGACCCGAAGCCCAAACAAGGGAGGGGGTTAGGTAAGGAAAGCAGCCCTTACAATGCTGGGAAGATTACGAAGCGATCCCAGGCGTGGAAACTGCATAACAGGGGGAATAATGCGAGCAAGCATTATAAATCGGATGGCTACCGATTCTCCCATGCTCGTGAGACAGCACGATATACTCGACACGGAAAGTCGAGGGCAGGGTTCGAATCCCTAATAAGGCATGTTTTGCCAGCTCCCCAGCGGGACAGCGAAAAACGACAGGCAGAGGCGCATTCGCCTGACATCCCTGTGCAGCCTAATGGCAAAACAGTGGTGATTGTGGAAGTACATTCTTTGTCGTCGGGAATGAGGCCCCCGATGGTATTAGCTCCTTCAGGAGAGGGACATACTGACAAGAACTGTATTCAAGGAACAGTAGAACAAGTCACTGAGAGCTTTATCTCAGATTCTCTGCGATCAAACGGGATCTTAAACTGTCAAGTGTCACTGCAGGACACATTCCAACTGACGCCAGTAACTCTCACAGGGGAGGGCAAGGTTGAAGGTAGAACCAGGGTGTTAGACGGAGAGCTCCCGTGGTCTACAGGTTCATCTCACCAACTTTTCAGGCCAGAAAAGAGTGAGGAAAGCGGCCTTATGAATTTGCAAGGAGCTATGTTAGCGAGCTCTGTCCCTCTTCACGTTGGTAGGGGTAGAGAGTTCACAGATCCACTGCCAGGGGCAGATATTACCTACCTTTCTTCAGAGGTAGAAGCTATTGAGATCGATCAGGATTCAATAGAAACCCAGCAAGCAATCGGAGGCTCGACACCAGAGGAACCCGAGATGGGGCATCTTTTTTGCACTATACCAGCGGTCACAAACCCGCTGATGCGCAGCACTGTCGTCGCCCTCGCCAGGCCTCTACCGAGCCAGCCGGTCAGTTCAGCTGACCAAGTCAGTCTTTTGCCAGACAAGGCATGGGAAGTTCCACACCCACCATTGGAGGCCACAGCTCAGACGAGAGGTCAACCCGCCCCCCGGAGCATGGGAGTAGTTAAGGAGAGGAAAAAGAAGAAACAGACAATGCGAGTTTCTTTGGCCAACAAACTTTTTTTTCCAAGTTCGGAACAGTGATTCTCGCTCGTGGGACATTACAGTCAGCCGCAGGTACCTCAGATCAGCTAGGTACAGGCCATATAAACGTAAACACCCAGCGGATAGTCTTTGTCGGACAGCACGTAACCCGCTAATTACCTGTTCAGTGGTCAGGGAGTTGTGCGGTAGCTGTACTCCACCAAGGCCAAGGACACTTATCAGGAAGAAACCCTGGAGGAGAAAATTAAGTAAACAAGGCCAGGTGCACACGGGAAGGAGGTATGGTTTGGGTGATTGGCCCAGCCGCCTGCCAGTTGCAGAGCAACTCAAAGACAGCTCGGGAGACATAGATAGGGACCAATCTGAACACCAAGACCACAGTAAATTAGATCGGCAGGCTCCGACCTCGAAGGGTGGGGTAATGTGACGGAGTTACTGTGATTTAGTCTTCAATCGGCCCCATTTTGAGTTTGCCATTTTTGTCTTCCCTCTATTAAAGATTGGGAAGTATTCTTTTTCTCTCTGAATAATAGGGGTGTTTAGATTTTTTCTGTAGGTAAAGTAATTGCAGGTTTTTTTCTATAGGGATTAACGTAAGTTAGTACTGAATGGCACCAGTCGGCCTTTTTCTAATTATCGCGATCTTGAAAATTCCATTTTTTTGCGTTGTTAAATTTATCGCGGTCATTTTTTCGTCGTGGGAAGGGGAGATGACCCCTACCCAGTTAACGTCCAACTTTCTGCTCACGCTAGCGGACGACGTTAGGTAACGTTACGTAGCCGGGATTACGCACGCATTTAAAGTAAGCACGAATACACTGGTTCTAAATTTAGAGATGAGCGCATGGAAAATTTTAGAGTATCTTTTAATTCTATTGGTTGTAGGGAGACGCCTAGCCTCAAGTAGGTCGGGGGTCAGAGCAGGAAAATCAAAGATAAAGTAGCGCTTTTCAATTTAGCGGTCTCTTCCTGCAGTAATCCTGGGCCGTGTATCAAGCATATTGTCGGCTTCTAACGCTGAACGCAATATTTGGTATGTCTATAATTTAAAGTAGCGTGGTAATTAAATCTAGTTCTCTAATAGAGCCTTAGTCCGTTCTAATTTAATTTATTTTTTGAACTTTATAACTTGTAACGCCATCATTTATTTCTACAGTGTCTATGAGTGATAAAGAGATATTACTTAGGTGTGCTCCGTAGATTTAATAGAAAGTCTGAAGAAATACACGCATCCTAGATTTATATTAATTTACAGAATATTCTGAAGCGCGCGGGGTATTTTATTTTCCTTGAAGATTAATTCTGATAAGTCTCCTAATAAAATACGGGAACGGATTTTTTCGGGAAAAGTTAATCACGTGGTTACCGGGATTTATTGGAGTAGAAATTCTGGATGGA
The DNA here is from genome assembly GCA_024509875.1 of Oreohelix idahoensis. Classification (NCBI taxonomy): domain Eukaryota; kingdom Metazoa; phylum Mollusca; class Gastropoda; order Stylommatophora; family Oreohelicidae; genus Oreohelix; species Oreohelix idahoensis. The sequence goes on from JAMPIV010019835.1 coordinate 290,731, forward strand.
TAGAGTAGATATTAACTATTTTTCTATCGGGGGAGTTAAAATATAATTTCAGGGAAACCACGTGGGGTAGAAGTGAAAGGAAATTATGGTGCCTTTAAGTGGTTTGTGTAATTAAATATTATGCAGAGTAGTATTTGATTTTTGTGTTATGGAATTTAATGAGTTCTAGGTAATAGAGTCCTATAGAGATAGATATATTTTCTGTGTATAGAAATGTAATATATAAATGTAATGGTGAATTTTAATCATTGATGTGCAGTTAATTGTTGTGCATTTTTATCATAAGGGGGAAACGATGATAAGGTCCTGTGACCGCTTACAGAGTTAAAGTAGGCCTAAGTACGGGAGGTTTCCCTACCTGTTTTTAATGTTTTTGAGGCCTGAGCAAGCTGTGTATAATTAGTATTGATCAGTGAGTCGGGTTTACTAGACAGACAGGGTGTAGTCGGGGGGAGATGACCCAGAGTCAGTAAATATTTACGTATCGTCGTGCACAAGAGAGGGGAAATGGTGGAGCAGTATTCGGTCGGGTGTTTACTGTTTGTGCTAGATTGGAGTGTGACTGAAGCATCCACTGTTTTACGTTTTATATGTAAGTTTATTATATGAAAGTATTTTGGTATTGTAGTACAGAGTGGCATGTCTTTTGTGTCCACAGCAGTGGTCACGGCCCGAAGAGCGGGAGTTGCCAATAACTCTTGTTCCTGACAGCTGGCAAAGGTAGCCAGTTTTTCGCAGGAGAGAAAAACGCCAGAGGCGTAAGAGCTTGTACCGTGGAGGGGTATCGGCTCTGAGTATTGTGGCCCCAGAGAGAGGGAGCGAGGAAGAGCAGGTCGAGACAGCGACGCAGTCTTCAGTGAAAAGGGTTTTCTTAAGACCCGGAGCTCTCAGCTCATATACACACCCATCGAACCCAAGCAAGCGGGTTGGTGTGTCTTTTTTTTTTTTAGCCTCGGTCAAAATTAATACCGAACGGCCAAAAACCCAAATGAGGGGTAACATAGCAAGGGAGAATCAGCTTTCTTTTCGCCAAATAGAGAAGCCTCTACAGTCTACGGCAAGTGCCTAGTCATCAGAAGTACAAGTCAGAACCAGGAAGAAAGGGATATCATTTCCCGGTTGCTGAAATGAAACGAGAGCAACAAGGCAGAAGTGGAGAGATGGGGAAAATTAGATCACAGGGACCTGCAGAGTCTCATATTATTCTTAGAGGGTAGCCTCTGAGCCTTAGAGTTAGAAAAAGTCTATTAAGTAGCAGTGCAGAGGTGTGACTTAGTGGCGTATAACGCTGACAGAGTTAGCTACTGTGCAGATAGTCTTCGGCAGTACCAGCAGAACCTTGACATTAGAAATAGTAATTTATAGAGCGTGGCTTTAGTTGACGCCCCACCAAATTAGACTGTAGTTAAGATCACTTATCATTTTTTTTTAATTTTGTCCCCAGCAGGGTGTATGAAGGAGTGAAAGTGGTTGGAGTTTTTAATTTGGTGTGCTTATAATCAAATTGATTTTCTTTGTTTTCCAGGTCGGTGCAACCTGGCACGATATATGCTTTTCTTTGTTTGTTACTATGTTATAAAAAATTCTGTTGATTTGTATAATAAACTTATTTAATGTTCACTGGATCAGCTTCGTCACTGTATAGCCCTTAACTGTTGTCTGTACAGTGGTGTCTGTAGTGTTAGTTTAACCTTATCTCCTTTAGTCTGTTAAAGGTAGCCAGAGGTGGTGAGTTTATAGCATTTCTTTAGTCACGATTTGGCGAGGAAGATTTAATTTCGGTTATCCTCCTCGGGCCAATAGACTCACCTTACTACATTCACTGTCATTTCTCATAATTAATCTATTATCTTAGACTTTTCTCACACTAGGGTTTTGTCCTACCCTTGGGCAGAACTCTAACTTAAATCCAACTCGTGACACCACAATTCATGGAAATAATACACAGATACGTTGACTGGCGATGAATAATGGCACAAATTCCGATCTGCCTCTGTCCCAGACTTTTATTTAGAAAAATATGATCTGGCTCTCAACGCACTGTTTCTTAGTAAGTTTATTTTAACATGTGGCACTGAACTGACGCTCCTAATTGCCTATATTGGCGGGTCTAACCAATCGGGCCATGTTTACACAGCTTTTCAAAAAAAGTACCCCTACTCACGTTTCCCTAACAACAAAGAATTAGTATTTGTAGCCCGACTAATCGTGTTTAGCCTTACATTTACTTCCCGCCAATCAAATAGGAGATAACATGTTGGCCTATTTCCCGTACAGTGGTGGTTTCAAAACCTGCCACTGCGCAATTCTGATTTTGGTGTTGTCTGACAGCACCACCATTTTATTTTGGCCATAATTTGTTAATTCCTAGACTATTTGCGTAACGTTTAACATATTCTTTGTCAGCAAGTCCTAAGGAACCCAATTATATAAATTTAAGGGAGCTAGGTGGCTGCGTTCAAAATGTGCATTTTCTTCTACCTCCTGTTCACTTCGATACGATGTGGTGTCTGGGTACTGTCAGGCTTTCAACCGTAAACCAGTATAATGTCCTGTTTCCCAATAAGCATTTTTCAGGTTTTTAAACCTAACTCTCGTATGGGTAGTGTTTTTTATCACTGTCCATCTGAAAAAAGTATTGCTTCTGGCCTTTCGCTTGGGGAGGGTGGCATTAATTGTATATCGCGAGACGCGTGTTAGGGTTGCATGCGTTCCTGCTTTCAGCCCTCCCTTCTCTCTATCCTAAGTTCATCTGTCTTTTCATCACGCCGTGTATAAAATGAAATTAATGGAAGTATTAATTTAGGTCATTACGCGGTGTGCCTAGCTCAAGGTTTTCTTAGAAATGCAGTACACGTTTTATTGTAGAAAGCGTGTAGTGATGCAGTAGGCTTTACTATCAACGTGAAACGTTACAATTTGCAGACGAAGTAGAAAACAAGGGGGATTTTTGTACGCCATTGTGACAGCACTGTACTTTTACCATTTCTCTTTCCTTTTATTGAATTTATGTGTTAGGCTTTACATTTACCTTTTAATTTATGTATGTGGATTTAGAATGTTTCACGACAATAATAATGCAGCTATTGTAAACAGGAGAAGAGGGCTTGGCGTGACCTGATTGAAGCCCCTAAGCTCTATGGGGAGCAGAAGGGTATGATAAAGATGATGATTGTTATACGGCTTGAATGAAGTTACCTACTTCATCATCATTTACAATTTTTGTGATACAGGGATTTTTAAACTACATCGTTCGAACGGCGAATAATGCCTCAATTTGTGTAGTGTTCTCGGAAACAGGACCTCCCAGATGTAGGGCAGAGTTGCGTCTCGGCTCTAATGACGCTCACTGGTGCAGTCACCTCGCTGCACTATTGGATGGACATAAGGTATAGCATACATATAGGCGTGAGGGGGCTGGGAAGCAAACCCGTAAAATTACTTGCTGAAATCGGATGAGTCGGACCGAAAGGCACAGATATTGCAGCCTGGCTGTAAACTATAACACAACGTACTCGCTGCTCAAAACTGATAACCATCATTGTAAGAGACAGATGTGGCTGAGAACGAAAACAAACAACTACATTGTGTGCCACTACATGTAAAAAAAACCAAAATAAGACATTAAAAGCCCAAATAACATTAATAATAAATGTCTTTCTTATTAAACTTTGGTTTACAGTAGTAGTAGGCAACCCAGCAGCTGTGGAGATCTACTGTAGACATACTGAGCTCATTAATGTTCTACCTTGATTTAATCATGACTATTTTCGGGTTTCAGAGATTTAGACTTTTGAATATGTGCTTCTTAAAGATGCTGTAAAAAGGGTGTAATTTTTACCTCTGCCGGACAATATGCTTCGTGCGCTTCCATCAACAGGGTTGTGGACAATTCAAACTCAGTAATATTTTACTGAATGTTAACTTTACTTCGAAGAACAGATCGCGTTCCTATCTCATGTACTCATGTAAGTCACGATTAAAATGAATTTTGTAAGCTATGTCGTGAGCTTTTAACTGTTAACGCCGGAAGGTACCTTTAATCTTGGGGTACAATGCTTTCAAATACCGGCGAGAAACGGATTGTCCGAAATGTCTGTAGCTTTGAAACTCTTTCTCTTTCCTCCCTCTGTCACCTAGGGATCCACCAAATTATCCCGTATGATTTACCGATAGATTGAGATTTATCTTACCCCGACCCTTGGTTTACAGTATAACACTTTTTATGCAACATTTCAATTAAAGCGGCATTTCTTAACATTTTAGAGGTCCCGCACCCCTTTACGTCATCTTAAGAGGCCCCGCATCCCTTTACGTCATCTTGAGAAGCCTCATACCCCTTTACAGCATCTTAAGAAGCCTCATACCCCTTTACGTCATCTTGAGAAGCCTCGCACCCCTTTTCAGCATCTTAAGAAGCCTCGCACCCCTTTACAGTATCTTATATGCAAAATATGCAAGAGATGCTAAAAAAGAAATAAAAGTTTATTTTGAAAAAATAGTATTTACAAAATGTAACCGAGTTTCAGCATTGAATTCACGTCGTCAATGTTCTGTTTTGTACAAATACATTTGAGTTCTGTGTATTATATAATGTTTATGATGATTCGCGTTCTAAAATACCTGGCATGTCTCGCACGCCCGGAAAGTGAATCTTGTACCCACATTGGGTGCATGCACCCCTGGTGAAGAGGCACTGAATTAAAAGAATGGGAACAATCAGCTGACGCAGTCATTCACAGATAATTTCAGTCACACGACCCCAGGAAATTGTGACTGCTGTGAACTAAGTTTTAAACTGTACCAAAAGTGACACATACAAGGCTCATATTGGAGAAGCCAGATGATACTATTAGAAGGCAGTCCTTGTTCTGGAAACCCCAAGGTAAAAGAAAAAGAAGGACCCCCCCCCCCCCAAAAAAAAACACGTAGGGACGGAATCGTAAGCGGACTTAACAATGGATAATAAAGACATGGAAAGAACTTGATAGGGAGCACAAGACAGAAGGACGTGACGTAAACTGCGTGAGGACCTATGCTCCACAGGGCGCTAAAGGATAATCATTTCATAGGACACGGAATTAGTTCAATGGGATCTCTGAGGAAACAAAGAAAGACTATGACAGCTACTTCCTTAAGCATGTCGTAAGAGACCGCCATGTTGAGGTTGTGCTTAGTGCTGTACAAGTACTAGTACCAGACAGGTAGCAGTGGTACAAGAGATGAGAATAAGACACTGGCGATGAGTAGAGCACACGTTGAGAAAACATTGATAACATTACCAGGCAGTCCTTGTTCTGGAATCCACAGGGCAAGGGAAGAAGAGGTAGACCATATATCATCCTGAGAAGAGAACTGGAGACAAAATAGAGAATAATAAGGAAGACATGAAAGAAGTTGAGCTGATGGCACGGGACAGGAAGACTTGGTTTAGCGTTTGCTGAAGGCCTATGCTCCTTGAGGATCTAAAGGATGTTGATTGATTGATTGATGTGGCTGGCAATCGCAATCAAGTAAAATACAATGTTGCAGAACCAATAACTGCACGAGAATACGAATGCTTCAATGCAGGCGTCATGGAAGGGGAATTACGGTAACTGCATTGCTGACTCCACACTCCATAAGGTGTGCTAAAGGAAATGGTGATAGGCATACCACAGGATGAAAACCGCCGTTTTAATTAACATCTTGCATCTCGAATAATTAAGATCGGGACAACTTCTTTAAAGACATTGACCTCTTCAGGGCTACATAATTTCTTTGCTGTAGGCGGGCGCGGTAGCTGAGCAAGAAGAATCTACAGCTTACAACTTCTGAGATAACAACGGAAAGTTTATATTCTGCGAGATAGGCGGGAAATCGATATTGTGAAAGGTAATTAAGTATAAGTTGTTCCGTCTGACATTATAAGGGAACGTCGATTGTGGGTTAAAGTTCAAATTCAGTATGGTGTTAGATACTAACAACCTAATCATCCTCAACATTGCCCACATTATCCTTATCATGTCCCAAATTATTATCTTTATCATAAATGTCCACATTATCCTTACCATTGTCTAAATCATCCTTTTTATTCTCATCGTTGTCAACATTATCCTTATCATTCTGATCATTGTCAACTTTATCCTTATCATTCTCATCATTGTCTACATTATGCTTATCATTGCCCATATTATCCTCATGATTCTCATCATTATCCTTGTTCTCATCATTACTAACATTATCCTTTCCATTGTCCACATTATGCTTATCATTCACAACGTTGTCCACATTATGCTTATCATTCACATCGTTGTCCACATTATGCTTATCATTCACATCATTATGCTTATCATTCAAATCGTTGTCCACATGCGTATCATTTCAAATGCTTATCATTAATTATCATTTACAATGTTTCACATTATGCTTATCAGTCACATCACTATGCTTATCATCCAAATCGTATCCACAATTATGCCTGTATCATATTCACATCGCTATGCTTATCATCCAAATAGTTGTCCACATTATGCTTATCATTCACATTGTTGTTCACATTATGCTTATCATTCACATCACTATGCTTATCATTCAAATCGTTGTCCACATTATGATTATCATTTACATTGTTGTCCACATTATGCTTATCATTCACATCATTATGCTTATCATTCAAATCGTTGTCCACATTATGCTTATCATTCACAATGTTGTCCATATTATGCTTATCATTCACATCGCTATGCTTATCATCCAAATAGTTGTCCACATTATGCTTATCATTCACATCGTTATCCACGTTATGCTTATCATTCAAATCGTTGTCCACATTATGCTTATCATTCACATCGTTGTCCATATTATGCTTATCATTCACATCGTTGTCCACATTATGCTTATCATTCACATCGTTGTCCACATTATGCTTATCATTCACATCGTTGTCCATATTATGCTTATCATTCACATCGTTGTCCATATTATGCTTATCATTCAAATCGTTGTCAACATTATGCTTATCATTCAAATCGTTGTCCACATTATTCTTATCATTCACATCGTTGTCCACATTATGCTTATCATTCACATCGTTGTCCACATTATGCTTATCATTCACATCACTATGCTTATCATACTAATCGTTGTCCACATTATGCTTATCATTCACATCGTTATCCACGTTATGCTTATCATTCAAATCGTTGTCCACATTATGCTTATCATTCACATCGTTGTCCATATTATGCTTATCATTCACATCGTTGTCCACATTATGCTTATCATTCACATCGTTATCCACGTTATGCTTATCATTCACATCGTTGTCCATATTATGCTTATCATTCACATCGTTGTCCACATTATGCTTATCATTCACATTGCTGTCTACATTACGCTTATCATTCACATCACTATGCTTATCAATCAAATCGTTGTCTACATTATGCTTATCATTCACATCGCTATGCTTATCATCCAAATCGTTGTCCACATTATGATTATCATTCACATTGTTGTCCACATTACGCTTATCATTCACATCGCTATGCTTATCATTCAAATCATTGTCCACATTATGATTATCATTCACATTGTTGTCCACATTACGCTTATCATTCACATCACTATGCTTATCATTCAAATCGTTGTCAAAATTATGCTTATCATTCACATCGTTATCCACGTTATGCTTATCATTCAAATCGTTGTCCACATTATGCTTATCATTCACATCGTTGTCCACATTATGCTTATCATTCACATCGTTGTCCACATTATGCTTATCATTCACATCACTATGCTTATCATTCAAATCGTTGTCCACATTATGCTTATCATTCACATCGTTGTCCATATTATGCTTATCATTCACATCGTTGTCCACATTATGCTTATCATTCACATCGTTGTCCATATTATGCTTATCATTCACATCGTTGTCCACATTATGCTTATCATTCACATCGTTGTCCACATTATGCTTATCATTCACATCGTTGTCCATATTATGCTTATCATTCACATCGTTGTCCACATTATGCTTATCATTCAAATCGTTGTCCACATTATGCTTATCATTCACATCGTTGTCCACATTATGCTTATCATTCACATCGTTGTTCTCATTATGCTTATCATTCACATCACTATGCTTATCATTCAAATCGTTGTCCACATTATGCTTTTCATTCACATCGTTGTCCATATTATGCTTATCACTCACATCGTTGTCCACATTATGCTTATCATTCACATCGTTGTCCATATTATGCTTATCATTCACATCGTTGTCCACATTATGCTTATCATTCACATCGTTGTCCACATTATGCTTATCATTCACATCGTTGTCCACATTATGCTTATCATTCACATCGTTGTCCACATTATGCTTATCATTCACATCGTTGTCCATATTATCATTCACATCTTGTATCATTAGCTTATCATTCACATCGTTGTCCATATTATGCTTATCATTCACATCGTTGTCCATATTATGCTTATCATTCACATCGTTGTCCACATTATGCTTATCATTCACATCGTTGTCCACATTATGCTTATCATTCACATCGTTGTCCATATTATGCTTATCATTCACATCGTTGTCCACATTATGCTTATCATTCACATCGTTGTCCCCATTATGCTTATCATTCACATCGTTGTCCATATTATGCTTATCATTCACATCGTTGTCCACATTATGCTTATCATTCACATCGTTGTCCACATTATGCTTATCATTCACATCGTTGTCCACATTATGCTTATCATTCACATCGCTGTCCACATTATGCTTATCATTCACATCGTTGTCCACATTATGCTTATCATTCACATCGTTGTCCACATTATGCTTATCATTCACATCGTTGTCCACATTATGCTTATCATTCACATCGCTGTCCACATTATGCATATCATTCACATCGTTGTCCACATTATGCTTATAATTCACATCGCTGTCCACATTATGCTTATCATTCACATCGTTGTCCACATTATGCTTATAATTCACATCGTTGTCCACATTATGCTTATCATTCACATCGTTGTCCACATTATGCTTATCATTCACATCGTTGTCCACATTATGCTTATCATTCACATCGTTAGCCATATTATGCTTATCATTCACATCGTTGTACACATTATGCTTATCATTCACATCGTTGTCCATATTACTCTCATCATTGCTCACACTATTATGATAACTCTCATCATTGCTCACACTATTATGATAACTCTCATCATTGCTCACACTATTATGATAACTCTCATCATTGCTCACACTATTATGATAACTCTCATCATTGCTCACACTATTATGATAACTCATCATTGCTCACACTATTATGATAACTCATCATTGCTCACACTATTATGATAACTCATCATTGCTCACACTATTATGGTAACTCTCATCATTGCTCACACTATTATGATAACTCTTCATTGCTCACACTATTATGATAACTCTCATCATTGCTCACACTATTATGATAACTTTCATCATTGCTCACACTATTATGATAACTCATCATTGCTCACACTATTATGATAACTTTCATCATTGCTCACACTATTATGATAACTCATCATTGCTCACACTATTATGATAACTCTCATCATTGCTCACACTATTATGATAACTCTCATCATTGCTCACACTATTATGATAACTTTCATCATTCCTCACACTATTATGATAACTCATCATTGCTCACACTATTATGATTACTTTCATCATTGCTCACACTATTATGATAACTCATCATTGCTCACACTATTATGATAACTCTCATCATTGCTCACACTATTATGATAACTCTTATTGCTCACATTATGATAACTCTCATTGCTGCACCACTATATTATGATAACTTTCATCATTCCTCACACTATTATGATAACTCATCATTGCTCACACTATTATGATAACTTTCATCATTGCTCACACTATTATGATAACTTTCATCATTGCTCACACTATTATGATAACTCTTCATTGCTCACACTATTATGATAACTCTCATCATTGCTCACACTATTATGATAACTCTCATTATTGCTCACACTATTATGATAACTCATCATTGCTCACACTATTATGGTAACTCATCATTGCTCACACTATTATGGTAACTCTCATCATTGCTCACACTATTATGATAACTCTTCATTGCTCACACTATTATGATAACTCATCATTGCTCACACTATTATGATAACTCATCATTGCTCACACTATTATGGTAACTCATCATTGCTCACACTATTATGATAACTCATCATTGCTCACACTATTATGATAACTCTCATCACTGCTCACACTATTATGATATCTCTCATCATTGCTCACACTATTATGATAACTCATCATTGCTCACACTATTATGATAACTCTCATCATTGCTCACATTACTCGTATCGTCATCATCATTGCAAACATTATTGTTATCACTACCATCATTTTCCATAATATCCTTAAAAGTAATAACAAAGTTACAACTGGAATCACCCCTGAGGGGGAAATTGGTATAACGAGAAAACAATCTTCATAAACAACTTTGTTAGACAGACTTTAAAGAGAATATGGACTAATTTATATTACTTAGTCTCGTTTCACTCCTCGTACCATGGGGTGTAGAAATTGGCCAGGGAGCGCGCAATATTATCCTATCGACTGTCTTCTTTATGGAATGGCTCCAATGTGGTCTTCAGTCTTTCAGAGATTGTTTAATGTTGTCCTACCAGCGGACTTTGGGTCGTCCTGGAGGGCTGGATCCTTGGCTCTTAGTTTCCCATATTTGTCGCGGTAGCCGATCTTCTCCCATTTTGCGATGGCGGATAAACGCAGGCAATTAAAGCTCATCTGATGGCTATTCCGCTCTCCTGCCATTCCTTTGGAAAAAAAAGTGTCCACCACGCTTCTTCTTAAGACTCATCTTGTTTTGTAGTCAGGACTTGTAATAATTTTCCTCGAATTAAATAACGCGTTCATCATGTCCTCGCGGCATTTCTCATTGGGATTTACCAACGTGACAACAGCGGTTTCCATTATGGCTCGATTACATTGCTTAAAGAAATCACGTGCAGCACAGACATAAGAAACTTCAACACAGATGTTAAGTCAGTCCTATTGTATGGCTCTGAAACATGGAGAACAACAAAAACAACAACCAAAAGGCTACAGACTTTTATAAATGGGTGATTGCGTAGAATAGAAGGATTGAAATGGTATGACAAAGTCACAAATGTGGAATTGATGACAAGAACTAGACAAGTGCCAGTGGAACAAGAGATGAGAAGAAGACGCTGGCGATGGATTGGACATAGATTAAGGAAACTTGTTGGTAGCATTACCAAGCAGTCCTTGACCTGTAATCTCCAGGGGAAGAGAGATAGAGGAAGACTAAAAAAGACATGGGGAAGATCTCTGGAGACAGACATGAAGTAGACGAGGAAGACATGGAAAGACCTTGAACTGATGGAACGCGACAAGAGGACTTGGTAAACATCTGTTGAAGGCGTATGCTCGTTGGGGAGCTAAAGTTGTATTGACTAGTGATGATCATAATTTAAAAATGTATATTGCGTTTAAAGTAGTTCTCTGTTTCTTTTCTCGGCTGTTTTCATTCTCGTGTACCTGATGAGGAGCTTGTGGTCGAAACAAAGGTCGCGTCTTTCTCCGTTGTCCTCTTATTATTTAACTAGGACTTTTGAGCGTCTTGCTGTTTCGCAGCCAATATAAAGTTGAAGACTCCTTGGTATTATCTACACTGTAGATCTAGGCTTTTCCTGTGGCTTTTCTGCCATTCCGAAACGTGCTGACTTGAAGTTATGAGCTACAGTTTCTCTGGCCTGGATTTTAAGCAAAGGACAGTCACATCTGGTCCCAAGCTAGGAGGAAGAAATGCGTGAAATACTGTACATTCCCCGCGCTAATCTCCATGGAGGGGCTCTCTCCAAATAGGCAGGCTAAAATATACATGGTCGTGGACGCACCTCCCACAAGAAATCGTCACTGTCCTACATACAAACACACTTTTTCAGTACCACCCCCCCACGCCCCCACTCTTCTTAAAAACTTCCGACTCCCCCATACCCCCCCCCCCTATCATGGGATCCATTTTGAGATCCCCCTGCATGCAGCCATCTAAGTAAAAGCTAGAGTTACGTCTGGGACTCAAGTGACTTCTCCAAGCTTAGTGTGAAATACTGGGTTCTCAGCATGTTTTACCACGTGCGGGGGGATATCCAATGGCAGTGTGGGAGCTCCGAATTCTCAAGCGAGTAAATTGAGGTGAGAGCAATGTAGCCTCACAGCAGAAGACATTCAGCACTTCCACATCTGCATACTGTAGCATTGTGCTTATCTGTTGGTCATATAAGGATGACTCCAGATTTGCCTCCATGCATTGTCCTTTGTCCTAGTAGACAGCATACCTACTTTCGTACACCCAACTCAGTGTTTCTCAAACCTCCAATATTCGCGTACCCCTTATGAGAGTTTAGTCTTAGCGTCGTACCCCTCTCGTCTATTTATTAATTTGTTTTCTGCAGCTAAAAAAGTGTATGATTAAGATGTTATTGTTGTTATTGATCGAGCGGTGTTCGGGCTCTCACCCTTCTGCCCAATGCCATGTAGTGGGACCTGCATGTGTTCGTAAGTTGTCGTGTTGCTCCACATAAGGTGTTCTATTTATCTGACCTCAGAGGAAGGAGCCTTTTCCTAACATCAGAGTGCTGTGCACTCAAAGAGGTGGTAGTCCACACTTTCATTGCTGACACTCTGGAGTGTGTTGTGGAGGGATTTTCTTCAAGTGATAGTTGAGTGGTACGTGGTGTGGTCGGAACCATAAAATGGTGCCCTACGCAAGATCTTTTAAAAGATGCAATGACCGACCGCTGTGTCCGCAAGATCTTTTAAAAGACTCTCCAAAAGACTCTTGATTTATTTCGTTCTTTCTTTCCACTGATATTTTATACTGACCGGAATTTATATCGAACGGAAGTATACACAAAACTGTGCAAATTTCAACAAGGTTCAACTTCCTTTGTTTGAGTTTGAAGGGAATCTTTCACATTTATCTTCATTTTTCGTCGTGTTTTGTCGTATCACTATAATGGCCGAAAACACGCAGGATATGTTACTAATATGTGAACAGTGAACAAACTGTGTGTTCAACCACAACTTTCTTACTTTTTATGTGTTTCTAAATGGATTACCTTCACAAAGAGAGCAGTGAAACTGTACTGTGAAAATAATTTATGTTACAAGCTTTAGGTAAGTGGAAAATTTCTGTTCAAAATTTCAAATTATCTTTTGTTCTTTGTACATATTATATGTCATAACATAAACATAACATAAAATTAGCTAGAAAAGTATATATATTCATATTGTCTATCCAATGTACTTTAATTTGATATATAATATATTATACTTAACTCATGATTAGACACACATTGTTAGTAAAAGTATATTATGTAAATGTACATTTTTGGGGCTTAAAAATAATTCCGTCCAGAGCTGAATCAGTTAAAAGATGGCTGATGTTGTCATTTGTATCAGGACCGGCCATATGTCTGTAAATCTCTTTACCGGTGTGTCCTATGGTCCATCTGTTCTGGCAGGTTTCTTTGTTTGTTGTTCGTATGAGTTGTTTGGCTGTTTGGAGAGTTGTCACTATGTGTGGTTGTTCTTGTCTTGTTCACTTCTATGCTAATTTTTCTGGTCTGTCATTACCAGACGTATTTGGGTGTCCAGGCACTAATTGAATAACTAGAATGATTAAGTAAAATAAACACAACTCTGCCGTGTACCCATTGAACTCCTCGAGAATACGTGTACCGCACGTTGGTGAAACACTTGCCCCACTATTAATCTATTTCGTCTGTTTTAAAGATTATATAATTGTTACGAAGGTTGAGTTAACATAATTAATCATAACCAACACTTTATAACTGTTAATAATTAACACTTCAAAACGTAGCCAAGTTAAAAACGTCTACGGATTGGACTCAACTTCCTCGTAACGAATACAACAACATTTATTTTCAACTTTGGGTCCTATTAAAATAGTTGCTCCACAGAAATATGTGTATCATATGTTTATCATTCGTCCTGACAACTCAGTCAAAGGTTTTGTATTCCTGTAAATATCCTCAATCAAATGAATTGTTTACATTACGTGGTACTTGTCCATTTGTGGGGGCATTATTATAATATTCCTGAAATCATAGTAGCCAAAAATACATCAGCTCTTGTTTATCAGTGCAGATTACGTTATACATGAACAAGTGCGGTGAATGCATCTAATTACAACAAGAACATCATTCCATACAACAGAGTTCCCTGCGATCACAAAAACACATCGTCCTACTTGACACTAAGCATAAACTGTTGCCATATCAAACAAAGACACGAAATTTCCCAACCACACATCGAAACATTTGCACCGACACTTTTCTGTGCACCACACTGTCTTCAAATACAAGTCTCTATCTAGAGCGCAAAGAGGGCCGTAAAATTAATTCTAAGTAACTTTTTTTCTTTGTTGAATATTAGCATCAAGCCCCGTAGAGTTCACAGGAGTTTCCGAGTAGGTAAAGAAAAGACACAAACAGATAAAATTATTGCGCTAGCAACTCTCTCGCTCTATCAAAAGATGACGTTGCAGCTGAGCTGGCGCAATTCACATCAGGTCGCATCCAGAGAGTGGTCGAAAACAGCGCATTGCTTAAGTGGGATTTAGCCGGCGTGGTTGGGCTTGGACCATCGGTTTAAAAGAAGTCACCGGGTCAAGATGCTGCAGTGTGAGCAACCAGAGCGCCCATGTCCGAGAAGGAGCAGCGATTGGTGCAGACAACAGATAACCTATCACACCTACCTGAGGGACAGCATGGTGGAACCAGAGACGGTGGAGCGGGCAGAGGACATATCGCGTCCGGAGTCCGGGTGGTTGGGCGGAGCACCTTCTTTGGGACTGGCGTTTAACATCTTGGGGTCCTCTCCGGTGCAGCATGGGCACAGAATTTAGGATTATACACGAGAGTTGCATGCATATCTTCTGTGCTATACTATCTGTGGTGCGGTGTGCTGGAAAGCTAACCGCAGAGAGGGAGATGTCGTGGTTTTGTCCTCTTTCGCCGGCAGCTGCCGTGGAAGGAATTCACACCGCGTCACATCTTTGGCTGAGTGCCATCGAACCTTCTCGGGTCCTGCTTGCTCGTATAGCGAGCAGAGGGAACGTGAGCACACCGTCGTGGCTAGGGCGGCACGCCTCGGGCGCTCGGGCGGAGCATATCCTCGGGTGAAGAACCCACCGGTGCACATACCGAGCCACGAGGAACAGCTTGCTTTGGATCCGGGGGAGGGCCAAAGAGAGGCCGAACCGGAGATCAGCTTGTGGCGGAGGGCTTGCTGTGCAGGGCGCTGAAGATGCCAGGGATGAACCAGACAAGTATCTGGGGCACTGTCACGAAGGATGGCCACCACCCTAGCAAAGTTGGAATCAGATTTGTTGTTGCCACCTACTGATAAGGTTAGCACAAAAGTTGGATATATTTATTCCACGTCCATGATCCATCCACCCAGATTAAATATAAAGGCCTTGGCACACGAAGCAGACATTTTCCAATTCATCAGTTGGGATAAGAGCTACTTTATGGGTGGTTGTTTGCTCCCACTGTAGATGTATGGGGAAAATGTTCATACTTTGTCCTTACGCAGACAATGGGCTGTGCTTGACAATGGATTGAGTGTTTTTAATGTGCGAATGGATGAGTTTAAAAAAAGGGTTTTCGGTGGTTGTTTAGGAAACAAAAAAAAAAAAAAAATCGATTTCATCTTCTCACCACTCACTCTCATTTGTATGGGCTGGGAGGGGTTCAATTTCGGACCACCATAAAAAATAAACGGGGGGGTGAACTTTGTGTAACCTTTTCTACTAAAAAAAAGGTTTTTAAAATTGGCACCGTTTAAAACCCAATCGGGGGGGGGGAAAGGCCCCCACACCCAGATAGTGAACAAAATAAATCCAAAACAGGGTTTGGCCATTAATAAAAATACATAAAATTAGTAACCAGTGGATCAAAAAAATGGTCTTTGGCAATCTGTTTTTTACGATTGTTTTTTTTTTCATTTTTTCATGTTTGTTTTTTATTTTTATTTTTTTTTTTGTTTTTGTATTATGGACTGACTCAGTCAGCTTCGTAATCCTCCTTATCTTCTCTTTTTTTTATCGGGGGGGCCATTTTCATACATATAATTATCATTTTTTTTTCATTGGACTATTTAATGGGGGGGGATTGTTTTTTTTTTTCAGGATTGTTTTTAAAAAAATAAAACAAAATATTTTACAGTGGGCATCTGAGTTTCTAATAAAAAAAAAATCCTAATTTTCATAATGTTACTGTCTTTAAAAGCCAAGGACTCATTATCGCCCATACCACATATCTATATCATCTGTTTTCATTGGGGCTGAAGCACATCATTTTTTTTCCATTATTTCAGACTGCTCTCCAAACCAATTTTGGGAAAACCGCTTAGTCCCACAAAATGAGTCAGTCACAACATTTTTTTCATATCATGTCATATTGATAGCAGTGATAAAAGGGTTTCTCATGGGAAGTCTACGGGCAATGAATTGCTCCTGGAATAAAACAGCTATAATTTATTCGGGGGCAAATTTCCTTTTCTCATTCTTTGGAAAAAAAAGTTCCTACAGGTTATGTTTCCAAGATGGCTTCACTCGTGAGAACTGTCACTCACGTTTTGGAATACAGATAATCGAAATCTGTCCTAAAGTTAGTCATTTCATAAAACATTTATCATTGCTCTGTAGAGATTTGTGTCAATATGCAATGAGACACAATTGGACTGCAATCTTACAGAATATAGATGGCTGCGAGGTCAAACCAATCAGGGAGATCGTTCAGTTTTTCATCGTAGTCAAATATATACTCTATATAGAACATTCAAATCGGTAAAAACTATCGAAAATGGTGTGCTTCGATCGATCACGTGAGATCAGTCACTTTTAAGAATGTATTCTTTGATTACCTTGGTAGAAAGGCAAATATGAAACTGCCATTCGCCTTGGCAATTTAGTACGAATTATATACACACTGGTTGCTCGTGGTAAAAGCATACACGATAGGTATTTCTAGATACGACTATCACCTTTCCCCCACAAAACCACTGAGATCACTTTTTTCATTCCCCAGGCGATTAAGGCCGACATATGGAAAACACACACAGTCCCATATCAGGACGATAAGCCCAAATCACAACCACATCTCTAGCGACACACATTCCGTTAACCCGAATAGCCTTTTCGTCGCTCTCCTTAAGAGAACAACAGAACATATAGTTCGACTTAGATATGTAAAGATATACAGATATAAGACAGACTCGTCCTACTCAGACAAACAATACACATAAATTCAGGCCATAGATATTCTGAAGCAAGAACACTCTATTATTACCCAAACAACGAATAAATCGCAGTAAAATGGATTTATCCGCGGAGTTTGATCGAAAGAGCCGACACAACTTTCAAGGGAAGTAACTCAATAATGACTTTCCCTTAAGCACTAGATTTTGACTATTCAAAATATTTACGCAAAGATAACGTATGTATACCAATGTTTTTATATTGTAAGATGAGATCATCAAAAGACTGCACGTAACAGTCCCTCTTACCAACAACCTCCCGGGAAAAAATAAAAAAAATGGAGACATTTTTTTTTTTTGACTAATTCTTATTGAAATAACATATCTTAGGAGCAACGTACAATAGGCTCACAACGCATGAATAATGCGCAGATGAAAATATCAGGAATCCCTATAACGCCTAATATGAGGCTAAGTCGACTTATGGAGCGACTGGTGAGAATGTGTCTCATAAACTGAGAGAAATTATTTCTCTACACAAACAAGTATATATTTTTGCAGGAAAGGTGTCATACAAAGTATAATACAATTCTGGCAATTTACACAATTTGCCTAAAAAAATTTCGGCATCATCAAATCATTTTTTCGTATTAGCATATCTTAAATTTTATGATTTATGAGCTGGCCTGAAAAAATCATCATCAACAAGCACTGCGGATAAATAAACATCAGCCCCAAACGCTATGTTTATTGTAGTAACAATCATTATAATGATTATTAGTAAATTACAAATGTGTATCTTATCATGAATATTAGAAAAGGAGCGTGTCTACTATCCCGAAACTAGACACTTTATCAAGAAGTCTAAGCCCCTAATAGTTATGTGGGAAATCAATAGTGGGCCATCTTGAACACAGAATGTCTGCCATCACATTTTCTGATCCACACGAATAGTCTTGCTCGCACAGAGAAATGAAAAGGTTTGATAAAGAGCAATTTGCAATATCGAGTGTTGAACCTCGTGCTCTTCAAATTATCTTCTTACTCTGACTATAGCAGTCGTAAGAGCAATAATTTTGTGGTCGGTTTTCTGATTACTATGAAATGTTGAGCGCCTAGAAGGAATCTTTCTGTAGTTTTGAGGAGTCGACAACACCCATAAGCATGAGCTAATAGCTCACGGTCTATAAAACCAGAATAATTCCCTTTCTGCACCCGCATATAAGTCTGAGTTCTACTGGGAAATTTATAGTTGTCATTACAGGATGCAGAGTGTTCCAGATGAAGTGGAACTCCTTGCATTTAGTGCCGCTCACCAATCTGCCCAGTGGATATGGTCTGGCGATTTGCACAAATACGAAACGAAGAGATTTAATGAATCTTTTTCTATCTTTTAAAGGTGGATTAGGCGACGGTTAAGCAATAAAATGTGGGACCTGGTGTTTGAAAACAGTCGTGTTTTAATCTTATCCAGAGAGTCCATTGGCATTCCTGAGGGGACCACCATGTGGACCACATTAGAGCCGCAACCTTTCTTTAGAAGTGTTGAGAGATGGGGTGTGCCATGATGCTAGAGGATAGATTCTTGAATGAAATCTGCCATAAAAAAATAAATCAAGACCTAACAGTCAACTTCTCACACACTGGTTTTTTTAGTCTTAGGGATTGAGATGTTAAGTATCTTACTAGTATTATGGTCCTCTGTCTTTAGGAAACCATGACCAACTCGGTGGCCTAGGAAAGAAATTTCGCTAAAACCAATATAGGCTTTAGAGGGTTTCGCTGTCAGGTTGTGCTCACGCAAAGTAGACAGCAATTCATCTAACCCTGAATAGTGATCTTCCCAAGTATCGCTGAAAAGACAGATGTCGTCTAGATATGCAATGACATCTGACCGATAAGATAGGATTCGGCGCATCATGCGTACGACCGTAGCTGGTGCGTTCATAAGACCGAAAGGCATAAAATTCCATTGGAACAAACCTCTAGGTGTTGAAAAAGCCGTGAGAGGTTTGGCGCGTTCAGATAAAGGAACTTGCCAATATCCTTTAGACAAATCAAGTTTAGTGAAAAAATGAGATTTGGAGAGTCGAGTAAGTAGCTCTTCCAGTAAAGGCATAGGTTCGGCATCGAACTTCGTTACTTGATTGATTCAATTTTTCGATAGTCCAACGCAAAAGACGTATTTTATTGTCTTTTTTACGCACAATAACCATCGGCGGAGTATATGCAGAGGTGGATGGTTCGATTATTTTCAAATCTATCATCTCATCCAACTCTTTTCTCGACCTGTGCTTGAAAATGTAGCGATATAGGTTATAAGGATAAGGTCTAACCCTAATAGGAGTATGGTCATTTTTAGAACAATGTCAATGTGCATGTTTGAATGACATTTCGAGTTTTTTGTCCAGGAGTGTCAGTGAGTACATCCTGAAAATGTTTTGCAACATATTTGAAACTTGTCGCTGTTCTCCTAGAGACAAATCAGGAGGAACAGTAATGTTCTGCCATGGTTTATTAGAATGAAGTGGGATCATTGGAAGAGGAAGATTTACATCTGAAAAACTTGTTTCCTCATCCTGTATCACGGACAGTGATGAGTAATGACCATGTTGTACTGGAGAATTGTCCGTTGCTTGGAAAATGGGTTGCAAATAATCCGGACGTTCATGGAATTCAGTAAGCATATTGATGTGGAAGGTTTTATGCTTCCCATCAATATCGACAATATAGTCGACATCGGACATTTTCGATATTATATCGTACGGACCTTTCCAAGAAATAAGTAATCTGTTTTCCCTACAAGGTAGTAATACAAATGCTTTGTCACCAGGACAAAGTTGTCGTAAGCATCTCTTCTTATTTGCAAATTGCCTTGCCTTCTGTTTCGCAAATTCAGAAGAAGAAGTTGCTAATTTGCATGCTTCGATAATTTTTTGTCTCAACGCGATGACATATTCGTAGGATGACTTTGTGTCATCGTCAATATTGTCAGATGTTATGAGATCGTGAAGCAACGACATAGGGCCACGCGGACGCGCGCCAAAGACGAGTTCAAAGGGAGAAAATCCCGTATGTTCATTGGGTACCTCTCTGTAAGCGAAGAGGGCCGCAGGTAAAACTCTGTCCCAGTCTTGAGGATGATCCTCAGTTATCTTCCCCAGTAAGTTTTTAAGTGTTCTATTAAGGCGTTCGACCATACCATTAGACATTGGATGGTAGATACTACTTAAAGATCTATCTATCTGCAGGGTAGACATTACTTGAGACATGGTATCTGATATTAGTTGGGTGCCATGGTCTGACAATATCTCTCCGGGGAACCCCAGACGAGAAAATATAAGCCAAAGAGCATCTGCAATATCAGCAGTAGTAATGCTCTTCAGAGGAATAGCCTCTGGCCAACGTGTGCACATATCAACACACGTCAAGATAAACTGATGTCCTCTGGCAGACTTGATCTTAAATGGACCAATAATGTCTATGGCCATTTTTTGAAACGGCCGAATAGGAATGTCCGCCGCCTGAATGGGTGCAGCATGCCGTGGACCTTTGGATTTAACTTCCTGACATACTTTACAAGATCGACAATAAATCCGTATGTCCTTGTTTACCAAATGGCCAAAAGAAAGCCGCAAGGACTCTTGACTTAGTACGGGAAAAACCCATGTGTCCAGCACACTGAGAGTCGTGAGCGTGCTGCAAAATTTTAACTCTCAAATTCTTGGGAACCAGGATTTGAGAATGACTTGACGTAATGGAGTCTTGAACCATACGTACAAGTACGCCATTCTTCTTTGTAATCCACGATTTACGACTTGTGTCTTTATTCGGATCACCTTTAGTTGCAAGAATGAAGAATTTCTTCAGAGTGGGATCATCTTCTTGCTGTTTTATAAACGAGTCACGAGAAATTGCCAAGGGATTATCTTGGTTATGCACTTCATTATCTTCAGTAGATGAAGTTTGAGGCATATTAAGAGCCTGAGCTCTAGTGACTACAGCGTTAGCAATCTCTGCATGTTTTGCCTTTCCCACGTGGAAATTTGTTGCGGAGTGCATTCCTTGACTCCATGAATGCGACCGATGATGAGGTCAGCGATCGGATTCGGAAGAAGACATGCGTGTACATCTCCTGTAAAGAAAGGAGTAGCAATCCTAATGATAGCAGTAGAGTATTTCTCTAATGTGCCGCCAAATGTTACTCATTTGACTACTTGTCCAGTGGCACGGGAAGGATCTACGAGTGACTGCCTAACACCAATTGTGGTGCATCCAGAATCAAATAGCACAGAGACTGGATTGTTATTCACTAAACCCTTATGTAAGACAAGAGAAACCTCTTCCATCATGCGCGACTGATGCTTCTGGATAGAGCAGGAAGAGGATGGCACAGCCAGCTTAAAGACAACACTGTGGTTGGCTCAAAATAACGTTTTGCATTGGGGGCACTGAGATGCTCTCCCAAAATCAAAAGCGGCACATGCCATATTACTAGCATCATTATTATCTTTACTCTGTTTATAGGCTTCATGGGACTCTTGTTGTACAGAGTTTGCCTGAAAATGTGGTTTATGTCTTTTGTTTTGAGATCTACCTCGGTTATTATCACCTCTGTAGTTATTGTTACCTCTATTGTAACCCCTATTTGGGTTTGAGTCATAGTACCCTTGGTTACCATTATCATATTCATTATAATGAGTATCTCTGTAATTATGATCTTGTTGACTCCAAGACGGATAACCCTGATAGTTTCTATAATTACTTCCTCTACGGAAATTCCTATAATTATGACCACCCCTGTGTCGAGAGCTATCAGGTCGTCTCCAGTTCTTTGAAGAAGAACCCTGAAATGATTGGTTACCTTGGTTTTGATAACTATTATGGTTACCTTCTTTATCAAATCTGTTTTGAGGTCCCTGAAATCTGTGTGAATAATTGGGATTGTATGGTGTTGCTGAAGCAACTGGCATACTCTCCTTAATCTTAGTGTTGCCAAAAGTCACGTCGGGGTGTGCAGTGACATATTGGGAACAATATTCTTCCATTTCTTTTAGAGATTTGGGTTTACGCTCACATGTAAATAAATTCAAGGAAAGGTTTGTTCACACACAATGACATAGTTTATCGATACTCTATCTCTGAGCAAAACAAATCCATAAAGTCCTTCATAACGTTTTTTCTTTCACATTTTCGGAAACGCTACAGATCCCCCAACGATCTCAACAGTGCAGACGTGCCTTTGCAGTGAAATCTCTGAGAAATTCTATAAACCCGTCCCGGCAGCTTCGGTGCTACCAGTGAGTTTTAAATAAAAGGCGATACCGCTATCACTCACTCTAGCTGATACTCTATTATTTTAATCAAAGAAGGCAAGGCCCTAAATTACATCACATAATCTTTATCCTTATCTGCTTCTCACTTACCAAGGCATAATTCATCTAGTCAAACTGATTCACCTTTCAAGTTTTTCTGAATAATTGACCTTAGCGTCATATTAGTGACAATTAATCCACATTATGCCAGTAGATACAGCTGGAACGCTAAGTTCGATTTAATCTATCCAGCCCAAATGTAATAATTAGTCACTGGACTGAATTCCCTTGACGCGGATTGGGAACCTTAACCTTGTAAGTACAAAAGCTAGTTTTCACCATTTACCACAAAAGCTATGCCTATTAACATCTGCAAAACTACATTTTTAATAGAACTTTCAATCTTAATTTCATTATCCAACTCAAAATTAAATGTTTCTATCGTAATATTGGCTTCTTTTTCTTCAGCCGTCTCTTAAATCTAATCCTTATTTTGTTCAGTCCTCCCTGTCTAATCTTTTTTTTGTTCAGCTCCTGACACGCATGTATCTGAGTACATTTTATTATAATTTGCTTGCTGTCTCTGTAAAACCATAATACTAATCTTTTATTTTTGTTCTTTCCTTAAAAGCAACTTGTCTAATCTTTCATAACAGTAGTTTGAATTTTACTACCAACCCATGCTTACGTCTTAAACTAGTTTTTATTTTTTTCATAGCTAGATATTATGGTTTTAAATCATCTATATTTTCTCATAACTGCACTTGCATAATTAAGTACAATAATTTCTTACAAGGACAGCTTTGTAATGCCTAACAACTAATACCCTTCTCTAATCCGTAATATTCACCATCTCACACCCCCTCCACCCACCTTCTGCTAACGTCTTTCATCCACCCACCACTAATTCAGTTGTTTTTTTCTCTGCTCACTCATAGCCTCCTTCTCTATCTTCTGCATCTAATGCTGGTCTTCAACGCACCTGTCTCTGAGCAATCTGCTCTCTAACGCTTCTAATTGAGAGACCAGACTAGCAACAAGGGCAAACCCACAGTGCTGGATTAATGAAGTATCTGCATAACCCCCCCAGCCCTGACCTCCTACCTAAACCATATTACTAATCACCATGTTGAGGCGACCCTATAAGTAAGCCGACCCTCACAAGCTAACCACAATTACTTCATAATCAGTATAACGATCGGGCGAATAATCATGTTGGTTCATCAAACTTTACCAATGCCCCCACTTAAATTATAAATAATAATAATCTGGAGTACTAAGAGTTTGGCTTCCACATCAAATATCCAAGTAGCAGTACAGCAATTGATTTCCCTTGAGTCGAAGGAATAAATCTATAAAACAACACTTTTTCAGGCCCAGTCCTCTCAACTATTAAAAGTCCCCCCTTTCCCAACTCGGGCGTGGTCTCCCTGATCAAAGCATAAGAACGGTTGTCTTAAATAAAAACACTAACTATTCCAATATCAGGGCGACATCAATGAAAATAAGACTCCTGCGAATCTGCAA
Organism: Oreohelix idahoensis; assembly: GCA_024509875.1. Taxonomy (NCBI): domain Eukaryota; kingdom Metazoa; phylum Mollusca; class Gastropoda; order Stylommatophora; family Oreohelicidae; genus Oreohelix; species Oreohelix idahoensis. Next base: position 314,962 of record JAMPIV010019835.1, read on the forward strand.
CAGACATAACGATCAAAAATCACCAACGTCCCAACCTCATGAACAATAACATGTGTTAACAGCAGATAGTCCCTGAACGACGGCCCCTGTTACCCTCCACCCCCACCCAAATCTACTCATACAGTATAAATCCACAGCAAACTTTTCTACCCCCCAGAACCAACAAAACTATCCACATAAAATAACAATAATTACAGACTTCACCCTAAACAACACATTGCAATCAGTTCTCATCGCATAAACCGTAATACCATACCCACCAGAAATTCGTGCACTATAGCTGATACAACGCCCAAAACGTGTAATCTAAGGGGACCCCGATTGCTATCATAGGAGTTCTGTCCACGACCTGATCCCTCGCACACCCTCCCAACCTTAAACCAAACGCGACCTGCGACGTATGCAGAGGACCCCCACCAACCGAATATCTATACAAAACGTCCCACACCACCAACAGTTTGACACACCATCACCCTCCTCTGACAAGTCCCCCCCTATAAACTAAGTGCGACAGACCTCGTATATCCTTACAAACATCCCAGGCTCGACCTTTACCTCAGATTGCAAACCCCAGTCGATCCCCTGTTATAACCAATAAACAATCCCCACTTTTAACAAAGCAAATCAAAACACTTCTGATCTTGGTCCTTAAAATATTCAAGTTCAGTCAAATCACCACCTCACCACCCCCCCCATCCCATTCGATGAAAATCAACCACAATACGATCTATTCCAGGTTGGCTGCCTACAAATAACATGCCTCTTCGCAAACACAACTCCAATGAACCCGCATGCTGTACCTCAAAGCTACATAATTGCCCTACTAATTGACATGGCCAGAACTCCTAGTCGATCTCCTATTGGTATAACAACCAATGTCGGACTATACAAAAAGTCCAAACCAACCGCTGGGACCCACCTATACGTAGCATCTCACCTCAGCAGGTCAACACGTGACGAATGTTGACATACACAGCATCAATGCTCACACATTTTGAAACGCGTCCACGTCATAATACACCACACGGGTCACCGTGTACCATTCGGTAGAACTGGTTGACAAATCTTCAAAGAAACATCCCTCAAGATTTATGCCATCCCCTCCACAAAAGCGTGGCCACCAGGTATGTGAATAAGGTCTTGACAAACCCTCATGGTATCATTTCTTACCCGTGTAATGACCAAACCCCTGCATAAAGACCTGGACTTGATTTTCAAAGACAGTTCCCCTGTAAGTGGTTTGATGGTATAACCACCTACAAGCGACATTACTTACCCCTGTAATGTATGAGGCCATGCTGTGAAGGCTCCATGAGATAAAATTTGGAGTTTGAGAATTATCAGAATGTCCTTTCTTGTACCCCCACTCACGACCATCACACTCAATACCCTATTTTTTCCCACAAAAAAACGGAACCAAATGTTCATGCTACGTAAAGTGAGGAACGAGGGACAAATCGCAATAACAGCGGGGTACAACCCCTTATAATAACCAACCCCCACCTTACCATGTGTAATCGCGGTGAGCATATAGTACTTAGTCCATTATAGATACACCAATAACACAGAAAAACCAGATATTACAACAACACAGAGACTAATACAGATATAAACAAGTCTGTTCTAATAATACACCTGAACCAAACTCTACCGCGTCTATAAACAGCAGGTATTTGATATAATATATAGTTCACTTTATTACGTCTCAAGAGATTCACATTTTTTTTATGAGTGACCAAGAACTTGATTTTAAAAGCTGGATTTGAATTATTTATGAAAGAAATATGCATTGGCTGAATGTATACAATCAGAGGCAATGCAGAGAGCGATGACCACTACAACTTTACAAGTCTACTAAGACCTAGTTAGTCATTTTATCAAAAACACAGATTCGAGTAGATCCAATCTACTTTATGAGGATACTATACTGTTTATGCCTGGTTGTGCAGTTGGTGCATGGCCAATCATACTCCACACCATGTACTATATTAGACTACATCCACAAAAACCGCTAGTCCAGAAACACACACACACCGCGCATAATTCTTATTGGGTATATTATGTCCCACATACCAACATTAGTTGGGTGCGCGATGTCCCAGCAGACCAGGAGGCCTCCACATCAACTTGCATTTTTGTAGCTACTGGTGCTGAAAACTGGTCAAGCGGTCCAAACTCTCCGTGCTGGCGCTGGCAAGTAATAGTGGTTGGTCCTCTGTCTCACAACGAACTGCAACAGATAACACTTCGAGAGGTACACGTCACCCACCGCATATACGCACTTCCTGCTTTGTTGCTTAGATAACTGAAACAACTCACAGCATCTGCAATCAAAGTATTGGAGACTATGTGTCAAGAATTTCTAAATTCGTATACCCACAAGTCTGGACACAACACTGAGACACAACAACCACATCATACAGACAGGTGCAGATCTCTCCTGACCAAACAGCACATTTACCAGGGTTGGTTGTATTACATCAGATAGGATCCCTCCCAGACTATAGATTTCTGAAACATATATTTATTTAGTTGTTGTCCCTGCCGCTAAAAGAGGAGAGTATAGGTAATCATTATTGCATTAATCTCAACATCATGTGTATCCGACTTTGCATAATACCTTTGCTGAAGTTTTAGTAGATACAATTGTGTTGGTGCCAGTAGACCCAGACTAGGTGCGATGGGGTCCTGAGAGCAAAATACACCACTTGTTATTGTTGTAAGTCTATATATTTCATGACATATGGCAGTATCAAATATCACATCTGAAAAAGGTAAACGAATAATGTACAAAGATATATAAAGAAAATGATAAGTTTCAATCTTTATACCAGATATAAGAATACAATAACAGCTAAGAAGTAGCTAGCAAAACTCAGCTTGAGACTAGCTGGCTATAGTTATGCGGCTTGTACCCTAAAATTTATCAACACTTGCTTTCATTATGAGGAACACTCACCACACTTTAATAATCTGTGTCTAAACACTGAACAATTATAAGAAGAAGTGAGACCGTGATGAATGCAGCTCGGACTGAGCGTGCTAATGATAAAAGACTTGTCTGTGGCCCATATCACTGCCTAGTAGTTATTTAATTTTAAATTTTCAAATTTCTACCACTAGAAAGTCATATCAGTCATGCTTCACTCAAGTATGGATGGTTATCACTGTTATCTCCAATGTTGTAAACTACACTGTCTTTTGTCATTATCTTCAATATTATCTATCCGTTTGTAAAATTAAGATCATATTAGTTCACTGCTCAGAATAGGCCATCTGGCCAGCTAATTTTTATATTCCTAGCATTAATATTAAGAAAAAATTACTTTTTAAATTTTTGTAATATTCCTAACATCTGCGTTCTTCCGCTCAAATTCAAATCAAGCGCTTGGTATCGCAAAACGTCCAATTCCGTACCTCGTGTCAATTTGGGGGACTTGAATTTTTACTTTCCTCCATCCCCCCCAATTGCGTCTCTTTAGCCTTGCTACGCAATCTTTCCAGTCATATTTTTTCCTTTTAGATCCTCCGTTCCCCTCCTGTCTAGCAAGGCAAAATTTATAGAGGATGATGACCCGCGGTCTAGGCGATCATGTACATCAGCAGCTTACGCATTATGTTTTTTATCCTTAAATGTTATCTTTGGAGTATTTTACCGTTGTATCTCGGTCAATTTCACTACACCACCAAAAGGATAAATATAAGTGGATGGAAGCAGACATCATCATCATCAGTTGATAAGATCTCTATGGTGTTGTTTGCTCCACTGTAGTGTATGGAATGTCAACTTGACCTACGCAGTGGTGTGTAGACATGGATTGAGTGTATAATGTGTGAATGATAATAAAGGTTCGTGGTGTTGACAAAAAATGTTCTTTTCTCACACTCATGTATGGCTGGAAGTCATCGACACCAACGACTGTGTACCTTTACTAAAGTTTAATTGGACGTACACACTCGACAGCACAGATAGTGACAAATCACAGGTTGGCATAATACATCATAGTACAGTGGATAACTGGTCTTGCAATGTTATGTTACATGGGCACTCATGTAGAATAATTGTATAATGGACTGTCAGTAGCCAAGCACTCAGTATCGCCCATACATATATATCATCTGACTTCACTGACTGAGCACGTCAGCTTATAAACAATATTTCAGATGGCTTCTAAACCTAATCTCGTTTAGCGACGATTCTCCCACATAATGTTCAGCACATATTTTTTCCATATAATAATATTGAACCGCTGATAAAGGGTTCTCATGTGTAGCAGTGATCTCTGGACTAAACAAGCGATAATACGGGCATCCCCTTTTCTCTTCTTGAAAGTCACTACAGGTTTGGTTCCAAGATGGCTTCACTCGTGAGCTGTCACTCACGTTTGGATACAGATAATGAATCTGTCCTAAAGTTAGTCATTCATAAAACATTGCATTGCTCTGTAGATTTGATCATGAACAATTGACTGCATTCTACAGAATATAGTGCTGCTAGGAATCGAAGTCGTTTTCATCGAGTCAAATATATTCTCTTATCGAAAATGGTGGCTTCGTACGAGAGTTCATAAAAGTATCTTGGATTACCTTGGTATATGAAATATGAAACTGCCATTCCTTGGCAATACGAATAAACACTGGGGTAAAGCATACACGATAGGTCTAGACGACTATCACTTTCCCCACAAATACTGAGATCACTTTTTCCCCGGCGACAGGCCGACATAGTAAACACAGTCCCTATCAATACACATAAATTCAGGCCATAGATATTCTGAAGCAAGAACAATCTATTACTACCCAAACAAAGAATAAATCGCAGAAATAATGGATTCATCCGCGGAGTTTGATCGAAGAGACGGCACAACTTTCAAGGGAAGTAACTCAATAATGACTTTCCCTTAAGCACTAAAAAATTACCTATGTATAATATTGTAAGATATCAAAGACTGCACGTAACACCTACAAGACGCCACTAGGCGTGATGGCCACTGACTGCTTTGACGGTCGGTGGTTAAGGATCGAAGAAGAAGAAGAAGATGCTTATCAAAAGATGCGACAAATATGAGACTGTGCATGCAAGCTCATCATGTCAAACAAATTGCTTCAGAAACACCCGCTGCCAGCGCACATAAATGCTTAGCTTATGCGCTCCTGAAATGGGACCAGCAGCAGAAGTGGTTCTATAGGGAGAGAAAACAACGGTAAAGGTAGTCCCATTGCAGATACTGCCGCAGGGGAGTGAAGTGTTAGAGACTTCACCATACTAGTTCCAGCATTGAGAGGTGGGGGTGACCAGTTTCCTTCCTCACTGCCTTTTCCTTCCCTAACTCAAAAAGCAGAGTCAGGTACCCATTTACAGCTGGGTAGACGAGCGTGTCGGTACCAGAGACCAATGCACTAACCACTCTGTCAATCGGACACTCAGGGAGAGGAAAAGATTTTTTTTTCCCTTATGTTTTAATCGTGTGTGGGCATACATATCTTGTATGTGTGGGAGTGTGGATGCTTATGTGTGATCGTGTTCTTTGTTCTTTTATTTGCAGTAACATTTAATTGTAATTTAGATGACTGGCTAAAATACTAAATTGTAATTTAGATGACTGGCTAAAATACTAAATTTTTTTTTTAAGTACTGTAATTAAATCACTAACTTCTGTTTCATCCAACCAAAGACTTTAACATAATTGCATACCTTTACTATAACTCTGGGAAGGTTAAGGCGACCGGCGTGATGCTGACCACATCACCCCTAGTGTGCCGATGGTCAAGAAAATACGGGCCTAACAACGTATTCCCAATATCCCTCATTGGGCGTGTAACGGGATCCTTTTACTATATATAAAAACACATTCGTACTAGCTACGACCCTAGATTAACTATAATTTCATTTTTTGATGTGTTTATCGCACATGGGCTTCTGTATGTATGAATGTGTGTGGGTGTTTGTTCGTGCGAACATTGTTTGTCCTTGTATTTGCAGTTATATTTCTTTATAATTTTGATGACTATCTGTAATATCCAGTATGTAAACAAATTTATTTTTGACATTCAATAAAGTATTAATTAAACAAGAAAGGGAGAGAAAACGTAAACGACGATTATCATCTTGTCTCCAGTCATGGACGTCGGAATGGCAGAGCAGTTAGAGAGCTTGCCTCTCGCAGTAAAGTTACCGAGTTCCGGGTTCAAAACCTGAAGAGTCACGCTTCAATCTACTCATTTGTAAATGGGTATCTTATTCTTCTCTTGAGTTGGAGAAGGCAAAGGCAGCGAGGATGGTAATTGGAACAGTACCTCATAAAGCTGAGTGACACGGGCTAGTTCCCACCGAACTATGGCATAAGGCATATAGTGATTGTAGAAGCACAAACATGGCTGAATGCCTTCCGTGCCAGACTCGTTATCAACACAATAACTTCGAGACACACAAGTAATAATCAGACATTATAACTGCAAGTCAATCTCCAGATAATTTAATACGCCAAAACGTTAGACCAATACAAGGATAGCGTGGATAACTGATACAAATGGTATTGTACACAAATCACTGTTTTACTAGTGCTACTGCTACTATCAATAAAGCCTATGACTTCTTAAATTTACATCTCTCAAACATACATCATCAGAAGATGCCTTTCCTCTCTTGTCTCACCATTCTTTAACTGTTCGTGACTGTGATAGACGAACCTAGCTGACCCTGATTGACCCTGAAGAGTTGGATGATATAGTACGACCCTGTGTAACGACCGCTTCGTATAGCATCAGTGCCCCCGAATATATTGTAACTTTTCGTCAAACGGGATTTTTTTCACCTGGACTCATTAGCTATGCAACCTTTCCACACAGATGGTCAACACGTTTGCTGATTAATATGTGGACATTTTATCTACCGTTCATTCTGGTCATCGCATTGATTTAAGGAGAGATTAAATCACGCCCATGGATATCTCTTGAGCAATCATATGCAGGTATTTTCATTAACTTGGCCAGTGGAGGGCGTTGCCAGCATCAAACGATAGTAGTGACCACGATCAAAGACACTGGGGGAGATCTCAGGAAGGACTGGCGGCAGGCTATCAAAGGCAGTAGTGGTCCCTGAAACGAGCGACGCAAGTTTCCTGCCGGTATTTCGCATCTCGGTGTTAAACACGAAACCGATCGCAGTAGGAGCGAACGGGAAAGCCGGCGCAAGCAGCGAGCGAAGATACGAGAGACCAGGGGCGGCTTCTCTCTTTAGTCTGGCGGTCAGATCCCCAAAAGTCTTCTGAGATCAAAAAGGGTGTCAAATTTCTCATGCCCCCCCCCCAATCTTGCATTCCAGTTGTAGATATACAGACCATGAAGAAATGCATGTTATCACTCGTTGGCCAGAACTTGACAGAAGCACTAGCGATATTGAAATCTTGTTATAGATTTTCCCCTGGATTTTCATATATATTTGCAGTGAATTATATTCTGTGCAAAACGGTAAAATATAACTGTGTCTAGTGATCAGTGGTCTAGTTCATTCATTCTATTTCACTGGATATTGTGTTAATTTAAATTTATTAAATTAAACCATCTCAATAGTTCCCAGTTGTAAATGTTATATTATACCTGTTATATTATTTCCAAAAATAATAGAGGCTTAAATGCTAAAGTAACTTTTATAGTCGCGAAGGAATTTATAATTAATAAATTTAGTTAAGTCCTATATATATAGATGTGTGTTTTAACCATTAGAACTCGCGCAGTGTTTTACCTAATACAGAATTAAATACGCGAGGGTATATATATATATAGATAGTCTTAACGGGAAATCCATCGCGCTTTAGAATGTTATTTGATTTTTCGGTATATTACATGTCTTTTTCTTTCATACAGAGTGATCGTAACCTTTGCGATCCCAGCATAAAGAAAGCAATAGAGAAATCATACAGAGTCCTTTTCAGACTCGGTTCTTAACTTCCAGATATATTGATGGAACATTTTTAAATATAATTCTTGTGGCGGTCCGATGCGACCTAGCTATCAATTACATGAAAGAAAGCACCCCCAAGAACTTTTTTTAAATAAATCATCAAATTTAATTACAATCTGTAATATAAACTGGAAGATGAACAGTGCCAGTAGCGATAATTTATTTACGGCTCTACTGTGAGAGAATACATATTTACCGGACTGTGACTGAGCCTAATTTTTCCTCACTGGGACGCCAACTGCTGTGTACTTTTTGTTACAGTTTAATTGGACGTACACATTCGACAGCACGGGTACAGTGACAAATCACAGGTTGGCATAATACATCATGGTACAATTGATAAATGGGCAATGATACATGGGCACTCGTTGAATAATAGCACAATGGAATGTCAGTAGACAAGCACTCAGTATTGCCCATATATATATATATAATCTGAGTTTACTGACAAAGCACGCCAGCTTATAAACAATATTCAAGATGGCTTCTAGACCTAACCTCGTCTAGCGAAGATTCCTTTAAATAATGTTCAGCACATATTTTTCATATAATCATATTGAACCGCTAGTAATGGGTTCTCATCTGTAGCAGTGATCTCTGGACTCATCAAGCGATAATACGGGGCATCCCTTTCTCTTCCTGATAGTCCTTAAATATGTGTACACAAGATGGCTTCTGGTGAGCTGTCACTCACGTTTGGATACAGACAATGAATCTGTATTAAAGTTAGCCATTCATTAAATGTTCTCATTGCTCTGTAGATTCTATCATGATACAATTGACTTCATCATACAAGATATAGTGCTGCTAGAAATGAATGTCATCTTCATCTGGTTAAATATTCCCTCCGACGTACAAATCGTGCGTCTGCCTATCGAAAACGATGGCTCCGTAAGAGAGTTCATAAGAAGTGCTTTTGTTACCTTGGTATCAGAAATATGATTCTGCCATTCCTTGGCAATAAGAATAAACACTGGGGTAAAGCATACACGATAGGTCTAGACGACTATCACTTTCCCCTACACATATATCGATCACTTTTTCCGGCTACAAGCCGATACAGAAAACACGACAGCCCCCATCATCAGGGCGAAGCCAAATCACACCTCTCTAGCCACACATCCGCTGAACAGCCTTTGACCTTTCTAGCGACAAAGAACATATAGTTCGACTTAGATATGTAAAGATATACAGATATAAGACAGACTCGTCCTACCTAGACAAACACTACACATAAATTCAGGCCATAGATATACTGAAGCAAGAACAATCTATTTCTACCCAAACAAAGAATAAATCGCAGTAAAAATGGATTCGTCCGCGGAGTTCGATCTGAGACTCCTTTCAAGGGGAAGTAACTCAATATTGACTTTTCCTTAAGCAAAAAAGTTTCTATTTTGTTTACAAAATATTTGCGAACATAACAAGCATACAAATGTATAATATTTCAAGATATCAAAGACTGCACGTAACAGTCATTTGATTCTTTTTTGGTTAATAAACATCATAAACCTAGTTAGCACTGTGTTGGAAATACCCATAGCCCAACATTTCCCCTATTTGTTTAATATAGTTGTATCCACGTGCGTCTGTGTGTTTGAAGCACCAAATCGGTGTGAGCGCAGATGTGTGTCTGGAAAACTGGCAAAAAATTGTTTGACCAGGAGAGACTGAAGAGTAGATTGAGAGAAACGATTTGTCGTAAATAAGTCTGTCTTTACTCTCCTCCAGCGCTCTGTGAAGCAACTATTTTACTCTCTACAATTTCTATCACTGAGCTTTTCACCATCATTCTTCACTCTAAACAGGACCACTATTTCTAAGACTCTTTCTCTCAAAATAAATTTACGACAGTGACACGGAGCAATAACATAATAATTCTCCAACATTTCCCTACTTTAAGGAAGTATCTGCTGCGGAACTTCCAAAGCCTTCTTTCTTATCTCTAGACATCACATTTTTTTTTCTTATCTTCATTAAAGTATAGATCCAGATTTTCCGCTGATTATCTTCCTTAACAGAACAGATGGGACATGGGACACACCGATAGAGAGGTTTACAGACATGCCTTAGAGGTCGGAGTGAGTAAGAGGTATGGCGTCCGCCTCGAATTTTAAAGGTTTCAGGTTTGCTTCACAGTACATGGAATGTAATTAATGGAAAATGTTTTTCAGAACCAGTGGTCTTAATGATGCCATAATTCTTCTCCCCCCCCCCCCTATCCCTGGTCTCCTAGGTGGTGAAATCGGACGCCTAGCTTTCTCAGAGAAGGGCGAAAATGTAGGATGTCCCGTGTGCAATTTGCGCACGTTAAAAATCTCTCGACAGTTGCCAATCCTAAAGAGTAGGCCATACGACCGCTGATGCGTAAATTAAAAAAAAAAAACAATTAGGAAACCTACCCACCATAAAAATATTTATAGAATGTGTGATTTCTGTGTATACACATTGGGATCTTCACTGGTGCTACGGAGTTCGTGCACTGTGCTGGGATCCAGATTGTATGATCTAAGGAAGGAGATCGGAGTACTGATGGTGTTGTTTGTGTGCAATGAAGATGGTCCTTAAAAACGAAAACCTTAACAGAGCGCTTCGTCTTATCCCCATCATCACCATCTTTGTCACCTCCACCTCATCACTGTCCCTTTCATTATCTCTCATGCACATCTTCCCCACTGACAAGCATCATTTTTATCATTACAATATTTAGCGTTATTATTACCATGGCCTTGATAACTTTATCATCACTGGCCTGATGTAAGCAGCTAACTTATTAACCCCTCGTGCGCTATCAGAACAATTAACAAGGTGCGTTAAATAAACACGAAATCGTGCGCGGCACAAACAAAAGACAAATGCAGACTTTCTGCTATCTTATTGTATTCACTTCTATTCCTGGGTTTTCAATATCTCGTTAAACGTGTCAGTACAACGTTACAATAGACATGTACGTATAGCCGTCCTATTGTGATTACAGAAAAACAGCTACCAGGTTCTGTCAATGTTTACATCGAAAGGTTTCAACCAGGTACGAAACAATTGCACACAGTGTGGCAGGTTTTTGTACGTGTTTTCAATTGTAGTTTTTGTTTTGCCAGATATTGAGAAACGGTAATTTAGTTTTTATTTTGATTTTGTTGGGAGGGGTGAGGAACAAGTTTTTTTTTTTTTTTGGATGCTTAAAAGTGATTATCATCCTTTTCGCGCCTTACGAAACATGACGCCATTGTTGTAGCTGGTACCTAGCAGGAAGACTGCACTAAGCATACACATACTCTTGCAGCCAGTGGCGTACTAAGGAAGGGGGGGGGAGGGAGGTCCGCCCCGGGTGGCAGCCAAGAAGGGGGTGCCATCGGACACTATTATGATAGTATTTACTGTTTAAAATGTACTTGCGAGTGTGTTTCTTTATGGGGGCGGGGGTGCCAAAGGTAGGGTCCGCCCCGGGTGCCAAATACTTTAAGGACGCCTCTGCTTGCAGCAGTGATTTGTGTAGAAATTTGGTGTAATGATGAAGTTGCCAGTCTCATCATGCACAACCTCCTATTAGTTGCCTTCTACGACATGCCTGAGGCAGCAGCCGACCTGTACCAGCAGAGACCCCTGGATCAGCACGCGGCATAAATAATTATAAACCAGACCGAATCATTTCCCCGTGTAGTGCCAGGGGGGCAGGGGGGTTCTGAAGAGACAGAACGAATAAACCTACTGTACCCTTTGACACGTCGTCATCGTCAGCTGCCATCTCCACAACGAAAGTTGGCTTGTAAAGGATCTCCAATGCCTTCTATCTCTTGTCTTGATAGTGCACTCTGATAAGACTCCTATCTATATCTGTTGATGTTATCTTCCCGCATATTGCGCTGTCTTCCTCTTGCACGTGAATGTACAACGCGTACAAGGCGACTAAAATGAGGCTGTGTAAGGGGCTGGAAAACTCATCATGTAAAAAGAATTGCCACAGATATCACCACTACAGGAGGATGTGAATGTTTGGTGCAGGCTGCTTGCATGGAGACCAACTACAGTGGTGTCTTCATGATCCACATGGAACAAAAATAAAAATGATTATTATGATGATGATGTTGATGATTATGTTCTTGATGATGGTTATGTTGATGATGATTATGTTGATGATGATCTTATTGTTGATGATGATTATGTTGAAGATGATGATGATGTTGTTGATGATCATGTTATTGATGATGATTATGTTGATGATGATTATGTTGATGATGGTGATGTTGCTGATGATGTTGCTGATGATGTTGAAGATGATGATGATGATGTTGTTGATGATCATGTTATTGATGATGATTATGTTGATGATGATTATGTTGATGATGGTGATGTTGCTGATGATGTTGCTGATGATGTTGCTGATGATTAATATGATGATGAAGTTGTTGATGATGGCGTTGTTGATGATGATGAAGTTTGTTCATGATGATGATGTATTGATGATGATGTTGTTGATGATAATGTTGTTGATGATAATGTGTTGATGATGAAGTTGTTGATGATGATGATGTTGTAGATGATGATTTTGTGGATGATAATTATGTTGATGATGATGATTATGTTGATAATGATGATTATGATGATGGTGTTGTTGATGATGATTATGTTCAAGATGATTATGTTGATGATGATGATCGTAGACTTTCTGTCTACGATGTGTTGATGATGTTGTTGATGATGTTGTTGATAATCATTAAGTTGTTCATGGTATTGTTGATGATGATTATGTTGATGATAATGATAATATAGTTGATGATAATTACGTTGATGTTGATGATGATGCTGTTAATGAGGATGTTGTTGATGATGAGTATGTGGATAATGATGCTGATGTTGATGTTGTTGTTGTTGATGATGATGTTATTAATGATGATGTTGATGATGATGTTCTCCGCCAGGTTGTCTTTGGTCTGCCTTTCTTTCGCCGCCATTCTGGGGTCCGTAGCATAGCAGCTCTAGTGACAGTGTCAGCGTCCCTTCTGAGGACATGGCCAACCCAGTTCCAGCGTCTGCCTGCAATTATGGTGTGCATGCCTTTTTGACTGCACCGTGTAAGCAGTTCCTGGTTGGAGATGGTATTCGGCCAAAAATTCCAAGAATTGTCCTTAGGCAGGTGGTGTGGAAAGAGGATAATTTGGACATTTCCTTTTCTGCTACTCTCCAGCACTTCGCGCCATACCAAAGTACAAAAAGTACGCAGCTATCGTAACATTTTAATTTGGGGTTTGCGCGGTACTGAGAAGATTTCCAAATGTTGTTTAGATTGATGAAGGCTGTTCTGGCTTTATTCTTTGTGTTACTGATGTCTTTGCTTGTTCCGCCGTCTGTTTTAACTATGCTTCCTAGATATTTTTATGTATCTGTATGGGGAGCCGCGTTGGTGTAATGGCTACAACGTTGTACTGGCGACCAGGTGTTCATGGTTCAAACCCGGCCGTCGGCGTTTGAAGAAATGTTTACGACCGGAAATTTGACTGAATAATCTGAACGGCTCCTGCACATAAATCCCGTGTGGATGGGAAGGAGCGAAGCTCCTGACCGAGTTGGAAGGAAAGTCCACTGACCCCCCCAGCCTCGCAATGACATGTCATTGGGCCGAAAGAGCTGGAAAGCTCGAGTGCCGCTGGTTATAGATGTATCTGTTTGTTCCTGCTTTTGGTTCCTTATTTTTATAGGCTCAGGATTTATTACATTGAGTGTCATGACCTCTGTCTTCTTCAGGTTGATGTTCAGTCTTGTTGGCTATGTTTATTCAGTCTGTCTGTTTGTTTTTTGGACTGAATTAATTATTCAACCTTTATAAGTAACTGCTACATTATATACTTTATTTGTCCCTTTTTAGTTATAATAAATAGGATACTATAGCAAAGACTTTTTAAAGAGACTGTATGTATATATGTATTTATTGTTGTTAAACTAAGGCTGCTGAGCTTCTCGCTGTTTTGCAGCCAATACCAAGTTGAAGACTACTCGGTATTATCTACACTGTAGATATAGGCTTTTCCTGTGGCTTTTCTGCCATTCCGAAACGTATTGAGAAACTCCAGTTTCTCCAGATTGGCTTGCATTTAAAGGATCGTCACATCTGGTTTCAAGCTAGGAACAGGAAATGTGTGGCTAACTGTGCATTCCCCGCCAACCAAGAGGGCTCTCCAACTATGCAGAGCTAAAATACTGTGCTCTGCTTCTGGGTTTCCCCAAGGAATTTTCACGTCCTGCACAGAATCACTTCTGCTACCTATCATTGGGTCCATAGTGAGATTCTCCTGCACGCAGTCAACCAGGTCAAAGCCAAAGAGTTACCTCTGAGGCTCAAGTGACTTCTTCAAGCTTAGTGTGCAATGCTGGCTTCTCAGCAAGTTTCACCACAGGTGTATATGTGCGCGCGCACACACACACACGCATACACGCACACACACACATATATATATATATATATATATATATATATATATATATATATATATATATATATATATATATATATATATATATATATATATATATATATATATATATATATATATATCAGGATGGGCCAACTTATTCTACCCCGAGGGCCACATTGAAAAATGTTGCGTTCGCGGGCCACTGATGATAACAAGTTAATTAAGGTAAAAGCTTAGTAAAGAATGGATGAAAATTGGACAGTGCTAAATTAAAAATAAAATACAATAAAAATGACAATGAGCATTGAATTTCTATTGAAAATAATCTTTGTTTTCTTCTTACCTCCTAATGGGGAGTTTGGGGTGCATGGATTTTCTGTAACAAGAGTCTCGATATCATTGTCAGTCGAACTCTTTCAGATACTGACTGCTGGCATAAAACATTGCTTTGCAGCGGACGTTTTATGTCTAATCTCAGAATTATTAATTATACCATATAATTAAAAAAAAATATTTTATAACAATTTTACGCAGGCCACATTTGACCCGCTGTGCAGCGGACCACGCTGATATATATATATATATATATATATATATATATATATATATATATATATATATATATATATATATATATATATATATATATATATATATATATATATATATATATATATATATCACATTCAATTCAATTTAATACGTTTTAGCTCCTCAAGGAGCATAGGCCTTCAACAAACACATGCCAAGTCTTCCTGTCCTGTGCCATCAGCTCAAGTTCTTTCCACGTTTTCCTCATCATTTTCATCTCTGTATCCAGTTCTCTTCTCCATCTTCATACCAAATAATACTTACGGTACTTACTTACTTAGTCATTCCTCTTCTACCGTGAGGTGTAGAGGTTTGGAAGAGAGAGCGCCAGACTATCCTATCGGCTGTCTTCCTCCTGGCCTGTGTCGCGCTTAGATAGGTTTTAAGTTATGTAAGGTCCCGCCTAAGTATAGGAGATGGTGATAATACGTGAGAAGTAAAGTGTAAGAAATATATTTTCACGAGTGAATAGTTAAGGAGAAGATCTGTCTCTGGACTGAGTAGTTCTCTAGTCCAGCCTATCTGTACGACTATAATTTAGTATCAGACAATCTTGCACCCCCTTATATTGAGAAATATAAGTTTATTATACACGCACACACACAAACACAGCTATGTGACAACAAGACACACAAACGTGAAAAAAAACTATGGTTAAATTTGGGTATGGGTCTGACCAACACACACAAAGTTAGTTCTTTTGTTGTTTATTATCACTAAACTTTACAACATCGAATATCTAGAAGAGAAAGATCAGATACATCAGAATTACATGCATAGAAAAAATAACAGAATACCTATGCCCTCCCTTCGTTGAGAAGATAAGAACCCAACTGTTACGGTATATGCTATTAACGCCGTCTGCTAAAGGTTAGCAGACGTGCAATCGTAAAGGTTAAGACATTTAATATACTAAGTATGCATTGTGTACATCCGGCGGCGGAAGTCATTTTTCTGTTCAGCCACGCGCTTACAAACAGACAGCGATTTTGATAGAATTTCGGTTCTTGCCTTCAGGGAAGTACCCAGTTTTATTTTATTTAGTTTTTATGTGTCCTATCTAGCCTTCACTTTCTTTCCTTTCCTGACGAAGGCCTTGTGGCCGTAACGTAGACTATTTTCTTTGTCTTTTGTCCTCGTAAGACGAATCACCTTTTTTCGATTTTTTTTCAAACCCATCCATCGTATTCCACGTCTTACCGCAGTTCCCCTCCACTTCCTCGATTATATATATCTTCGGTTAGCCAGCCATTTTTTGCATATTTGCAGGAGCGTAAACCAGGTACTATGGACGAGTTAGAAAAAATTTCTTTAAACTACTGTTCGGCACATCCGAATGCAACCATTTCTAACTCCTCATTAAGAGAACCTCTACCTGTAGCGTCTAATATGGCCTACAATCATAATAACAAACAAAGACATCACAGTGTAGACAGAAGCAGGTTCCAAAGAAATCACAATGTTAACTTTCAGAAGGGACATAATAATGATTTCAACAATAAAAATGAGTTCAACAGAGGTAGATCACGAGATAGAAATTATTCACCTCAAACAAACTACCACAATGGTCAACATAACACTAATTATAATCGATCACATACTCCCAATAATAATAGTAACTGGAATGGTAATAATCATGGCTCGAGACATCGAGATAATAGTTACTATAGAGGGCGACGAGATAATTCTAACAATTATACTCGGAATCGATCTCATTCTCGGGGATCATCTCATTACAACCATAATACAGGGGCGGCAGTTACAAATAATACTACCCCTATAGCTCAGGTCCCACTTGACAATAATACAACACAGTCTTCTGCTGCATGTTTTGCTATTAATTATAATGTGGCAAATAGTTGCCAAGATTGTAATACTATTTTTCAGAAGGCCAAGGAAACGGTGCTGAATTGTGGACACCTTCATACAGCAGTTGGTCTTTCAGCGAACGATGGCAAGGGTACCCTGATGTTCAATAGAGGATTAGTCAATGGTACGGTGGTCTCAGTTTTAAAAGACTCTGGATCAACAACCATTGGAGTTCGGCAGTCTTTGGTACATCCTAGCTATGCAACAGGGGACTATGTCCGGTGCATGACCTTCGGGGGTACTATTGAGTACTACCCCACTGCCATAGTACATGTTAATACACCATTTTTTTTCAGGTAATGTCAAGGTGTGCATGCTACAGAATCCATCAGCTGATCTTACATTAGGACGCATACATGGGAGTAAAGATTGCACTCCTAAAGAAATTAATGATTGGGAGAAAAAAAAAATTGCATTCTTTTAGCAACGCTAACGCTGTTGTTGATATGGCTACACTTCGTGCCAACAAACATAAATACATGTGGCACAGCAGTTTTCCAACTTCACTCTCAGTACTATCCTGGAAATTGATGAAGATGATAGATCTATTGGACAACATACTAAGGATATAACTGATCCTAATAAAACTGTTGACGTTGTCAACATTGACAAAAACATTATGAGGAAGAAAAATAGGTTAAATAATAATGCTGGACTTAAAAGGAAACATAAAGTTAACACAAATAATTATGATGAAAAAGTTTTTACTTTGCCCAGCAAATACATGTCTACGACATGTAGGAAACTTAATACCTTTGGTGATGATAGGTATCATCCTCAGTCCAGTCAGGATGATACGACATCCAACAGAAAGACAATGTCGGTGTTGAAAGGGAAGGTTAATTCTTTGACAAAGAATACATATCATCATTGTCCACTATTTCGTGACAATGATACTACATATATATTGGGAAAAGTGCGTATTCTCGCACAGTGTTAGTGCGAAATCTGCCGCAGGATACTACCTGGCAGGCACTTAGAATCTTTTTTGATGATACAGCAAACGTTAAGTTTGTTCGTCTTCTGCCATCATGCAATGGGCAGAATAGACAGGCGATGGTTACATTTCGTAACAATCGAGACGCTCGTTGGGTAATCGAGCGTGAGAATGGGTTTTATTTTCATCACCGTTATCTAAAGTTACAATTAGTACCTGATTCTGCGCCACGCAGATAATGGTGTACGCTCACCCTTTTGTCTTATTTCTTGATGACTCAGCTCTAGTCAGTCATCATTTCTTTTCCTTATTGGTCATTTATTCTTATACGTCTTAGATATCAAGGGACACAAAAAGATATTTCATATTAACATGCTCAAGCAATTTCATACACGTCCTGAACACTTACAGTCAATTTTTCATGAACTAGATGACACCACAGTATCTACTTGTTATTATTCTAACTTATCCGTCATCCAGGAAGAAGAATCTTCTTTTCCTGAGGTACAGTTACCGTTACCGGTACCAGTAGTTCAACCTACTGAATCTTGGCGGGATGTAACCATCTCTTCAACGGTTACACCGCAACAGCGTCTACAGATTGCTAATCTATTACAATCTTATCCAGATGTGTTGACCGACGTCCCGGGTCGCACATCGGCTATCAGTCATGACATTACTCTCAATGATGATACACCTATTCGTGTACATCCTTATTCGGTTCCTTTACATTTCCTTGCTAAAACTACTAAGGAACTTGAACAGATGTTGTCTCTGGGAATCATTGAGACTAGTAATTCGCCATTCTCTTCTCCATTAGTGATTGTCCGGAAGAAGGACAATAACATCAGACTATGTGTTGATTATAGAAAATTAAATGCTAAGACTATAGTTGACAGCGAACCACATCCACTTATCGACGACTTACTGCCACGTCTATCCAACGCAACTATATTTAGTAAGATAGACTTAACTAAAGGTTATTGGCAGATACCACTGACCGAAAAGGCTAAGTACTACACCGCATTTTCCACTCCACAAGGTCTATACCAGTGGAATGTGATGCCTTTTGGGCTTGTTAATGCGCCAGCTACCTTCATTCGCCTGGTGCGACAAATTTTATCAGGTAGACCAGACGTTATTACATATATTGACGACATATGCTTGTTTAGTTCGTCGTTTGAGGAACATGTTTCGGGACTTAGATATGTTTTCGACACTCTAAGGAATTATCATCTAACTGCTAAACCTACAAAGGTGCAAATCGCGTGTAATGAGATAACCTTTTTGGGACATATCATTGGATCGGGATATATCCGAACGTTACCTAGTACAGTCTCCAAAATTCTAAACATAGCAGTTCCTCAGACGAAGAAACAGGTCAGGAGTTTGTTACGACTTGTTCAATATTACAGTAGATTCATACCAAACTTGTCATCCATCACGGCTGTATTGTCTTCATTGTTAAAAAAAGACATGCCGGTGAAGGTGACATGGACTGGTACATGCAATGAAACTTTCAACAAAATTATAAATTTGTTCTCGCATGAACCAATTTTAAGACTTCCCGATGCTTCCAAAAGATTTTTCTTACGAACAGATGCTAGTAACTACGGCATTGGTGCATGCCTGCTCCAGAACCATGATGGCATTCTACATCCTACCTTATATATTTCAAGAAAGCTAAAGCCGGCAGAAACAAAGTATTCCACAGTGGACAAGGAACTTTTATCAGTTATCTGGGCAATAACTAAACTTGAAAAGTTCTTGCTTGGTGCTCCCTTCACCATACAGACGGACCAACGTGCTGTAGCATCTTTGCGTCGATCTAACCATAAGAGCCAAAAACTCTCCAGATATGCAATCATCCTACAGCCATTTGAATTCTCCATTGAACATATTCCTGGCACTGAAAACATTGTGGCGGATGCGTTGTCACGTAATCCTATTGACGACGAATAATCAACATTAACATTCCTAAAACATATCAACTATAAGGGAACTAACCTTGCCTTCAATTTAAACTTTATAAACACTATATGCATCACAGAATTGAACTAAAGACAATCAAGGTATACATATTGACATTGAAACTTCGTCTAACGTCCATACACGATATATGAATATTCGTTGAACAATCATGGAACAATATCTGACGACAAGTCGAACTTATTATCCTATGTGCAATTAATTCTTGGATGCTGGGATAAATGACATTTCTTTCCAACGTAAACGTTTGAACATTTTTGCCTAAAAGAATTCATCAGGATCAAGACTACGGATGGATCATCATATCCTATACTAATTAATTAGTTAACTTAACTTCTTAATTGAATTATTATCAATAAAATGAAATGTGAGAAAAAAAATGAAATGAAAGAACAAAAAAAAAAAAAGAGAACGAAATATAAAAAGAAGAAATTATGAAAAGAGAAAATAAATCTCACACAAGTATTAGATTAATATTTTTTTTTTTAATGTACCTATACATTATTTAGTTAGTTAAATTAGATAGTTATTATTCACTAACACTTAACACACACAATTAAGTTAAAGTTATATTCGAATTTCTTTCTATTTCTTCTCACTTATTTTGTCTTTTCTTCTCTCATAACATCGCGTTACTATAGAATCTTAATAATTTAACTCTTAGTTTAATTAATTAATTTAATTTTAATTAGTCAAATTAATTCCTATATGACATACTAATACGACAGACCTTACTTTAATTTAATTCTATCATTCACTATTAACATTGGACATTTTATTTAGTTGATATAATAATATGTATAATATTGATATATAATATGATTAATGTTAGATGACTATGACAAATAGTTAGTTGACATGACCGCGACACGGTTCTACTCAGAACATCGTCGGCCATATGTCACAATTGTGTTAAATTTTTTGAAAAATTGTTAAGTCGGATAGATCTTGAAAAAAAATCTATCGATTTTTTTTCCCCCGGTGTACAGGGAATTGTTACGGTATATGCTATTAACGCCGTCTGCTAAAGGTTAGCAGACGTGCAATCGTAAAGGTTAAGACATTTAATATATTGCGATAGATGTTTCAATTATTGAACGCTCCATACACGATCGATTATGACGTGTCTAGCGTTGTTTAGGACACAGTCGGTAACTAGGAGACGCTACCCATTGTTACTTGACCGCCAAGCTGAATAGCTGCGTTTTTCTAACCTTCCAATTCAATGGCATGATATAGCCATTTATATGTGCATTTTTGATGGACCAGGGTCAGTCCTAGAACTCTATATGAGAGGAAAATTTATGGAGGTTAGTATTTAACTAGAATTCTCAGAAGGAGGAGAATAATCGTCAAATTCGTATGAAATATTCAGACTCGCAGTCTCACTGTCGGCAGGTAGCCATGTCTAGCTGCGCGTGCATATAGCTGTGATGTTCTGACGACAATACTGCATTGTATCCTTAAACGGACATTGACACGTAAACCAGCAGTCTACGTTATTGATTAATTTATGCATGACTTATAAGGACTTATGTTCTGTTCCTATTTGAAATGATCATCCTGTGTGTACATGTGATTAAATATTACGGACTCAATCTGAAGGCATTAATTACTTCATTAATGTTGCTGAGTTCAAGTTACATGAACTACTTCTTCATACCATGCTACTGAGTTCTATGAACACCTTCACCCTAATTCGCGTAATACTAAACAAAGCACGATTAACAAGAGATCACTAAAGTAACCATACTCAGTGCATGATCTTCAACCGGCAAATAACTCAGCAACACCAACAAAGTTAATAACCCCAAAGGTCAAAAGTTAGCAATAGGTTACAGTATAGACAGTAAAAAAAAATTCCTAACACGTACTAATCCGTAAAGTAAACAATTGTTAAAGCAAAATAACTAGTTTGGTACAAGCTACCGTAACAAGAAAATATTCAATCTCTCTTTCTCTGTCATACGTGGCCACGCTCTCTCTCTCCTTACCTAATCTTGGTGATATTTCCTGGAATGTACATTTATCCTGAATATATTTATCGATATTGATAGTGTCAGGGTTCAGTGCCAAATTTGGCCCCAGTCCAGCCTTGACAATAACTTTATAAGGTGGACACCAAGTTTGGTGAGGTAATCCTGGATCGATAGTGTCACCTCGAATAGTTAATGGCAGAAAAATCGAGAGCTAGTGTTCAGAACAAAGAATGGAAAAACAAATACTTCTGGTACTTGGACACAGCTAGTTGCTAAAAATTGTTACTGATGATGGTACGTGATTGATTGGTAAATCTTATCGGCTGGCTCTGGTGAGTGCCGATTCTGAAATAGCGTAACTCTTCTGGATAAATCTTCTCTTGGAAAACGACCATCAGAGGTCGGGAGAACAGTTATTGTTATTTCACCACAATGGGCTGATAAAAATGCAAGAAAATATATCTGGGTATTTTGTAAGTCCAGTTAAAATTTACTATTACAATGTTCGTTCGTCTCTGTGGCCCGTCCTGTTCACAACTGAAACTTGGAGACGTCAGCCAACAGAAGACAACTTTAATCCTTACTTACTTAGTCGTTCCCCTTCTACCGTGAGGTGTAGAGGTTTGGAAGAGAGAGCGCCAGACTATCCTATCGGCTGTCTTCCTCCTGGCCTGGTTCCATTCTAGTCCTCGGTCCTTCAAAGATTGTCTAATGTTGTCCTCCCAGCGAACTCTGGGTCGTCCTGGGGGGTCTAGATCCCTGGCTCTTTGTTTCCCATGCTTGTCGTGGTAGCCGGTCTTCTCCCATTCTGCAGACATAGCCAAACCATCTTAGTTGGCACTGTTCTACTTGGGTCTGCAAGGGGTGGGATTTTAGGCCTTGACGTATCGTCTGGTTGCGGACCATGTCTCTTCTTGTTACTTCAACCACCTTCCTCAGATACCTAATTTCTGAGGTTTGGATCTGGCTTTTGTGGGTTGTAGTCATTGCCCATGACTCGCATCCATATGTCAAGACTGTGACATAGGTGGCGCGGTATACAGCCATCTTCGTTTTCTTACCAACCTCTCTCTTGCTGAGGAATCCTCGATTTATGGCCTGAAAAAGTCTCCCAGCTGCTGCTTTTCGAGTGGCCAACTCTTCTTTGATGCCTCCCTTTCGGTCTATAATAACTCCGAGATATTTAAAGTGGTCGACCTGCTCCAGGACTTGTTCTCACCATGGATTTTGTTTTAGAGCTGTTTATGACCATCCCTCTCTTCTCCAGCTCTTCCTTCCAGACTTGCAGGTTGGATTGGAGATGTGCCTCTGATTTCAACTTTAATCCAATCAGTAAAAATAGAGACAAGGCCCAAGATATAGCCGCATAAAAAAAAACCGCTGATCGCCTTTGATCAGGTTGCCTAAAGGATATAGGAACATTACGACAAAATTACTGCTAATGATATCTACGTATATGTATATGTATATGTATATATATATATATATATATATATATATATATATATATATATATATATATATATATATATATATATATATATATGTATATATACACGGAAGGGGACGAGACATCTCTCATCCTCTCCGTAGGTCCTGATTAAAGTTTAAAGGCGGACGTTATGTCTAGCCTATCCTGTCGCGCGTCGCTTAGCGGGTGCAAGTTTGGTTGAGATATGCTGCCTTTTCCACCTCCTGCTCCGGTCAAAGATCAGCGCATAATGTCACTTATGATTAAATTATCCCTACGCGCACTCAACAAATATCTCCTGTCATTAATAACTATTAGATTTTCGGCGTCTGTTTATTTAGTCGCATGAGATAGTCAAACACAGTCACTTACTAAATTACACACAATAAAATAAAAGTGAATTGTATTCCGTCAATTATCAGTCGCCTAGTGTATTTATTAGTCAACTAGACCGTCTCCTTCTGTGTGGTAGCGGGTGATTAAATTTACATTACAACTGAAACATCTGGAATAAAAATAGCTACGCGTTATTTAATTCGCTAGTCTTAACACCTAGAAATCACAGTGAATTTAAGATGCTAAACCTTTTAACACTTTAATACGCTTAAGCACAAATTTATATATTACCATAAATCCAGAAAGAAACACCACGATCTATTAACACATCTATTCCCAGTGGTTCTAGATAATGTGTTTAGACTCTCCGAAAAAAATATGAGCGACAACTGATAATGATTTGAGAAAGACGTAGTTTATATAGGATCATGTTGTTATGATCTCTAGAAGATGTGAATTCTCACACTCTGCTTCCCAGCAGAGAAATCTGAAACTACGTTTCCCGGATAAAGGTTGACGGCCGCTTCTGTCGGCCGCTGCTGAACGACAACAAAGCTTAACCCGAGAATTTCCCTGTTTCTCGAGATCAAAGGATTTGCTCCCCTTATAGAGAAACTTCAAAGGCCGTTACCTTCCACGTGTTTCCCACGTGCGATCTGCTCGTTATAGTAATATTGACAGTTCAGCTCGCGTGAGAACTTTGCGTAAACGAACGTGGTTCGCCCCCTGCTATGAATGACAGGTTGCGAAAGTTGGTAAACAAGCTCGTTTGATATGGTCAAGTAAAAAGAGGCGTGGATTACAAGTTGAGTCAGACAGGCAGAGAAATGCGTGACTTTGTTAGCGAATCTTAAAACTACGCTGAGGTCATGTCGGTCCTTCAAAGATTGTCTAATGTTGTCCTCCCAGCGGATTCTGGGTCGTCCTGGGGGTCTGGATCCCTGGCTCTTTGTTTCCCATGCTTGTCGTGGTAGCCGATCTTCTCACATTCTGCAGACATGGCCAAACAGTCTTTTTGGGATTGTTCTACTTGGGTCTGCAGGGGGTGGGATATTAGGCCTTGACGTATCGTCTGGTTGCAGACCATGTCTTTTCTTGTTACTTCAACCACCTTCCTCAGATATCTCATTTCTGAGGTTTGGATCTGGCTTTTGTGGGTTGTAGTCATTGCCCATGACTCACATCCATATGTCAAGACTGGGACATAGGTGGAGCGGTATACAGCCATCTTCGTTTTCTTACCAACCTCTCTCTTGCTGAGAAATCCTCGATTTATGGCCTGAAAAGTCTCCCAGCTGCTGATTTTCAAGTGGCCAACTCTTCTTTGATGCCTCCATTTTGGTCTATAATAGCTCCGAGGTATTCAAAGTGGTCAACCTGCTCCAGGATCTGTTCTTCCAGCTTAATCTGATGTCTTCTTTCTTCTCGTGATATCACCATGGATTTTGTTTTAGAGCTGCTTATGACCATCCCTCTCTTCTCCAGCTCTTCCTTCCAGACTTGCAGGTTGGATTGGAGATGTGCCTCTGATTTAGCAATCAGGGCAACATCATCAGCAAATGCCAGCTCTAAAATACAGATCTGTCTTATCTTCCAGTATCCCACTGAATACTTTCTTGTTCTCTCCTTACATGCCTTGTTGACATCGTCTATGAGGAGTATGAAAAGATAAGGTGACAGGATATCACCTTGTCTTATACCAGTGGTGGTCCTGAACTCTTCTGACTTATGGTTTGCTGTCCTCGCACAATTTCTGCAAGACTTGTTGAAGCTCTGTATAGCATGAATCAGAGGTGCTGGAATGTTCTTCCTTGCCAAACAGTCCCAAAGTTTGCTCCAGGGGACTCTGTCAAACGCCTTTTCCTGATCTATGAAACAAAGATGAATCTCACTCTTATACTCAAGGGCCTTTTCACTCAGCTGTCTGAGTGTGAAGATTAGGTCTTGAGTACTTCGGTTTGCTCGGAATCCGCACTGGACCTCATCCAATTGTGGCTCAGCTAGGCGTCGGAGTATCTGCTCTAGAATTCTATAGTAGATTTTACCAGGGACACTGAGAAGGGATATGCCTCTATGGTTTCCACATTGTCGATTGTCACCCTTTTTGAAAATTGGTGTTATGTTGGCAATCTCCCAATCCTTTGGTATGGTCTTGTTGCACCACGCTGCCTGTAGGACCCTTAAGAGTAATAGGTTGCCTGATGCTCCCATGTACTTAACCATTTCTGGTGTTATACCATCATGCCCTGCTGCTTTGCCCATCTTGATTTTCTCCAGTGTTGCCTTCAGTTCTTCCATCTTTATGTCATCTTCACCATCATTGGTTTTCTCTTCTGTGCTAGTGGTTATTATGTCTCATGCTTCACCATGCTCACCATCCAGGAGTTCTGAGAAATATTCTTTCCATCTTTCCATTACTTCCTTCGGGACAGTAAGCAATTTGCATTGCTTGTCCTTTATAAATTTGAGAGGGCATTGTTTTTCCTTCCTCATGTTCTTTAGGGTCTTATAGAACAATTTCTGGTTATCTTGCGCATCTTTGTCTAGCTTATCTCCAAATTCTTCCCAGGACTTCTGTTTTGCTACTAGCGCCTTGTTCTTTGCTTCTGTTCTGAGTGTCACATATTCTCTATATTTCTCCATTTGTCCTGTTGTGTTTTTAGCTGCTAAGTATTGTTTCCATGCCATTTTCTTCTCTCTTATTTTCTCTTTGACTTCCTCTGTCCACCAAGGTGTCCTCATTCTCTTGTTCCCAAGTCGGACTTCACCGCATGCTTCTGCAGCAGCTGTCTTTATGATGTCCTTGAATTTAAGCCACAGGGTTTCCAAGTCATCAGGCTGTTCTTCTGTGTTGCTCACCGCTGCAGCAATAAGCCCCTGATATCTGGTCTTAATTTCTGGCTCTCTCAGCTTGTAGGTCTTAATGCTCATTTCTCCCGTCCGTTTACTTGGTTTCTTGCGTGATGTTGAGCAGTTCTTAGGCTGAGCAACTCTTTCATTTGTTCTTTTGATTGTAAGCAGGTAGTGATCACTGTGGCGAGAAGTTTTATTTGGCTGTAGGATCAGTATAGTACTGAAAATTTCAGAAATAGAATTTCTGCAGAAAATGGTGAAGTCCCAGTGTCTGAGAAAACTACTGGTATCACAAATTAGTTACGGCTGTGAATGATCTGATCTCGAAACAATAGTAGAGAGGAGACCGACATAAAGTGCCACCTCCGCTGTGTAACTAACTGTGATATTAAAAAACAAGGAAACAGATTTTGCTTAACAATGATAAAATTGACAAGGCTTCAAATACAATTTCCTAAGTATTTATTTAGTATATACACTATCTACTCTTGTGCTGAAGGGTGAATGTTGAAAAAAATGGGATGTAATGGAATTGTAAGTTTACATATGATTTACAAATATTTATATATATATATATATATATATATATATATATATATATATATATATATATATATATATATATATATATATATATATATATATATATATATATATATATATATATATATATATATATATATATATATGTAAATAAATATTACAACAAGTTTTCCAATTATAGGAACAAAAATTATATCAGCTGTGCTGTTAATTAAGGATATAACACTTATCAGCTATGTTGTTATTTTTGTCTCTTGCTATGCTAATTTCACTTTCTCATCACTGACAGTTTCTATGCTCACAATGCTGACAGAAATGGTACGAATGTGTACTCATCTCTTAAAACAGTTCTGTTCTCCGTAGTTAGGTTCACACAACTCCTGCTGAGGCTCGTTACTTTAGCCCACCCAAGACTGAGGGGGACTAAAGATGTAGCTTCTGTACAATCTCTATGCTCCTGAGAAGTTCCAGGCAGCGGGATTGACTCGAACATACGACCCTCAGGTTTTTTAGGACACAAATAAACCTGTAACAAAGCAAAAATAGGGGCTAATTTCTGTCCTCAAGCCCACCTATTTCTAGTGTGAGTGAAATGAGCGTGTCTCAGATGTATGCATGTAGGATGAATGACAACATGGCTCAGTATGATTTAGCAATAGCGAGACAAGACATGTGTCTACTTGCAAAGCATTCTTTCTGATAAACTAATACATGGATACATTCAATAATATAGATTCAATACATGAATACATTTAATACATGAATACATCCCATAATATAAATCAATACATGAATAAATCCAATAATATGTACACCTAGGTGTGATACAACAATGTCCTTCCCCCTATACTATACCACGTCCTCTCTGTCAAGTGCTATACTAGCTGGTAACATATATCCTAACAATATTGTTATGTTCTTATGATAGGAGTATATGAGACGAGGACTGTTTTGGTTATATTGCAGTTGGTCTTATCTGAGACAATAGATTGAGTTAGATGAGACAATAGATTGAGTCCTAACAAGGACTGTTTTGGTTATATTTGCAGTTGGTCTTATCTGAGATAATAGACTGAATATAGGAGACAATAGATTGAAGTATGAGTCCTATTAGTCTTCGTCTATTCAATCATATACATTCATAGTATATATTAAATATATACAGGTATAGGTAGTATAAATGACACACAACCAATACAACCATTATATGTCTGCTGTAAGCCTATTTGCCTACAAATAGTACATTATATTTACCCTCCTAAGATTTTAAACTGGCCAGGTTTTGACGCGACTTAGTGAAGTAGGTTGCAGGTCGATGCCCTCAGGTAAGCTTTAAATCAAAGTGACAGCTTCTTCCTCTTCAGTCAGTATCTCTGGCGTCAAGTTCGGGGTTGCGTGTTTAGCATAAAATTCCGCCCTATTATATAGGCAGGTAACTGCTTAAGAAAGGCTTTCGGTTGGTTCCTGGCGGAGCAAAATGATTGGTTTCCTCCGGTTTCGTCTTTTGCTCATACAGCCTAATTTTATTCAGTTTTTAGCCGCCATCTTGCGTGAACTGCGTGAACAGTATAATTTATTCTGTCTCAGAGACTGGTGAACGGTGCAAGTTGATTGGTTGAAGCAAATCTGTATCTCGACATAGTGATTAACAAAGTAGTGGGTTACACTTCGTTTCACGACATAGCCCCCTCCTTTCCTAGCTGTGACTTGTCATAGCTGACGTGTAAACCCCTGCTGTGGTTAATCCTTTTGCGTCTGTCCTTCCAGAGTACTAGGGTGTCGACTTAAAAAATCAGCTCCTACATTGTATCTTCCCGGAATGTAATTCACGGTAAAGGAATAAGGCGCCAGAAGCAGACTCCACCTTAATAATCTCGAATTTAGCTTTTTAGATGCAGCCAAGAATGTTAAAGGTTGGTGATCGCTTTGGACAATGAAGTGTGTCCCATACAGATAAGGTGAAAATTTGTTGATGGACCAAATTAGAGCTAAACATTCTTTCTCTATGGTCGAGTAATTCAACTCAGCTGCATTCAGCTTTCTACTGGCGTAGGCGACTTGTAAAAGTTCCTCCGGCTGGGCTTTTGATTTCTGCAAGAGAGTTGCACCAATACCTATACTGCTAGCGTCCGTTCTTAATACAAATTCCTGTGTGATATCGGGTAGTGTAAGGATGGGTTTGCTGGTGAGTTTTGCTTTTAGCTCTGTGTAAGCTTTTTCACAATCAGCATTCCATTGGATTTTGTCAGGCTGTCCTTTCTTCGTTAAGTTAGTTAATGGTGCACACAGAGAGTTAAAGTGGGGTATGTACTTCTGATAGAACCCACATAATGACACGAATGATCTCACATCTTTCTTCGTTTGAGGTCTGGGTGCCTTCTTTAGCTTCTCTATATTCTTTGGGTCAGGAGACATATGACCTGTAGAAATAGTGTGACCTAAGAATTCCAACTCCTTACAACCGATATAGCACTTGGTTGGACGTGCAGTCAATCCAGTGGCTCTCAGTCTGTCAAACAACATGGAGAGCGCTACTATATGCTCTTCAAATGTGTTTGTAGCAACAAGAATGTCATCCATAAAGTTAGTGATATTGGGATTTTGTAGAGGTTCCAATAATTTCCTCATCATTCTTGAAAAGATACTGGGAGCA
Organism: Oreohelix idahoensis; assembly: GCA_024509875.1. Taxonomy (NCBI): domain Eukaryota; kingdom Metazoa; phylum Mollusca; class Gastropoda; order Stylommatophora; family Oreohelicidae; genus Oreohelix; species Oreohelix idahoensis. Next base: position 344,556 of record JAMPIV010019835.1, read on the forward strand.
TTTTTCAGCCCAAAGGGTAGTACATTAAACTCGTAGTGTCCGTCTGATGTACTAAATGCCAGCATTTTCCTAACTTCTGGTTTCACTGGTATTTGGTAGTATCCCTTGCTTAGATCTACCTTCGATAAATACCTAGCCTTACTCAGTGTAGAGAACAGCTGGTTGGTGTCAGGTAATGGGTCCACCTGAGATTCTGTGATAGCATATAGCTTCTTGTAGTAAATACATAACATGTGTTCACCACTAGGCTTCCTTAATAGCACCACACTTGAGCTATAGGGAGATTCAGACTTTGAAATAATTTTCCCTTTTAAGAGATAGTCAGTCTCATCCTCTAGTGCCTGTGCTTGCTATTCTTCAGTCCATGTCCGCAGCAATGCTTCCAGTGGACTGTGTATGGGGACGGCAATACAACAACGTTGCCGGACCCACACCTATTTCTATTGTAAGGGGCAGCATACCGAAGTGGGGCCTGTCTCCATCAACTGTTTGGTACAGCCCTGGTTCCTACCTCCTTTGGTTCGGGTTTGTTTCTGCAGCTTTTTTAATACTGGTTGCTGACTACCCATATTTTTCAAATGATCCAGGCCATGGTGTTCCGACAAATATCTAATCGGGGTGGGATGTCTCTCGTCCCCTCTCTGTACAATACGGAGAGTTGCCATGGTTACTGGTGTAACAGTAGATTTGTTGTGATTTCGTTTTCTCGTTATCACTGCTTCTACCTGTTGTTTTCTCTTGTGTATCTTCTTTGTGGGCCTACGTCCGCAACAATGCTTCCCTGGGTCCTGTAACTGGTCTACGCTTCTGAATGAGGTTACCTGGTTACATTCTGAACAGGATTTCATATACCGACTTATGTCTTCAATTATTCCTGGCCAGTAATATCGCAATGCTATATTTTGACCAGTGGCCCCTTTTCCTCTGTGGCCACTGCCTGATGTAGCATGCTCTTGCTCCATAATTTCCTCCCTATAGAATTTTGGCACTACCAGCTGTCCATGCCCTTTAGGTCCTTTTCCAGCTTGTCTGTAGAGTAGGCCATTTTCCATATAGTAGTCTCCTTTCTCTGGAGGGTTATGGGCCTTTGGCAATTTGCCAAAACAAGGTTTCAATGTGCTGTCTGCTGTTTGAGCCTTTTTCATCTTTGTACGATGAATGTTTATTGGATCTCCCTCCTCCTTTTTGGTGCTCGACCTGGTATGGTGTGCTGCCATGACAACAGGTTTTATTGGGTCACCCAAAAAGACATATTTACATCCTATTACCAGCGGGTATATAGGATCATCATTACTGCTGGTCTTATCACTCCTTCCACATAGCGAGTTCTCACGTTGATCCTTGCTATGGGAAGTGTCATAGTGCCGGTTCCCTGCATTGCCCCTTGTATGTCCACTGTTTCTGTGGTAAGTTGATCACGGTGCACTAGGGTTGCACTCACGACTGAGTCGAATTCCAAACCTGAATTATATAAGCACTGAATTTTAGTGACATTACATATCACTTCCTCACAGACAGGGGGATGATGGAGGTCATTCTGACTAACTGCCAGTTCCTTCCTTCCCTTGTTCCCTGTTGTGAGACACGCAGCGTAATAAGGAGGGTTCTTCCTTCTGCAGTCCGCAGTATTGTGGTTACTCATTAGACAAGTTTTACACCACTTTCCTTCCTTCCGGTAAGGTGTCTTATCCGATCTTAGAGGGTTTTTGTCCTTTTGGTCAAATCTTTGTTTGTTCCTTGTGGTATGGTCATTTTGTTCATATTTGGTATAGTTTTGTGATGATTGGAAGTTTTCACTCTGCTTCTTCTTATTTCCTAATACTTCTGCCTGAGCTGCTTGATATCTCTCAGCAACAGTTACAATATCTCCCAATCTCTCTGCTCCTTGTTCCATGATAAACTTCCTCATTTCTTGAGGCATGGACTCTTTCACTTGCTCCATCATTATCATTTCTTTCAGGTCCTGACACTTTCCTAAACTACTCCATTTTTCCAAATAGGTTTCCAATCTAGCAGAGAATTGGTGATAGTTTTCTCCTGGAAGAAGTTTAGCGGTTCGGAATTTCTTTCTATATGATTCTGAGTTCTTTTCATATCTCACAAGCAGTGCCTGTTTCAGGATTTCATAATCTTCCTGGTCATCTCTTGAGAGCTTCAAATACACATCGTAGGCCACACCTCTCAATCCCTGAGATAGTTTAAGACTCCATTTTTCTTTCACTAAGCCATAGGTAGTGGCTAGTCTTTCGTATCTATCCAGGTACGACTCGATGGCGTCTTCTTTCTCAACAAATGGGTCCAGAGGAAAATTCATGGCCCCACTTGAGGTGCTCTGGCTGGAGCTACTCTCAGAGTGAGGTGAGCTACCCCCATTATTGCCAGTATTTGCCTGAATTTCAAGCTCTTTTAATCTCAACTGATGGTCTCTCTCTGCTTGTAATTTCCTTTCCTCAGCTTCAGCCTCCCATTTCTTGGCCTCAATTTCTAATCTTTTGGTTTCTCTCTCAGCTTCCAGTCTTTTGTCTTCTCTCTCAGCTTCCAGTCTTTTGGCTTCTCTTTCAGCTTCCAGCCTTTTGTCTTCTCTCTCAGCTTCCAGTCTTTTGGCTTCTGCTTGCAACCGCCTTTCTTCAGCCTCTAATTGCAACTTTCTTTCTTCCCTATCCATGTGTTTGTCCACTTCTGTTGTGACATACTGAGTAAGAGCATCACCTGTCATATTTAATTCCTTACCCATCTGCATGATCGCAGTCCTGAACTTCACTAGATCAGCCATGGCGTTACTTAGATAGGGTATGTATATTTACTATAACCCAATTATTGTAATTAAACTTAATTAATTTAAATGAACAAAAAATTTCCGTGCAACTTTGTGAGCATCAACTATTTACTGAGTACTAAATGGTACTCCTCCTAAGAAAATAATTTTGTAAAAATCCTATAATGATTTTCTCAAAAAAAAATTTATTTTCTTATGTTACCTATGGTTGGCACAAGTTAGAGTGTAGATAGATGAATAGACTAAGTATGGCTCAAGATATACAGAAATATCCCAGGAACGAGCTCCCAGTGTGGCGAGAGGTTTTATTTGGCTGTAGGATCAGTATAGTACTGAAAATTTCAGAAATAGAATTTCTGCAGAAAATGGTGAAGTCCCAGTGTCTGAGAAAACTACTGGTATCACAAATTAGTTACGGCTGTGAATGATCTGATCTCGAAACAATAGTAGAGAGGAGACCGACATAAAGTGCCACCTCCGCTGTGTAACTAACTGTGATATTAAAAAACAAGGAAACAGATTTTGCTTAACAATGATAAAATTGACAAGGCTTCAAATACAATTTCCTAAGTATTTATTTAGTATATACACTATCTACTCTTGTGCTGAAGGGTGAATGTTGAAAAAAATGGGATGTAATGGAATTGTAAGTTTACATATGATTTACAAATATATATATATATATATATATATATATATATATATATATATATATATATATATATATATATATATATATATATATATATATATATATATATATATATATATATATATATATATATATATATATATATATATATATGTAATTAAATATTACAACAAGTTTTCCAATTATAGGAACAAAAATTATATCAGCTGTGCTGTTAATTAAGGATATAACACTTATCAGCTATGTTGTTATTTTTGTCTCTTGCTATGCTAATTTCACTTTCTCATCACTGACAGTTTCTATGCTCACAATGCTGACAGAAATGGTACGAATGTGTACTCATCTCTTAAAACAGTTCTGTTCTCCGTAGTTAGGTTCACACAACTCCTGCTGAGGCTCGTTACTTTAGCCCACCCAAGACTGAGGGGGACTAAAGATGTAGCTTCTGTACAATCTCTATGCTCCTGAGAAGTTCCAGGCAGCGGGATTGACTCGAACATACGACCCTCAGGTTTTTTAGGACACAAATAAACTTGTAACAAAGCAAAAATGGGGGCTAATTTCTGTCCTCAAGCCCACCTATTTCTAGTGTGAGTGAAATGAGCGTGTCTCAGATGTATGCATGTAGGATGAATGACAACATGGCTCAGTATGATTTAGCAATAGCGAGACAAGACATGTGTCTACTTGCAAAGCATTCTTTCTGATAAACTAATACATGGATACATTCAATAATATAGATTCAATACATGAATACATTTAATACATGAATACATCCCATAATATAAATCAATACATGAATAAATCCAATAATATGTACACCTAGGTGTGATACAACAATGTCCTTCCCCCTATACTATACCACGTCCTCTCTGTCAAGTGCTATACTAGCTGGTAACATATATCCTAACAATATTGTTATGTTCTTATGATAGGAGTATATGAGACGAGGACTGTTTTGGTTATATTGCAGTTGGTCTTATCTGAGACAATAGATTGAGTTAGATGAGACAATAGATTGAGTCCTAACAAGGACTGTTTTGGTTATATTTGCAGTTGGTCTTATCTGAGATAATAGACTGAATATAGGAGACAATAGATTGAAGTATGAGTCCTATTAGTCTTCGTCTATTCAATCATATACATTCATAGTATATATTAAATATATACAGGTATAGGTAGTATAAATGACACACAACCAATACAACCATTATATGTCTGCTGTAAGCCTATTTGCCTACAAATAGTACATTATATTTACCCTCCTAAGATTTTAAACTGGCCAGGTTTTGACGCGACTTAGTGAAGTAGGTTGCAGGTCGATGCCCTCAGGTAAGCTTTAAATCAAAGTGACAGCTTCTTCCTCTTCAGTCAGTATCTCTGGCGTCAAGTTCGGGGTTGCGTGTTTAGCATAAAATTCCGCCCTATTATATAGGCAGGTAACTGCTTAAGAAAGGCTTTCGGTTGGTTCCTGGCGGAGCAAAATGATTGGTTTCCTCCGGTTTCGTCTTTTGCTCATACAGCCTAATTTTATTCAGTTTTTAGCCGCCATCTTGCGTGAACTGCGTGAACAGTATAATTTATTCTGTCTCAGAGACTGGTGAACGGTGCAAGTTGATTGGTTGAAGCAAATCTGTATCTCGACATAGTGATTAACAAAGTAGTGGGTTACACTTCGTTTCACGACAATCACTTCCAATCTCTGGCCCCCTCCAGACTTTAGCATCCCGGACATATTTGAATGAGCTCCTCCTAACAATGGCATATTCGATCACTGACTTCTCATTCTTTGTTGGTTCACATCTAATGTATACATGTATGCGCTTATGGGGGAACTTTGTGTTTGTAATGATCAGATTCTGCTCACTGCAGAATCTAAGGAGTCGCTTTCCATTGTCAATGAGAGTATCTTCTCCATATCTTCCGATAACTCCACCCCATCTAGCATGGTCATTTCCAACTCTTGCATTGAAATCTCCGATAATTTCATCTAGGCAGTCATCCACTGTCCTTTGAAGCAGCTCGAAGAATTCCTCCTTGACCTCTGCTCTCTCATCCTCATTTGGCCCATACACTATGACCAGGTTGACTATGGTTTCTCCTTCTTTTAGTTTTACAACCATAATGCGCTCCGAGACAAAGTTCCATCCCTTGATACTATCTTTTTGGTTTTTGGCCACAATGCAACCCACGCCCCCTTTAGCTCTTTCAGATGTGTGTAAACCACTGTAGAGCAGCGTGTTGCCATCGAGATCCATGACTCTTTGTCCTTTTTTCTTTGTTTCTGTTATAGCCAAGATTTCTAGTTTTTGCCATCTACGCATCACCAAAAAATGATGCTTTGATGACAGGTCAATAGTGCGAACCGAAAGACATAACACCGGAAGTCCACCATGGGCAGTACGGCCTATTAATGACGCAATCACTTCTGTTGTTTCCCTGTCAGACAGCATAGGCCAGTCCACACAAGACAAAGGGACCTTAATTCGCCGGGCTTGGGACCGGCCTAGGCGGAGTTCCAAATAATACATAACAGAAATACATTGTCTGAGAATACATAAATAAATAAATATATTTAAAAATATTAAATATAAAATAAATACAATTAAATTTTTTTTTAATTTCATATAAGTACATATCATAACTATCACAATTTTCCTTTGCTCTGCTTAAGGAGTATGGAGACACCAGATATAGCTGGTCCAATCGCGTAGATCCTCACAAGCATTCACATGCGCTTACAGCAGTTGTTTATGTTTGACAGTTGTGAGGTTGCCAGCCTCATGCACAAACCGATATTAGTTATCTTGTGCAAAAACCATGAGTTTGCGGAAATCATAATGTTTCTTTGTCTCTGCAGACCCCTCCTCCCAACTGCACGTGGCTATATATTGGGTTTTAAGCCATTAGGCTTAAGGCATGCTTTGGGGAAGACTACCAGCTCTCAAGATCAGCTTGACTTTTGACATATGAGAAACAGGATCTGTTGTGGGGACCTAAATGTTAAGTGCACCCAGTCGAACTAAGCTGTCAAAAATGGGTGGATACAAATGGGTGTTAACAGTGGAACTTTATTGGTGTTTTGTTTTCTTTTTTTCGTGTCTCCGATCTTTCAGGTGTACGCATAAAATACACTGTGCAGAAATGCGAAATAATTGTTTAATAAATTGTATATAACACTTCATTGGCAGAGTGGATAGAGCACTGACCTCTCGTGGCAAAAAATACCGGGTTAGAAACAGGGTGGCGACATACTCCAGTATATCAGACTGTAAATGGGTACCTGAATCTGCTCTTAAGTTAGGGAAGGCAAAGGCAGCGAAGAGGGAAACTGGTCACCCAACCACTCGAAGCTGGACCTAGTATTGTGAAGTCTATAACACATCGTTTCAGGCTGTCTATGATTTCTCCTTGACGATGAAAGAATACAGTGTAGCCATCTTAAAATGCTTTAGGTTTCAAGTGGACTTTCGGCCCTCGCACACGTGGCTACCTGTGAGGGTCTATTGGGAGAGATCCAATCATAATAATGTACAAATGTTGCCCCTTGAGGTTCTTGTTGGGAGAAACCCAATCAAGTTAAGTTTTACTTATAGTCTAAACCAACCTCCATGGTAAGGAATCTAATTTTGGTAGGGGCTTCTCCTATCCTCCTCATTCTGATCATTATCACCTGACTATATAAAGTATTTCCCCTTACATGTCATGTTTACCAAAATCACGCGACCTGCCTGCTCTAGATTATTACTACTGGTAATCGCTTCCACGGTTGCACTTTCTTCTCATCTTTATTTATTACAACAAAGTCATCTTGTCGGAAGTCGATTATGTCATTTATCTGCCTTAATTTTTATCAAGATTGTTATTCTCCGATCGACGTCCCTGTCTTACCAAACAACCTGACCCGGCTTATCATGTCTATCCATGTTTGAATGATAGTCCGTGTATTTGTGCAAGTCATGGTTTGCTAAATTAACACTTTATCTTAAAATTCCATCTGTTATCAGACTAATTCCCCAGGTTTCTGTTCAATCAACCCGTCTCGCTACTTAGACTATCAGACACGTTTACCGTCTGGCCAGAAGTCGTTACGTAAGGAATCGAGAGACAGACAATTTGTTTGCTGACTCCACAACCCAACTTTAATGTTTGATTGTACCTGGCACTGCTAATATCATTATTCCATGCCAATTAGGATCACCAAAGCGGAACTGAAGGAAAGAATTAGACAAACACCAGTGGAAGTGGAGGTGGGGAGAAGTCGGTGGCGTCGGATGTGACACAGGTTAAGAAAACCAGTTGAAAGCACAACAAGGCAGTCGTCCCTGCCCTTGAATCCTCAGTGTAAGGGGAAGGTGCCTAAAAAAGACACAGAGAAGAGAATTAAAAACATACATGACAGGGATAAAGAACGCATGGGAAGACACTGAATGGATAGCACAGGACAAGAGAGCTTTGCATATTTTTATTAAGGCCCTATGCTCCATGGGCAGCTAAAAAGTATTATTTAATTGATATTGGTTTGTTGTCCATTTATTATTTTTGCTTGATTTTATTTATTTCACAGGGACACAACTCTCGACGTGTTTTTCGTCACAGAGACGAAGGTATGCAGCAGCACCGGGAGTCAAGGTAACTGCTTGTTTGTGGTTGTTGTTTTCTTTGATAATGAGTTTAAATTGAAATGCTGATTTCGTTTGCCTGTAATCAGAGGTGGACCTACTGTGACGCTAATGAAGCTTGAGCTTCAGGGCCCCGAAGTCCAAGTTTCCAGTTTTCTCTACAATACGTTTCTTTCCCATCTCCAACCCAATTTTTTTTATAAAGAGGCCCTCCAAGAGTTCCGCCACTGCCTGTAATAACAGTATTCATCAGCCTTACCATTAACGCCGTTCAGGAGCACAGGCCTTAAAATATTCATACTGAGTTCTGCTGGCACGTGCCATAAAGTTTTTCCAACTGTCCCACATCCCTTCCTTATCTCCCCTTTCATTTCTGTCTGGGTTACTTCCTTTGCGTGAGCGCTACCTAGAACGATAACGTGCAAAAACTGCTTCTTGTAAGTAAACGAGCTACATGATCAAATGATTGTCCCTGTGTTTTGTTAAGTGTCATGGTCAAAGCTAAAACCAGTATCTGCTATGGGACTACCTTTTCTTAAAATCTCTGTCAGTAGTTGCAACGCTGAGGAGCCATAATAATGCAGACCTGGATATGACCTAAGAGTAATGATCCACAAAACTATGTCAACGATTTAAAACTGTCGTGATACAATGGATCCCATCTCATTGTAGCTTCCCCGGCAAATGAAGAGACTGAAGATTGGCAAAGGAAGGTGGAAAGCTACCTCAGCCGCATTGCACGGGCCACAACAGATTGAGATATCATCTATTCAACAAGCTAAAGATAGAAACTACCGATGAGTGTAAATGTAGCACTGATAAAATAACTGCTGAACATATGCTTCAAAGATGCCCAACGTATGACGAACATAGAAAGCACATATGGCCGCTACCAGTTCCAATTTCGGAATAAACAACTCTATGGAGATGCAAATAGCCTGAAGCTGACCACAACTTTCTTTGAAATTATTCAAGTAGACGTCTGAGAGTGTACGAAGCAGAAGAAGAAGAAGAAGAAGAGACATCTGGTAAAAATAAGCTTGCTGTTATTTTAGCTTAAACATATTACTCAACGGAATAGATCGGTGAAGAACAGTTTGTAAGAAAAATATAAAACTACTGAAAAACCAATAAAAACCTAACAGAGCCTTATAACAGTCACAGTAACTGCGCAAAATACAGAGCTGAGACAAAGATCTTAATCTACATTCCAGACAGTGTGCTATCACTATGTTTTCAAACAGTGTGAAAAAAAAAAAAACCACGCGAGATTAAAGCTTAGAATTGCGGTTATACAAACATTAAGAAAAAATTTCATGTTTATTGTACTAGCCTACACTACCTTTGTGTTATTAGCGATTGCTTCCGATAATTGGCTCTATGGTTTCAGGTAAGCTAGCGATTTTCTACCTGTGGATCGCGACCTACAATGGAGTCGCGGGAAACATTTCGGTGGGTCGCGTACCTTACGTTTCCCTTACTCGAAGGTTTAAGCTTTTGGCTGAACTCCTGTAATTAAATGTTTACTGGTCAATTTTGGTACATGGTCGCCAGCTTCACCAGCTGTGGAAATTGGGTCGTGGTCGTTAAAGAATTGAAGATTAACTACCAGCAAGTCATCATCAGCCTTGGCAGAGAGTGTAGAACCTGGGGCAATGGGAAAGCGGAAATGAAAATTAATCAACTGATACTTGATCATGCCGGGGATAATGATGACCTTGTGTAGTATACGGTATTATGGGTCTGTGATCCGTGGTGAGAAATCAGGTTGGGGGCTTCTCTGCTAGGGTAAAGGGCAGAATCATCGCCGAACATAACGGGGCGTACAAGATAACAACTTCCAGCATGAGAATGGAGGTAGAGGCAGCTACTGCAGCCTTAAGGTGGCTAACTGACACTTCAGTAACAAAGGCAGTCATTGTGTCAGATTCTCAGTCCATGTTTCGAAAGGTTCAAAATGGTTGGCTAAGGCGTGCATGGAAAACCTCCATAGAAGCTTCGAATCTGCAGGAGCTGGTGTGGATCTACTGTCCTGACCATGCAGGGGTACGCGGTAATGAGAGAGCTGACAGATTAGCATCAAGAGCACCAACAGTGGGGACACTGGGTATGGATAAGGGAGAGATACGGGGAACAATTAATGATCACCTGATAGAGAATGACACTGCAATAGATGAATCATCAAGGTTAAGACTCTTGGGATTTGTCATCAAACGTCAGGCTAGCAAAGATGGACGTATGAGAGGATGCATCCGTCGTGTATACAACCAGTGAGCTACAGGAACAGTTAACATTCACACTCTTCGACATATACTGAGGGAGACTGAGCACCTGTGGGTTTGCCCGGAGTGCAGTGATGACGATTATGTTCAACAACAACAATAACAAAAAGAATTGAGGATCACTGAAGTTGGCAGTCGCTTGTTGTCTGGACTATAGTTTAGTCATCCACACTGCAAACACGTAGATCCATAATGTGCTTTGCTGATCTTGCGCGTGCTGCCCGCTGCGGTTTTTCTGTGCTGCTTTCTCAGATCCTTCTGCTGGTTTTAGGTTAACTTAGCAGCAAACACTTTCTGTCTAAGGTGGGCTTAACAACACAACGGTGTGCCAGCACTTGTTGACTGTTGTAGGTATTACTGCACAACGTCGCAAGCACTTGTTGACAGCTGTAAGTGTTACTGCACAACGGTGCCAGCACTTGTTGACTGTTAAAGACGTTACTCAACAACATTGCAGGTATTTACTGTGACAGACTTTACTGTACACTGTTGCAAATCCTGACGGACACGTACACTTTACTGCACAAAGCAACAGAGCACACGGACCGTTTTAGTCTGTACAGCATAACAATGCAAGTAACGTTGTATGCAGTGTTGTAGTAAAACTTTAATGCTAAAAAAGCTGCATATACTTTCTGTTTCTTCATGTCGTCTGCCGTGCAAATGGGCCACGCAAAAATAAGACTGCATGTAATAAAATAATTAAACAAATATGAATAGACAAGAGTCATGTGAATGTGTGAGAATTTCACATAGAGATCTACCGAGATGTAGTCTTTTCAAATAAGAGGTGAAGGAACTCTGTTTTTGCTGGAGAAACGTACTAGGAAACTCTGTACAGAGCGTTACAACAGCAGGTAATCTGATCAGCAGAAGTGATCCCCACGTTGGACAAGTGTTTCGGCTCGTTTGTCTCCTTTACACTCTAAACAAAAAGGGAGAGGGGCACTTGGGTCACGACTCCCAAATGTCAGCCTTCTGTTGTTTTTTCCAGCCTGCGCTGGGAACTGAACTCACCCCACCTTAGTTGCGAATTTCATCTTCACTCCTGGTTGTATCCATGTTGCCAGCTTGAGGCAACTGTGAAAGTAACCATTATGTTGTAAATAAATTACTGTCCTGAATTGCACAGCCCGTTGCGGTTGCTCCACAGCCAACACGATTCCACTATATCAGAGGTTTTCAAACTTTTTTGGTCCGCGGCTCCCTTGACCTGTGCATAAATCACCGCGGCTCCTCTCTATACTACGAAGATCTATATTAATTGATGGACCTTGGCTCATAATGTCGAGCCCAACACTTTTCCCAAACCACCGCGACGCCCTTAGCCGAGGGCCGCGACACCCCTGGGAGCCGCGACGCACAGTTTGAAAACCTCTGCACTATATGCTGAAACAGAAAGTTGCTGATATGTTACACAGACAATAGTTGAAATAATACGTCGTCGGACATGGGGAAAACTTGGACTCATGGCACAGGACATTAAAGCTTGGCATGAACTGACTGAAGGCTTGTGTTTCGCCGACAGCTGAAAAGAAATGAATGAACTCAGCAACCTCCGAACTTCTTCTTGGATTCTTGGATGCAGCAGGCAGTGGCCATCACGCCTAGTGGCGTCTTGTACGGCAGCAACAAACTGTTTCCATTTTTCTCGGTCGGTAGCTATCCTTCGTGCCGTGCCCCAACTCTGGTTCATGGTTTGCATTTCAGCCTCCACAAGTTGTCCTTGCTCGGCCTTTATTTCGCAGTCCTTCTGGTGATGGTGTCATAGCAGTTCTGATGATGGCGTCATAGCAGTTATGGTGATGGTGTCATAGCAGTTCTGGTGATGGCGTCATAGCAGTTATGGTGATGGTGTCATTGCAGTTCTGGTGACGGTGTCATAGCAGTTCTGGTGACGGTGTCATAGCAGTTCTGGTGATGGTGTCATAGCAGTTCTGGTGACGGTGTCATAGCAGTTCTGGTGATGGTGTCATAGCAGTTCTGGTGACGGTGTCATAGCAGTTCTGGTGATGGTGTCATAGCAGTTCTGGTGACGGTGTCATGGCAGTTCTGGTGACGGTGTCATGGCAGTTCTGGTGACGGTGTCATAGCAGTTCTGGTGATGGTGTCATAGCAGTTCTGGTGACGATGTCATAGCAGTTCTGGTGCCGGTGTCATAGCAGTTCTGGTGATGGTGTCATAGCAGTTCTTGTGACGGTGTCATAGCAGTTCTGGTGATGGTGTCATAGCAGTTCTGGTGACGGTGTCATGGCAGTTCTGGTGACGGTGTCATAGCAGTTCTGGTGACGGTGTCATGGCAGTTCTGGTGACGGTGTCATAGCAGTTCTGGTGATGGTGTCATAGCAGTTCTGGTGATGGTGTCATAGCAGTTCTTGTGATGGTGTCATAACAGTTTTGGTGATGGTGTCATAGCAGTTCCGGTGATGGTGTCATAGCAGTTCCGGTGATGGTGTCATAGCAGTTCTGGTGATGGTGTCATAGCAGTTCTGGAGATGGTGTCGGGGTCCCTTCTGAGGTCATGGCCAACCTAGTTCCAGCGTCTGCCCGCAATGATGGTGTGCATGCCGTGTAAACAGTTCCTGGCTGGAGATGGTATTCGGCCAAATGGAAAAGGAAAATAAATGAATGGTGGATGAGGCCAACAACAACAAAAAAACACAGGGAGAACTGACCTGGAGACAAATATGAAAGGAATAAAGAAGAAAAAGAAAGGTCTGAAACGGGTGGCACAAGCACAGAAAAGTTGGGCATCATTTTACTGAAGGCCTGTGCTCTGCTAGATTATGATTTAGATCTAATAAGCTACAAACTTTCATAAACGGGTGCTTGCATAGAATAGAAGGGTTGAAATGGTATTACAGGGTCGCTAGTATGGGAATTGATAACAAGAACCAGACAAGTACCAGTGGAACAAGTGATGAGAAGAAGACGCTGGCAATGGATAGGACACACATTGAGGAAATCTGTGGATAGCATTCCAAAGCAAATCCTACTTCTGGAACACTACGGATAAGAGAGGTGCACGTAGACCAAGAAAAACATGGAGAAGAGAAATAGAGACATAAGTTAAAATGATGAGGAAGTCTATGGACAGAACTTCAGCTGATGGCACGTGACAGGGGGAGTTTGGCATGTGTTTGAAGGCCTATGCTCCTTATGGAGCAAAAGGTAATTGATTGATTGACAATGCTCTATAGCAAGAGGTCGGCAACTAGTCGATCACGATCTGCCGGTAGATCCAAATGGATGATTTTAGTATATCTCGGGTCACCGAGGGGAAATGAAAAAAGAAGGTTTAAGCTACAGAAATTAAAGATTAGCCCTGTCCCAGGTTTGTTTGTTTGTTTTCTTCAAAATTCCGGGTGGCAACGCTGATTGTTACCAAATGCCCTAAAACAGCGGTAGGCAACCCAGGAGTTGTCGGGATTTACTTTAGAAACACCGAGCTCTGCAAAGGTCTACCTTGATAAAATCATGTCTGTTTTCAGGTTTCATATTATCTGGAATTTGGAATAAATCCTATATGTGTAACTTTTATCTTTTCTGCACGGTCTGCTTCCTGCAGTCCCACCAGGAGAACTGAGGAAAATTAAAACTAAATGCCACCTAATGTTAACTTTCGATTCAAAGAAAAGATAACTTTCTCTCTTAAACTGTTTACGAATAAAGTGAAAATTAGTAGGCTAACTTGTGGGTTTTCACTGGCAATGCGGTGAAAGTACTTTTAAACCAGGGAACCAATGATAGGCAGGGGAAGCTGAGAAGTGGCTCTGTGCAGGATGTGACTAATCCTTGCGAGAGCCCAGAACCAGAGTACAGTATTTTACCTCTGCATAGCTGGAGAGCCCCCTTGGATGGCGGGGAATTCACAGTATGCCACACACCTCTTACTCCTAGCTTGGGACCAGATGTGACGATCCTTTACATGCAAGCCAAGCTGGAGAAACTGGACCTCATGACTTCAGCTCAACACGTTTCGGAATGGCAGAAAAGCCTCAGAAAAAGCCTAGATCTACAGTGTAGATAATACCAAGGAGTCTTCAACTTGGTATTGGCTGCTAAAGAGCGAGAAGCTCAGCTGTCCTAGTTAAACAACAACAACAACAAACCAGGGAACACAGCAATTTTAAGTAACGATGGGGGCGAGCTAGTCCGAAATTTACCTAGGTGGTTAAAAATTATCGTTCCCCCCTCGGTCCCGTAAAGATCCTAAACGCTAAATGATGCCTTCTGATTTATCAGTAGATCAAGTTCGGAGTGGTTCAGAGGCATGGCGTCCGTCTCTATTTCTAAAGGTACCGGCTTCGCTACCAGTACAGGGAATATAATTGATGGAACTTATTTTCAGATCCAGTGGTTCCTTATGATGTCATACTCCCCCCCCCCCCTGATCTACTGGATAGTGAGATCGGATCCATCTCGGATAAAGGCGAAAATATAGGAGGTCCTGTGTGCAAGTTGCGCACGTTAAAAATCCCTCGGTAGTTGGAAATCGTAAAGAGTAGGCCATACGGACGCTGCCAAAGCAAATTTTAAAATTAGGAAACCCAGCCACCATAAAAATATTTATAGAATGTGTGATTCATGTATACACACGTTGGGATCCTTGCTGGTGCTACGGAATTCGTGCATCGTGCACTGTGCTGAGATCTTCCTTGTGTGATCTAAGGGAGGAGATAGGAGCACTGATGGTGTTGTCCGTATGCATACATTCAAGAATGGTTGGAGGTTTAGTTATGTCAATTTGTGTCTTTCTGAGGGAGTCTGCTTCAGTAGAACTACTAGAAAAGCAAGCCAGAGGGTCTCCAAAGTCTTCTGAGCATCGTTATTTTTTAAATGTGTGCAATGAAGATGGTTCTTCAAACCAAACCAAACTAAACCAAACCAAACCAAACTAAACCAAACCAAACCAAACTAAACCAAACCAAACAAAACCAAAATAAACCAAACCAAACTAAACCAAACCAAACTAAACCAAACCAAACTAAACCAAACCAAACCAAACTAAACCAAACCAAAATAAACCAAACCAGACTAAAGCAAACCAAACAAAACAAAAATAAACCAAACCAAACTAAACCAAACCAAACTACACCAAACCAAACTAAACCAAACCAAAATAAACCAAACCAAACTAAACCAAACCAGACAAAACCAAAATAAACCAAACCAAACTAAACCAAACCAGACAAAACCAAAATAAACCAAACCAAACCAAACTAAACCAAACCAAACCAAACTAAACCAAACCAAACCAGACAAAACCAAAATAAACCAAACCAAACTAAACCAAACCAGACAAAACCAAAATAAACCAAACCAAACCAAACTAAACCAAACCAAATTACACCAAACCAAAATAAACCAAACCAAACTAAACCAAACCAAACCAAACTTCCAAAATATGTTTGTGTGATCTGGGTATGATAAGCTGTATTGATAAGCTGAAAACCACCAATAGTCGAATATGGTTTTACAGTGCTGTTATTGTATGTGTGCGTGCGTATGTGTATGTAACCTAGTTATGGTAAGCTGTAAAAATAAGCTTAGACCCACCAATAGTGCAATATAGATTACAGTGCTGTTATTGTGGCGGAGTGGGGGGGGGGGGGGGGGGTTGTAGTGGCCGATACCAGCTTAATCGACTGAAGGAGGCTTTCACAACTCCAACAATGGGGTTTTCTAAAATCTTTCTAGCCTACGTCTGCAATGAAAGCGGATTGTGGGTGCAGTAACTCGTTTTAAAAAAAAAATGATGTCGGCTGCCACATATGTGTTTGGTTTCTTTGAATGACTTATAAAATAAAAAAATACAAACAAAATAGACTACTTAAATGATTTTCCAACATAGCTTTTCAGTAGAAAAGTAGGAAGGAGAATTAGAAAAGTATTTTGAAGGAGAAGTAGAAAAGTAGGAAGGGGATGAATAGTAAAGTAGGAAATGCACGTAGAAAAGAAGGAAGAAAGAGGAAATGAAAAGTAGGAAGAAGAAGAAGTAGAAATGTAAGAAAAATGAGAAGTTGAATTGTAGGAAGAAGATGACGTAGAAAAATAGGAAGAAAGAGTAGTAGAAATGTAAGAAGAAGAAGAATGATAGTAAAGTAGGAAATACAAGTAGAAAAGAAAGAAGAAAGAGAACTAGAAAAGTAAGAAGAAGATGAAGTAGAAAAGTAGGAAGAGCAAGTAGAAAAATAAAAAGAAGTAGAAAAGAAGTAAGAAAAAGTAGACAGTAAGAAGAAGACGAAGTAGTAGAAAAGTAAAAAGAAAAATTCAAAAAGTAAAAAGAGGTAGAAAAGTAGAAAGAAGTGAAAAAGCATGAAGCAGAAGTTGATAAGTGGGAAGAAGAACACGAAGTAGAAACGTAGGAAAAAGAAGTAGAAAAGTAGGGAGAAGAAAGCGAAGTAGAACAGAAAGAAGAAGACGACAAAAAAAATCGGACGAAGAAGGCGTACAATAGGAAGAAGGAGAAGTAGAAAGGGAAGAAGGAAAACAATTGAAAAGGAGGAATAGAAAGGGAAGACGGATAAAAAGTAGAAAAGTTAGAAGAAGAAGTAGTAGAAAAGGACGAACAAGAAAAAGTAGAAAAGGAAAAATAAGTAATAAGTATAAAAGGAAGAAAGAAAAGAACGATAAAAGAAAGAAGGAAACAAAGTAGAAATGGCAAAAGGATATATAGAAAAGAAATATAAAAACAAGGAGAAACAGAAAAGCAAACAGGAGAAACTGAAATGCAAAAAGTAGAAACAGAAAAGCATAAAGGAGAAACAGAAAAGCAAAAAGGAGAAACCGAAAAACAAAAATGAGAAACAGAAAAGCAAAAAGGAGAAAAAGAAAAGCTTAAAGAAGAAACAGTAAAGCTTAAAGAAGAAACAGAAAAGCAAAAAGGAGAAACAGAAAAACAAAAATGAGAAACAGAAAAGCCAAAAGGAGAAGTAGAAAAGCTTAAAGAAGAAACAGAAAAGCTTAAAGGAAAAACAGAAAAGCAAAAAGGAGAAACAGAAAAGCAGACAGGAGAAACAGAAAAGCAAAAATGAGAAACAGAAAATCAAACAGGAGAAACAGAAAAGCAGACAGGAGAAACAGAAAAGCAAAAATGAGAAACAGAAAAGCAAAACGGAGAAACAGAAAAGCACAAAGGAGAAACAGAAAAGCAAACAGGAGAAACAGAAAAGCAAAAAGGAGAAACTGAAAAGCATAAAGGAGAAACCGAAAAGCATAAAGGAGAAACAGAAAAGATTTAGGAGAATTAGAAAAGGAAGGAGGAGAAGATGTTGAAATTGTGGAAAGAAAACGGGGGAAAAACGGAGGATGCAAGTTTGAGAAGAAATAGAACAAGAAGAAAGAAAAACATGAGAATGACAGGATAGCAATAGCAGAAGATGAAAAGGCACAAGAAGAAAACGAAAAAAGCATAAATAAATTTGCAAGGAAGGAAGAAAAAGGATAAGCATGAGAAAAGCTGAAAAAAATGAGATGCAACGGAAATGTAAGAAACGTTATAAAAAAAGTAATAATTGACAAAATATGTTTTTTTCACGAACGCCTAAAACCGCTTATCTTCTTTTTTTTATATAACACTAGTCAACAAATTTTCAAAAGTTATTTGTACCAGAAATTAAATATACCATTTCTTATTGATTTTGACATGCTGATTTCAAATATCATAATAAAATTCACCAATTGGCTCTGGGTTTTTTTTTAAATGATGAATTTACATTACAGTAATACAAATAATGTATGCTTGTTTAATTCTCTGGGGTGAACAGCTAGTCTTTCTACTTTAGCATTATAAAAATTGTGGTTACATACTCAATTAATTGATATTTCAACATAAAATGATAGAAAAAAATAAAAACATTATTTAAAGTTCACATATCATGTTTAAAAAAAGGCACACTTGTACCCATTCCGTCATTATTCAGTCGCTGTTCGAGCTCTCTTTGCTTGCTTCTTGTAGTCAATCGATGAGGTGTCTCTTGTCACAGTCCAACAGTAATCAGCAAGCATTGAATGGCTCCAATTGCCTTGATACCTTGTCTCCATAGCAGCAATGTCCTGGTGAAATCGTTCACCATGCTCATCACTGACCGCTCCACAGTTTGACATAAAGAAATCCAGATGAGAATCCAGAAAATGAATTTTCAAAGACATGTTGCAGCCAAGACTCTTATACTTCAGAAGGAGATTTTCTACAATTTCATTGTAATTATCAGATCTGTTGTTTCCAAGAAAATTGTCATCACTGACTTAAATGCTAGCCATGCTGCTTTTTCCTTGCCATGCAGCACGCAAAGAAACTCGTCATCATGAAGAAGTTTTCGAATTTGCGGACCAACAAATAATCCCTCTCTTATTTTAGCTTCACTCAGTCTTGAAAATTTTCTGATGAGGTATTTGAAAGCCTCATCTGTTTTCTCCATTGCCTTGACAAAGTTTTTCATGAGACCCAGCTTAATGTGCAAGGGTGGCAACAAAATCTTGCTGGTGTCGACAAGTGCTGGGTTCTCAACATTCTTACTGCCAGGCTGCAATGACTGCCTGATTGGCCAATGTCTTCTGATGTAATGGTCACTTCGTGCACGGCTATCCCACTCACAGAGAAAGCAACAGTACTTGGTGTATCCACCCTGTAGTCCAAGCAAAAGAGCGACCACTTTTAAGTCACCGCAAAGTGACCAATGATGATGATGGTAGTTTATTCACTTCAAAAGCTGCTTAATGTTTTCATAAGTTTCTTTCATATGAATTGCAGAGGGGATGTTTGGATATTCCAGAGTCCATTTTTTCTTCTTTGATATGCCTTTCCCAATTGGAGGGACCATGCAAAAGTAACAGTTGTTAAGATGATCTGTGGGTTCTCTCCAAATCATTGGGACTGCAAAAGGCATAGCTTGCCTTTTGCCAGTCAACCACAGTTTAAGATGTGCTGCACATGTATTGCAGCATATGTGTGGCGCCCAGCTCTTATCTTGATCTCCTATTCTGCAGCCAAAATACAATCTGTACACCTCCTTAATCACTTTAGTTATATTTCGTTTTTGTGATACAAATGTCACCTCACCACATATATAACAGAAATTATTAGCACTGTTCACACATGTCCTAGGCATTTCTAACTACGATACTTTTGATAAGGACAAATGCACTAACTAATGGCAAAATTTTATCAGAGATAAGATATTTATACACAAAGGTGATGTAATCATAGGTAGGATTGCATCATCAACTTATAGTTACATTTTTATTGGTCATTAGAAAAAATTATGCAATCGCCCACAACAGTTGCATCATATATATATATACATTGACCGTAATTAAATAAACTAGTAGCATATATCTTGAAAACTAGAGCCAATCAACATTTTTTAATGTCATTTTCGTTTTCAGCACACCAAAATTAGTTAAGATCAGCTATTTTCATTTCTGGTACATTTTGGTTGTTGACTAGTGTAATTAAAAAGACATGTGGCTAATGGGAGATTACGCTAAGACGCGTGAGTTTTGATCATAATCTGTAACATGTTGAGTTTGAATCCTTGAAATAGTTAATACATCTACGTAATCACACTGAAAAAAACGTCTTCTGTAGGACACGTGCACACATACCGTCACGCGCACACACGATTAGTCAGTCTCAATTCTTGACGTCCTCTATCTCCACCACCCAAGCTGTTTCCACGTCTGACCTGTTTTAATTACCATTCTCTTTTGCGCGCTTTATGCAGCGTGGGACTATGACTGCAGCTGATACAAACATGCACCAAGAATTGACATGTTGTTGTAGCAGTGATGCTGTAGTAGTTTCTTTTTACATAATGAGATTGCCAACCTTCATTTACAGCCTCATATTAGTCACCTCGTACGACTTGCCTGAGAGTGAAGTTGATCTATTCTTTCGGTGACTATTCATTAGACAATCTCTGAAGGACGAGGACTTGTTTGAAACAAAGCCAGGAGGAAGATATGGATAGTTTGGCGCTCTCTCTGGCAAACCTCTACACCCCAGGGTAGAAAAGGAACGCCTAAGTAAGTATAACTCTTCAGAGGCCGTAGAGAACTAGGGGCGACCAATCTTGTGCGTGGGAGACTCAGACCAGTTCATGTCAGTCCAGGTATTCTGAGGTTTGAACCAGCAATGTTACCAGTTAGATATACAGGATGTCCCTGAAGTCTTGGTGCTGTTTTAAACTTTAATAAATTCGGAAGTATACATGCTACAAACATATAACAAACATCATTTAAAACTGTAATTAATATATATATATATATATATATATATATATATATAGATATATATATATATATATATATATATTATATATATATATATATATATATATATATATATATATATAATTAGTTTTGTAATGTTTAATATAAATTATTAATTTTAGTTTTTTTGTCTTCAGTACCTCTAGTTGAAGATTGCAAACGTTGAAGAAAAAGTCAGCTGCGTTCTCTGGTTACTTGAACGCAAGTCCACAACAGCAGTAAGAAGAAAATATGCTTCCCATAATAAGAAGGATGCTTCCTATGGAAATTTAACTAACAACTGGAAGAAACAAATCGAGGAAACTGGCTTAGTTCACGACAAGCCTAGATCGACGAGACGCCGAGCAAGCAAAGAGACTTCGGATCAAATTGAGAGGGCCTTTGAACAGAGCCCCAAAAGATCAGTGTGCAATGCATCTGCTGAATTGAATATTCCAAAAACCAATTTTTTATTTCTGAGATTAGCCTCCTTCTTATAATGGAAAGCGAGCTTTCTTTTTACTGCTGTTGCGGATTTTAGTTCAGCAACCTGGGAACGCAGTTGACATTTTCTGCAGCGTTTGCCATCTTAGATTGTTATTGTTGTAATTGATCCAGCAGCGTTTGCCATCTTAGATTGTTATTGTTGTAATTGATCCAGCAGCGTTTGCCATCTTAGATTGTTATTGTTGTAATTGATCCAGCAGCGTTTGCCATCTTAGATTGTTATTGTTGTAATTGATCCAGCAGCGTTTGCCATCTTAGATTGTTATTGTTGTAATTGATCCAGCAGCGTTTGCCATCTTAGATTGTTATTGTTGTAATTGATCCAGCAGCGTTTGCCATCTTAGATTGTTATTGTTGTAATTGATCCAGCAGCGTTTGCCATCTTAGATTGTTATTGTTGTGATTGATGCTACTTAGATTGTTAGTTGTAAATTATCTGCATGTTCTAATTTTCAGCAGCGTTTGCTTAGAAGTTGTTTTGTTTTCTCAGCGTTTTGCCATCTTAGATTGGTGTAATTTCCAGCGGCGTTTACTCTGGCCATTCGGGAAGTGATAGGAGAAGTTGTTTTTTTTCCTAACGGTGTTCCATTTACCTGGCCTTGGAAGAAGGAGAATTTTTCTAACATCATCGAGTGCTGGGCACTCAAGAAGGTGGTGGTCAATAGTTTCGTAGGGGTGGTTACATAGCTGGCACTCTGGAGAATGTTGTGGTTGGATTCTGTTCACGAGACTGTTGAGTGGTATATATTGTGATCTGAGCCGAAAAATGGTGCTTTGATCCTGTCGTACCGATAGGTTTGAGAGTTATTTTAGGTCCCGTCTGAGTAGAGTGAATGTTGATAAGTACGTGAGAAAAAGGTGTGAGAAATAGATTTCACGGGGAATAGCTTAAGGAGAAGATATGTCTCTGGAATGAGTAAGTTTCTCTAGTCCAGCCTATCTATACGACTATAATTTAGTATAAGGCAACCTTACCCTCCTCATATATAAATATAATTTTAACTACACATACACACAGCTATGTGACAACAAGACACACAAACGTGAAAAACTACGGTTAATTGGGTATGTGTCTGACCAAAACTCAAAGTTAAGTTTCTTTTGTTGTTTATTATCATTTAAACTTGACAACATCAAACATCTAAAGAAATGTCAAATAAAATCAGATTTACATACATAGGGAAAAAAAAAAGAATAAATGTGCCCTCCCCTTATTGAGAAAAAGAACCCAAAAAGTTAATAACCCAAAGGTTAGCACTATGTTACAGAATAGACAGTAAAGAACAAGTTCCTACTATATGCTATTCAGTAAAGTAAACAAGTTTAAGCCAAATTCCAGGTTGGTACAGATCCTGTAACAAAGACAAATTTTCACTCTCTCTCTCTGACATACAGTGGCCACTCAATCACGCTTACCTATTCTTCGGGATATTCCATGGAATTACAATGGTTCCTGAATATACAAAATGTCAGGTGTATTTCCCAAATTGGCCCCAGTCCATCCTCTAACAAGTACTCGTAAGATTAATGAGGTGGACGCCGAATTTGATGTTTTAATTTTCCCTGAATGAACAAAATGTCACCGCGAATCGTTAGTGTAGCAAGACGTGCTCTTGAGGTTGTCCGTTAAAAGAAAAGAGGAAAACTTCCCGTATTGGGAAACATCTGGTTGCTAAAAATGTTACTTATGATGATGATGATAATCCTATCGGTTGGCTCTATGGTGAGTGCCGATTCTGAAACAGCGTAACGTTTCTGGATAAATACACTTGGATACGACTGTCAAAAGTCGGGAGTAATGTTATTGATTTCACACCCTAGTGGGCTGATAAAAACAACCGATCCGATTAGGGCCGGTTTGTTTTCCCTGATCAGATATCCCTAGCGCAGGGGTTTTCCCTTTGTCGTATCCTTTCTGGCTGTGTTACCATGGGAGACGATTGGGATGATCACGGGTTTTGGTGGGGTATCGGGTTTTGTAGAATTTCGATTTCTTTGGAGAGGGGCCTGGGGTAAAGTTTCTCTTTGGTTTTGATGGGAAAATGATTGGGAAAACTGTTCTAGATTATTTTTGCGAGAAGGCTCATCTGTAGGTTTGCGTTTTAAGCCTGGAGATTTGGCTAGCGCGTTTGTATAACACTCGGACTTACTCAAGATGTCTTCAAGCTTTACAGCTCCTTGTTCAGCAAGAAATCTACGGGTTTCGTTTGACAAAGTGCTTTTGATCTGCTCGGTTAGAATAAGCTCTTCTAACCCTTCAAAAGTGCAAGGAAGTTCTGAAAGCTCCAAACACTTAGTCAAATATCCCTTCAGACGAGAAGAGTACTGGGCATACGTCTCAGCTCCATCCTTCCTGCTGTTCCGGAAAAGTTGCAAAAATTTGCGAGCGTTCATTTCGAAGCGCTCAAGTAAAGCTTTCTTAAGCGTTTCGTAATTGTCTTGATTGCTGCTTCCCAGTTTCACATACGCATCATACGCATTGCCTTTGGGGGCCTGTGAGAGCTTCAAGCACCATCGCAAACTTTCCAAACCGTACAGTGTTCCATTCTCTCAAGTTTTTCTAGATAAGTATAAATTTTCTCATTGGGGCTTGGGAAGGATTCTAGGGCAAAGGACATAGCAGCTAATTGGGAAGACTGGCGATTAGAGTAATCAGCTGAGAGTGGTTGAGGTCACGAAAACTCTCCGTTGCTGAAGCTAGACGCTGCACCATGACTTTGGACCTCTATAGTCTTAAGCACCAATTCGTGCTGACATCGTTTGTCATTCTCTCTTTCCTCATGTTGTCTCTCTTTCTCTCGTTCATTCGCCCTGCGAGCTTCCATTTCCACCTCAATTTTCTTACTTTCCAATTGCCGCTCTTCTTTCTCTTTCTTCTCCGTCTCATATGTGTCTAGTTCGTCGTTCACAAAAGTTAGCAACTCGTCTCTTTGTAATCCTGTTTTTTTTGCTTCCTCTCTTACCATTTTTCTAAGTTTGCACGCTCAGCCATGGCAAATAACTGACTGCGAATTACCCGAGAAAGAAAGAAGAAAAGGATACACTGCTCCCTAACCAATTAAGAGAATAAAAAAAATAATTCTGTTTTTACTGTCTTTCCTCCTCTCTGTTACTCAGTTGTCTAATCTATCGCTGCTGCTAACTGGCAAAAAGGTTCCTAACGCAGACGACTTAAACCATAGAGATGTTAGATCAGGCTAAAACTGTAAATCTACTATTACTACTAAGGGGAAAAAAATTTTAAATTAGTGAAAAAAAAAATCGTTATTTAATTCTCCCACGCTTACCAAAACCTGGAGTCAGTTTGGAGCTAGGGAAGGCGATTAACTTGGCGACTGCCCAATGCCTTTCCTTTGCTATGCTCAGGCCCCACTGCTCCAACAAAATTGTGATTGTTAAACAATCACGCGTACCAGCGGTCTTTTTGTACAAAAATTACCATATATCATATCTCCAACAAAGATCACCATCAAAATCAAACTGTATGTAAACTATAAGTTGCTGTGGAAAGAAACAAATTTCTAATTTGTGTGGTCGGAACCCAGTAAATAAGAACGTTGTCTAGGGGATAATTATTATTACTATTCTTTACTCACAACACAGGACGCACAGCACACTCTATCTAGAGTTAGACTAAGATACAATAACAGACGTTAGTCATTAATCTAGACTCAGACTTAGATCAAATCCTGGATACGAGCACTGTCAGAATAGGTTATATGTATCTAATGGTATACAGCACACACACAGAGCACACCGGGCTACTTGTGCTGTGTGAACAACCCCTCTACTGGTACTATGGATTTAAGGCACACTCACACTATACACTTCTCTCGCTGTCTCAAAGGTATGACCACAGTACACAGTAGCTGACATGAATAATTCAATAACACCTAAATCAAGTAATAGCCCTTTAATAAGTACGGTGCACACATATGAGCCACACACGGCTAACAATACACATGAAATGCAATACACACTGTAATGAAAATGTCAAACTACTTGCTAAAATCACCAGCTCAACATAATAGCAAAACAGTCACTGACATAATCTAACCAGCGACTACAGAATGACTATCGCTCACTGGCGACGTCCAATACTGAAACAAGGCAATACATAATTGCAAGATTCTACCGTAAATAATATCCAGGAAAGAATCACCAGAAATCACATCACCCTTCTAGTAATCTAACAATAATCCTGAACACCTGAAACAATCGGCAAGCAATTAACAAGAATGGCATTCATGTAATCCCAGCAAAACCGCTGACAAAGGGAACAAGCGTCCGTACAGGACCGCTGACATCTCCTAGACTGAATCGCGCCAAAAAATCTACATCCTCTTCAGTTCTGGCCCGACTCGCCAAACGGGTTTTCTATTCTACGCTGTTGCCACTCTACAGCGTAACCAACTAAACATATTTCGGCGAATATCTCTACTATGACAAGCACCCATTCTGTCGTACCGATAGGTTTGAGAGTTATTTTAGGTCCCGTCTGAGTGGAGTGAATGTTGGTAAGTACGTGAGAAAAAGGTGTGAGAAATAGATTTCACGGGTGAATAGCTTAAGGAGAAGATATGTCTCTGGAATGAGTAAGTTTCTCTAGTCCAGCCTATCTATACGACTATAATTTAGTATAAGACTACCTTACCCTCCTCATATATAAATATAATTTTAACTACACACACACACAGCTATGTGACAACAAGACACACAAACGTGAAAAACTACGGTTAATTGGGTATGTGTCTGACCAAAACACAAAGTTAAGTTTCTTTTGTTGTTTATTATCATTTAAACTTGACAACATCAAACATCTAAAGAAATGTCAAATAAAATCAGATTTACATACATAGGAAAAATAACAGAAAAAAATTTGCCCTCCCCTTATTGAGAAAAAGAACCCAAAAAGTTAATAACCCAAAGGTTAGCACTATGTTACAGAATAGACAGTAAAGAACAAGTTCCTACTATATGCTATTCAGTAAAGTAAACAAGTTTAAGCCAAATCCCAGGTTGGTACAGATCCTGTAACAAAGAAAAATATTCACTCTCTCTCTCTCTGACATACAGTGGCCACTCAATCACTCTTACCTATTCTTCGTGATATCCCTTGGAATTACAATGGTTCCTGAATATACAAAATGTCAGGTGTATTTCCCAAATTAGCCCCAGTTCATCCTCTAACAAGTAAGATTAATAAGGTGGACGCCGAATTTGATGTTTTAATTTTCCCTGAATGAACAAAATGTCACCGCGAATCGTTAGTGTAGCAAGACGTGCTCTTGAGGTTGTCCGTTAATAGAAAAAAGGAAAACTTCCCGTATTGGGAAACATCTGGTTGCTAAAAATGTTACTTATGATGATGATGATAATCCTATCGGCTGGCTCTGTGGTGAGTGCCGATTCTGAAACAGCGTAACTTTTCTGGATAAATACACTTGGATACGACTGTCAAAAGTTGGGAGTAATGTTATTGGTTTCATACCCCAGTGGGCTGATAAAATCGAACAAAATATTGCTGGGTTTTGTAAGTCCAGTTAAAATTTACAAGTTAAAATGTTTCTCATCTATCACTGGCAAGTCCTTACTCCAAATGAAGTTGGTGACGCACAAGCCAAGAAAAGACAACATTAACCACTCAGTAAATGAAGAAAAAGGACCGAAAAAGACCGCTGGCCGCTCTTTTGATCAGTTCTGCTAGGAATAAAGAACATTTGTGAAAAAATGCTACTATTCTATATAGCTACATATATGCTCACAGACGGGGACAAGACGATCTCTTATCCACTCCGTCAGTCCTGATTAAAGTTAAAAAGCACACGGTGTCTTTCTTTTATGCCTAAACTATCACACGTCGCCAACGCTGAGATTTCAGGTCGGATGAAGGTATGCAACCCTCTCCTCCCTTGCTCGCGCTGTAACGATTAGCGTACAATGTCAATTATTATTTAATTATCCATACGCGCACTTACATAAATATCGCCTGTCGTTAATAGCTATTAAATAGTTGGCGTCTGTTGGTCGTCGTATGGTAGTAAATAATAGGCCCTTATAATAATTACACAAAATTAAGTAAACGTGAATTCTTTTCTGCCACTATCAGTCGCGCCTAGCATATAATCCAGTCAGCTAACCGTCTCTTCTTGTGTGAGAAAGCTGGTGTTGAAAATTAACATTTTAACTGACCACCTGGTATGAAATAGCTACGCGTTATTTTATTTCACAAGTTTTTACGCTAGAAATCACAGTGAATTATAATGGTAAAATCTTAACACTGTTAACCACGTAAATACTAATTTCTATTACCAGAATATCGGAATAAAGATCCCCACGATGCCCCCGCGACTAGACATCAAAGCATTAGCTCCCCTTTCCGAAGTCTTCAAAGGCCGTTACAACTGTTTCGCGTGTTTTCTGTCTAAGATCATATGCCTGACAGATACTGGCGTGGGAAAACGAGGTAAACGAAAGCTGATTCGCTACCTGTTTCTGACGGGCAGGTCCCGAATGTTGGTAAAAACTTCGTTTGTTTATGTTCAAGGAAAAGAGGCGTGGATTAAAAAGTGAGTAAACACAGGCTGTAAATGCATAGTTTTGCTAGCAAATCCTAGAACGCTACGAGGTCACGAAAGACTGTCAGATGCTGTAGGCTATATTTCCATTATACGTCACAGATCCCTCCTTGTTAGATGGCCGATGTTGTCATTAGGATAAGGACCAGTCATGTGTCTGACATCTTAGATCAGAGGGACTGAAACAAAAATATTAAAATACAAAATTTTCTTTTCAAAATTCGGTAAATAATAATGCACAAATAATTTATATAATTACACTTTCAAATGACGTTTGTTGTCAGTTTGTAGCATGAAAGTGTCTGAAGTTATTAACGTTTAAAACTGCAACAAGATACCGGCTCCCCGTAGTATTTCCAGGGTGGGGGGGGGTCTCTAGGTAGACACAGAAGTAATGAGGTAACTGTTCCCTTAGGTCTGTCGTAAGAAGCGACTAGCATAAATTTGTGCATGGAGCAGGCATTTTCATCTTATTAAATAACTGCAGAAACTACCTCTAAGAGAACATGAATGATTTTGTTCAGGCTTCGTGAGGACCAAATACAGCGGGGCCCCCGTGTAGTTTCCGGGGGGTCTCTGAAGGGACACAGAAATAACAGGACTACTACACCCTCAGGCACATCGCACAAGGCACAAGTTATGCATGGGGCTAGTAACCTTATCGTGTAAAACACATTGCCATACAAACCAGTGCTGCATAAGCATGTGTCTGCATGTTGCTAGCTTCTTGCAAAGGGGCCAGCTACAGTGCTTGCTACATGCTCCGTAGGTAGCTGAAAGATACATGATAGTGATGGATTAATTGGTGGTTTCATGCTTCAGAGGGAGCAGAAAGGAAACTGATGATACAGATGATGATGATAATATTGATAATGATGATATTGATGATGATTATGAGGATAGTTATGATGATTATGATGGTATTAATGATGACGATTGGGACGAGTCAATCTTTACATTTTCCTGTGCCATCCTTTAAATTTTTTCTGTGTCCTTTCTTTTCCTTTTTTCTCACCGCTCCTTTGCGTTGTTTTCGCTTTCATCGTTCAAGGTTTCTCTTCACATCCTGTTCTAATTTGTCACTCCTTAATTGCAACTGATTGCGTGACTTTTTTTTGAAACAACATTGACGTCTGTTTGTGCAGAGCGAACTTGCCACATTAAATTTTCGCTTATCGCTAGCTTCAGACGGAATAAGAATCTACACGGAGCGACATTCCTATTGTTAACTCCGACTTCTTGTCTGGGAAGATACGCGCTACCAGGTTGCCGCATGACAGTGTGCAAGCTCGCAAACATTACATGCTAAAATACACAGCAGATCTCACTGGTATGGAGGAACCGGCCATCTTGCTGAAGATTAAGACACGAACAGTGATGTAATACTTCCGGCAGATGAATTTTGCGGTGACAAACGATTACAGGGAAATAACATCTTGGAGGAGATTATAATGTTAGATCTGTGAAGTAGTAGTTTGTAAACATGACAGGCGAAACGGAAGAAGCAAGACCTTATATGGTCATGAAAAACAGGCAGATACATTTGTAAATGACATGTAAACAAAATATCTTGTGTGTCATGCAGAACGTTCTACAGATGAGGTTAGTGGGGAAAAAGAGAGCCCTACCGATATGAGACACCAATTTGTGGTTGGATTGGCATGGAAGTGCTAAAATAAACCACTTCTGATTGGAGCTTTTCCCAGCAAAACCACACAGATGTGTGGGCGAAAACGTCCCTTATGATCTACACAATTTTAAGATCACTTCACTTTATTTCCGTCTCGTCAAAAAGACATTTCAGACCAACAGGATACCGAATAGAAACAGGATTCCGACATAAGGACAGGATCAAGTATTAGAGGATTTTCTGATATTAGACACAAAGAAAACTCGACTACAGTACTCGAAACAACGAGTCCTAGGAACCTACAAACAGAAGAACAGTGGGATTACAATTAAAGCAATACCCCGACCACCTGTAAGATGGCCTCTTAAAACCAGTGGCCCGACACTATTCGGAAGTTTTCCCAGTGCAAGGAGTCTGTAAATGCATTCCCAATAATCTGGTGTGGTACAAGTTTGTCGTATACGTCTGTGGTTCAAGTTGTTAGCAGTCTACACTAGACGCCTACATCAGACGGGTCTTGAAGACGCTTGACTTGACAATTCGAGTGTGTGCTACAGCCACATAATTTTACGATTGGCGGACAGTTAGCTACACCCTTGTGAACCAACAGTGACGGACAGTTCATGACAGCTTAGATGATCTCCGTTGTTGAACTTGTTTTCTTAAAATTCCTGTGAGGCTCCTTGAAATAGAAGCCTCATTCTTCTATTTGAATCTCTTCCAAGAGTAATCTTGAACGAAGGTTGATGACCTTTGAAGACCCGTATTTTTATACTAAGTTTGGCCATTGTTGGACCACCGCTGCAGAGCAGGGGAGAGAAGCACGCCACAAAGATGATGATGACATTGATGATGATGATAATACATGTTCTGCATATCATAGCCACCTTGGCCATTGCAGAAGTCTATTACTATACAAAAGCTAAAAAACTTTGCTCAGTAATTTATTTCATCGATTCGTTGTTTTGTGTTAAAGCGTAGATCTTAGGTGTAAATATAGAGACGAATTTCCCCGGCGTTGCTCGGCTGTAGCTGAAACAGAAAAAAAGAGTTAACATAAGAAATTAGATTTATTGATTTAAGCAATTGACTTTTTAAACGACATCAGTAGATCTTTGATTTTATGCAAAACAGATACCCCTAAGTTATGGCTCCCTGAAGGGCACTAAATTAATTCACGTAGTAAAAGAACGTGATTTACTCAGAGCTTCATCAATGAAAATACAGTACTTTTATATTTATTTGTGAATAGAAAAATTGCAGGGGATCAAAAGATGTGCGTATAAGACAGTTAAATCAATAACATCTAACAACTTACACAAGATGCACTGAGACAAGCTAAAACTCAAAGGATATTTATACCATCAGTTTCTTTCAGCGCTGGTCGTCAACAAATAGATGCCAAGTCTTAGTGTCCTGTGCCATCCGTTAAAGCAGTTCCATGTCATCTTTAACCCTTTTTATTAATAGTTTTCTTCTCTTTGTCGGCGTCTGTGGCCTAATGGATATGAACGCAGTTTCATAATCTAGATATACCAGGTTCGAAACCTGCTGCAGGCGGTTTGGTAGCAGATCGCTTTGTGTGGATTTTTAACAATGGTATAAGCGCCGTACCGTTCAGAAAGCAATGGCAAACTACTGAATGAATTGCCTAGAAAAATCACAAACAGCCAATAAAAGCTGGGGTTGATTGCCACGTCCTCTAAAGGATAAGCAACTAACTTTAACTTTTCTTCTCCACGTGTCTTTTTCTTTGGTATTCAAGTTCTCTTACATTCAAGAACATGGACTGCTTTGTAATGCTATAAGCTGATTTTTTTTAACTAATGTGTATCCTATCCAAAGGCAGCGTCTTCTCAACTGTCGTTTCTCTGGGGACTTTCCGTGAGGTCCGTAGCAGTGATCTTGTCATCCAACTTCAGTCCTTATATTCTACGACAGCACATTTATCTTCACACAGGTAAGGTTGAAGGAAAAAGATATAGAGGAAGACATAGAAAGCAAATACTGGACAGTTTGACAACGAGGCATGGAAGGAGGTCAACAACAGAATTGATAAATTGTACTGGAGACAGGAAGTTGTGGCGAGACATAATCTCCTGCGCCACTGGGAATGGTACTTGAAGAAGAAGTATCTTCCTGGATGCCATTTTTGTTGTTCTCCATGTTTCACAGCCGTACAATAGGACTGACTAGCCATTTGAAGAATCTAATTTTGTTTTACTCAACACTAATATGGACATTTACCCCAACGATCAGAAAAAGACAACATTTAAAGGGTAAAAAAAAGGTATTCCCATAGCAGATACTGACGTAAGGGAGGGAAATGTTAGAGACCTCACTATACAAGTTCCAGCATCGAGAAGTGGGGTGACTACTTCCCTTCCTCGCTGCCTTTTCCTTCCCTAACACCAGCCGAAGTCAGGTATCCATTTAGAGCCGGGTATACTGAAGCATGTCTATACCGTGAATCAAACCCGGCACCATTGCCGCGGGAGACCATCGATTTAATGGGTACCTGGTCAGAAAAATTTTAAATTAAAACATCATCATCATGTGACGTATTCTTTCCAGAACGTTGTCTCCATTACAGCTGCTCTGAACGCATCACGATTCTCGGCAAGTCGACCTGCATCAGTCAAAGACAAGTTCAGACTCTCTGTGATGTCATGGGTCCACCGTCGTCTAGGTCGACCCCTTCCCCTTTTTTCAGGGACCATGCCTTCCATCACTATTTTTCCAGACTATTATGTCTTTTTATATGACCGAAACATTTCAGCTTCCTTATTGCGATGGTATTTAGTAACCAATGTTCCTGTACGTTTAGTGAGTGCAATACTTCTCTGTTGGTCTTTTTTAATTAAAACAGATTGTTGTCATTGGTAACATTAACAGACAGAGAGATGGCGAATGCCCTGTGTAGTTATCAGGGTCTCCTATCAGACACAGAAGGGACTGGGTCTGCTCTTCCCACATGCATGTCGTACAAGGCGACTAATTTGAGGATGGGCATCAGGCTGGCAATCTCATTACCTGGTACGTAAAACAAATTGCAACAGAAACCACCTCCTCAAGAGCATGTGAAGGCTTCCTGTAGATGGGATATTTTTGTAACTGCCCTTATCTGCCGTGTTTCCCTAGTTATCAAATATATAAAATCACAGCTTTTTCTGTCAGTACGTAACGCTAAGGGATGCAACTTTGGTAGAAAGTTAGACATTAATTGTATTGTTTCCCTTATATGTACTCTCCCGAAAATAGTAACACTTACCAAAGAAGAATGCGCAAATGACGGTGTGCACAAAAATATATTTATAGACTGTGTGATCCCGTATACACACATTGGGATCTGTGACGGTATTGCCTCTCCTTGTTTGCAGTAGTGGTCCAACAGTGGCCAAAAGTCAAGACTATCTAATATGGGTTTCAAAGGTGTCTGCCTTCGCACAAGTTTACTCTTGACAGATATGTAGATAGAAGGTTAATGACGCTTCTACCACAAAGGTCTATCCACAAGATAATCAGACAAGCGAAAACAATGCTGCATTTAGCTACGCACGTTAATTCTAGAATCTGCCGACAACTTTTGTGAAGGATTAAGCAATGGTTTATGTTAGCTCGTTTAAGCCCCACCTCTGATTAACTCAGGGGAATTCTTATTATTCTGGTATAGCTCAGTTTAGAGTGTGTGTAGTAAATTGACTGAGACAAACATACAGTACATTTAAAAGGATTAAATCGAAGTTAAATTTGTAAAACTACAAATAACCGAATTTAATAATCACTTAAACTTAACAGTTTGAAAATAATTTGAATAATTTAGAAGAAAAGTTTCATCATTGATTGGTAATAGAGACGATTGTGGTGAGTGAGGTTAATGGTGTTATAAATTAGTGATAAACAGACTGAGTGTGGCGAGAGGTTTTATTTGGCTCTTGGATCAGTATAGTACTGACAATTACAGAAATAGAATTTCTGCAGAAAATGGTGAAGTCCCAGTGTCTGAGAGGACTACTGGTATCACAAATTAGTTACGGCTGTGAATGATCTGATCTCGAAACAATAGTATAGAGGAGACCGACATAAAGCGCCACCTCTGCTGTGTAACTAATTGTGATATTAAACAAAGCAAGGAAATAGATTTTTACTTAACAATGATAAAATTGACAAGTCGTTCAAAATACAATTTCCTTATTTTTTATTTAGTATATATACACTATCTACTCTTGTGCTGAAAGGTGAATGTTGCAAAAAATGGAATGAAATGAATTGGTAAGTTTACATATGATTTACAAATATTTATATTTATAAATATTACAACACGTTTTCCAATTATAGGAACAAAATTTATATCAGCTGTGCTGTTAATTAAGGATATAACGTTTATCAGCTATGCTGTTATTTACGTATAATTTATCCACTATGATCTTATTATTGTCTCTTGCTACGCTAATTCACGTTTTCTTCATTGACAGTTCTATGCTCACAATGCCGACAGAAATGGTACTAATGTGTACTCATCTCTCTTAAGTCTGTTCTTCTTTGTTTGGTTCACACCACCGGCAGAGTATCGTTCCTTTAGCCCACCCAAGACTGAGGGGACCAAAGATGTAGAGTCTGGTCAACCTCTATGCTCCTGCGGAGTTCCAGGCAGCGGGATTGACTCGAACATACGACCTCAGGTTTTTAGGACACAATTAAACCTGTAACAAAGCAAAAATAGGGGCTAATTTCTGTCCTCAAGCCCACCTATTTCTAGTGTGAGTGAAATGAGCGTGTCTCCGATGTATGCATGTGGGATGAATGACAACATGGCTCAGTATGATTTAGCAATAGCGAGACAAGACAGGTGTCTACTTGCAAAACATTCTTTCTGATAAACTAATACATGGATACATTCAATAATATAGATTCAATACATGAATACATTTTATACATGAATACATCCCATAATATAAATCAATACATGAATAAATCCAATAATATGTACACCTAGGTGTGATACAACAATGTCCTTCCCCCTATACTATATCACGCCCTCTCTGACAATAGCTGGTAACATATATCCTAACAATATTGTTATGTTCTTATGATAGGAGTATATGAGACGAGGACTGGTTGGTGATATATCAGGTTGGAGTTATAGGAGACAATAGATTGGAGTTAGATGCGACAATAGATTGAGTCCTGACAAGGACTGTTTTGGTTATATTGGAGTTGGTCTTATCTGAGACAATAGATTGAGTTATAGAAGACAATAGATTGAGTCCTGACAAGGACTGTTTTGGTTATATTGCAGGTTATAGGAGACAATAGATTGAGTCCTAACAAGGACTGTTTTGGTTATATTTACAGTTTGGAATTATCAGAGACAATAGACTGAAGTTATAGACTGACAATAGATTGAAGTATAGGAGACAATAGGTTGAAGTATGAGTCCTATTAGTCTTCGTCTATTCAATCATAATAGGAAATACAATCATTATACTTAATTCCCCCCAAGATACAATCAGTAACCTGATAGGTAGTATAAATGACACACAACAAATACCAACGGTTATCGTAAAAATATTTACCCTCCTAAGATTTTAAACTGGCCAGGTTTTGACGCGACTTAGTGAAGTAGGTTGCAGGTCGATGCCCTCAGGTAAGTTACCATAAATCAAGGTGACAGCTTCTCCCTCTTCAGTCTGTATCTCTGGCGTCAAGTTCGGGGTTGCGTGGTTAGCATAAAATCCGCCCGATTATATAGTCAAGTAACTACTTGAGGAAAGCTTTCGGTTGGTTCCTGGCGGAGCAAGTTGATTGGTTTCCTCCGGTTTTGTACCTGGTCTCATACAGCCTAATTTTATTCAGTTTTCATCGGCCATCTTGCGTGAACAAGATGGCCGTTAATTTATTCTGTCTCAGAGACTGGTGAACGTTGATCGTTGATTGGTTGAAGCAAATCTGTATCTCGACATAGTGATTAACAAAGTAGTGGGTTACACTTCGTTTCACGACATAGCCCCCTCCTTTCCTAGCTGTGACTTGTCATAGCTGACGTGTAAACCCCTGCTGTGGTTAATCCTTTTGCGTCTGTCCTTCCAGAGTACTAGGGTGTCGACTTAAAAAATCAGCTCCTACATTGTCTCTTCCCGGAATGTAATTCACGGTAAAGGAATAAGGCGCAAGAAGCAGACTCCACCTTAACAATCTCGAATTTAGCTTTTTAGATGCAGCCAAGAATGTTAAAGGTTGGTGATCGCTTTGGACAATGAAGTGTGTCCCATACAGATAAGGTGAAAATTTGTTGATGGACCAAATTAGAGCTAAACATTCCTTCTCTATGGTCGAGTAGTTCAACTCAGCTGCATTCAGCTTCCTACTGGCGTAGGCGACTGGTAAAAGTTTCTCCGGCTGGGCTTTTGATTTCTGCAAGAGAGTTGCACCAATACCTATACTGCTAGCGTCCGTTCTTAATACAAATTCCTGTGTGATATCGGGTAGTGTAAGGATGGGTTTGCTGGTGAGTTTTGCTTTTAGCTCTGTGTAAGCTTTTTCACAATCAGCATTCCATTGGATTTTGTCAGGCTGTCCTTTCTTCGTTAAGTTAGTTAATGGTGCACACAGAGAGTTAAAATGGGGTATGTACTTCTGATAGAACCCACATAAAGACACGAATGATCTCACATCTTTCTTCGTTTGAGGTCTGGGTGCCTTCTTTAGCTTCTCTATATTCTTTGGGTCAGGAGACATATGACCTGTAGAAATAGTGTGACCTAAGAATTCCAACTCCTTACAACCGATATAGCACTTGGTTGGACGTGCAGTCAATCCAGTTTCTCTCAGTCTGTCAAACAACATGGAGAGCGCTACTATATGCTCTTCAAATGTGTTTGTAGCAACAAGAATGTCATCCATAAAGTTAGTGATATGGGGATTTTGTAGAGGTTCCAATAATTTCCTCATCATTCTTGAAAAGATACTTGGAGCATTTTTCAGCCCAAAGGGTAGTACATTAAACTCGTAGTGTCCGTCTGATGTACTGAATGCCAGCATTTTCCTAACTTCTGGTTTCACTGGTATTTGGTAGTATCCCTTGCTTAGATCTACCTTCGATAAATACCTAGCCTTACTCAGTGTAGAGAACAGCTGGTTGGTGTCAGGTAATGGGTCCACCTGAGATTCTGTGATCGCATTAAGCTTCCGGTAGTCAATACATAACCTGTGTTCACCACTCGGTTTTCTCAATAGCACCACACTTGAGCTATAGGGAGAGTCTGACTTCGAGATAATTTTCTCCTTCAACAGATAATCAACTTCCTCCCTTAGTGCTTGGGCTTTCGCATAGGGTATAGGGTATGTTCTCATGCATACTGGGGTAGGGTCGGTAACCTTCATGTCGTACTCTAACAGATTCGTCCGACCTGGCTTATCTGTGAGCACATCAGCATGGGTTTCCAACACTTTCTGAACCCTATTCTTCTGCTCTGGAGTTAAATGTTCACTAATATTTACTTGAACATAATCCTCTGTAGTTGTGAGTGGATACTCCATAGAGTGAAGTGGTTCACCGTGCATTTCTGTTGCAATGGCTAGGGTCATAATATGTGCAACTTCTGATGATTCCTTGTCATAGTATTTTTTAAGAAGATTGACATGATATACCTTCTCCTTTCCTTTCTTGTCAATCTTATAATTGGTCCTGGAAAGTTTCTCCAGTATGACATAGGGTCCCTGCCATCCAATCTGCAATTTATTATTGCTGCTTGGCAACAGTAATAACACCTTTTCACCCACCTCCAGTTCCCTATCCTTTGCTTTTTTTTTTGTTGTAGTACGCAGCATGCTTCCTCCTGGCCTGTCTTAAGTTATCATTGGCCAGTTTCCAACCTGCTTTCAATCGAGATGTCAACTCGTTGACGTACTGGTATGAGGAAGTCACTGTTTCCTCTGCCTTTTCATCAGTCCATGTCCGCAGCAATGCTTCCAGTGGACCTTTTATTGGTCTTCCAAACAACAATGTAGCTGGAGCCAATCCAGTTGAGTTGTGGGGTACTTCCCTATATGCAAATAGTGCAGCGGGTAAGTATGTATCCCAAGTATCAGGTTTTCACTCGCCAGCTTTCTAAGGATTGAAATTAGCGTACCATTGAACCGCTCTACTTGACCGTTCCCTTGGGCATGGTAGGGACTACAATGATAGTGCCTGGCTTGAAATATCCTGAATACTTCTTGTGTTAGCTTTCCCTTAAACTGAGACCCATTGTCAGTCAATATCTGATGCGGGAAACCTAATCGGGTAAATATTGTCAACAGGGCCTCTGCCACGTGCTTTGAATCTATAGCTGACATGGCCACTGCTTCTCCCCACATAGAGCAAGTATCAACCAAGGTTAAGATGTAAGCATTTCTCTTCTTGGTCCTAGTGAGGGGTCCAACAATATCTACTGCAACACGTTCAAAAGGGGTTCCCATAATAGGCATTTCTCCCAGTGTTGCTGGTGCAGTCCTATGCTTAGGAGCTACTCTTTGGCATTCTGGACAGGATCTTACATATCTTTTTATGTCCTCTGTAATTCCTGGCCAAAAGTAGTGACAGGCTATCCTTTGTCCAGTGGCCCCTATTCCCATATGTCCACTGAAGGGTATAGCATGTCCTAGCGTCATAACCTTCTCCCTGTAAGATTTTGGCACTACAAGCTGTCCATGCCCTTTAGGTCCGGTTCCAGCTTTTCTGTATAGTAGGCCATTCTTCATATACAAGTCTCCTTTCTCTGGAGGGTTATGTGCTTTAGGCAATTTGCCAAAACAAGGCTTCAGTGTGCTGTCCGCTGCTTGAGCCTTTTTCATCTCTTCTGGATGAGTATTGATAGGATTTTCCTCCATTTTCCGGGAGCTTTCCCTGGTCTGGACTGTTGCCATAACTACAGGTTTTATAGGTTCTCCAAGGAAAACATACCTACACCCCAAAATCAAAGGGTAAATAGGGTCGTCCATCACTGCTGCTTTGATTTCTCCTTCCACATAGCGAGATCTTATGTTGATTCGGGCTATGGGTAATGTCATGGTTCTTGCTCCCTTGATCGGTCCTCTGATTTCCACTGTTTCTGTGGTTATCTGGTCAGGACTCACTAGAGAAGAGCACACAACTGAATCAAAGTCTAATCCTGTGTCATATAAACACAGTACTTGAGTGCCATTCACGGTCACTTCCTCACAGACAGGGGGATGATGGAAGTCTTTCTGACTTACTGCCATTTCCTTCCTTCCCTGATTCCCTGTTGTAAGACATGCAGCATGATGAGGAGGATTCTTCCGTCTGCAGTCCGCAGTATTGTGGTTACTCATTAGACAAGTTTTACACCACTTTCCTTCCTTCCGGTAAGGTGTCTTATCCGATCTTAGAGGGTTTTTGTCCTTTTGGTCAAATCTTTGTTTGTTCCTTGTGGTATGGTCCTTTTGTTCATATTTGGTATAGTTTTGTGATGATTTGAAGTTTTCACCCTGCTTCTTCTTATTTCCTAATAATTCTGCCTGAGCTGCTTGATATCTCTCAGCAACAGTTACAATATCTTCCAATCTCTCTGCTCCTTGTTCCATGATAAACTTCCTCATTTCTTGAGGCATGGACTCTTTCACTTGCTCCATCATTATCATTTCTTTCAGATCCTGACACTTCCCTAAACTACTCCATTTTTCCAAATAGGTTTCCAATCTAGCAGAGAATTGGTGATAGTTTTCTCCTGGAAGAAGTTTAGCTGTTCGGAATTTCTTTCTATATGATTCTGAGTTCTTTTCATATCTCACAAGCAGTGCCTGCTTCAGGATGTCATAATCTTCCTGGTCATCTCTTGAGAGCTTCAAATACACATCGTAGGCCACACCTCTCAATCCCTGAGATAGTTTAAGACTCCATTTTTCTTTCACTAAGCCATAGGTAGTGGCTAGTCTTTCGTATCTATCGAGGTACGACTCAATGGCGTCTTCTTTCTCAACAAATGGGTCCAGATGAAAATTCATGGCCCCACTTGAGGTGCTCTGGCTGGAGCTACTCTCAGAGTGAGGTGAGCTACCACCATTATTGCCAGTATTTGCCTGAATTTCAAGCTCTTTTAATCTCAACTGATGGTCTCTCTCTGCTTGTAATTTCCTTTCCTCAGCTTCTAACCTTTTAGTTTCTCTTTCAGCTTCCAGTCTTTTGTCTTCTCTCTGAGCTTCCAGTCTTTTATCTTCTCTTTCAGCTTCCAGTCTTTTGGCTTCTCTTTCAGCTTCCAGTCTTTTGGCTTCTCTTTCAGCTTCCATCCTTTTGTCTTCTCTCTCAGCTTCCAGTCTTTTGGCTTCTCTTTCAGCTTCCAGTCTTTTGGCTTCTGCCTCTAATTGCAACTTTCTTTCTTCCCTATCCATGTGTTTGTCCACTTCTGTTGTGACATACTGAGTGAGAGCATCACCTGTCAAATTTAATTCCTTTCCCATCTGCATGATCGCAGTCCTGAACTTCACTAGATCAGCCATGGCGTTACTTAGATAGGGTATGTAAATTTACTATAACCCAATTATTGTAATTAAACTTAATTAATTTAAATGAACAAATAATTTCCGTGCAACTTTGTGAGCATCAACTATTTACTGAGTACTAAATGGTACTCCTCCTAAGAAAACAATAAAAAAAATCCTATTATAGAATTTTTTCCAAAATTTTGTTTCTTATGTTATCTATGGGTGGCACAGGATAGAGTGTAGATAGATGAATAGACCAAATATGGCTCAAGATATACAGAAATATCCCGGACGAGCCCCCAGTGTGGCGAGAGGTTTTATTTGGCTCTTGGATCAGTATAGTACTGACAATTACAGAAATAGAATTTCTGCAGAAAATGGTGAAGTCCCAGTGTCTGAGAGGACTACTGGTATCACAAATTAGTTACGGCTGTGAATGATCTGATCTCGAAACAATAGTATAGAGGAGACCGACATAAAGCGCCACCTCTGCTGTGTAACTAATTGTGATATTAAACAAAGCAAGGAAATAGATTTTTACTTAACAATGATAAAATTGACAAGTCGTTCAAAATACAATTTCCTTATTTTTTATTTAGTATATATACACTATCTACTCTTGTGCTGAAAGGTGAATGTTGCAAAAAATGGAATGAAATGAATTGGTAAGTTTACATATGATTTACAAATATTTATATTTATAAATATTACAACACGTTTTCCAATTATAGGAACAAAATTTATATCAGCTGTGCTGTTAATTAAGGATATAACGTTTATCAGCTATGCTGTTATTTACGTATAATTTATCCACTATGATCTTATTATTGTCTCTTGCTACGCTAATTCACGTTTTCTTCATTGACAGTTCTATGCTCACAATGCCGACAGAAATGGTACTAATGTGTACTCATCTCTCTTAAGTCTGTTCTTCTTTGTTTGGTTCACACCACCGGCAGAGTATCGTTCCTTTAGCCCACCCAAGACTGAGGGGGACCAAAGATGTAGAGTCTGGTCAACCTCTATGCTCCTGCGGAGTTCCAGGCAGCGGGATTGACTCGAACATACGACCTCAGGTTTTTAGGACACAATTAAACCTGTAACAAAGCAAAAATAGGGGCTAATTTCTGTCCTCAAGCCCACCTATTTCTAGTGTGAGTGAAATGAGCGTGTCTCCGATGTATGCATGTGCGATGAATGACAACATGGCTCAGTATGATTTAGCAATAGCGAGACAAGACAGGTGTCTACTTGCAAAACATTCTTTCTGATAAACTAATACATGGATACATTCAATAATATAGATTCAATACATGAATACATTTTATACATGAATACATCCCATAATATAAATCAATACATGAATAAATCCAATAATATGTACACCTAGGTGTGATACAACAATGTCCTTCCCCCTATACTATATCACGCCCTCTCTGACAATAGCTGGTAACATATATCCTAACAATATTGTTATGTTCTTATGATAGGAGTATATGAGACGAGGACTGGTTGGTGATATATCAGGTTGGAGTTATAGGAGACAATAGATTGGAGTTAGATGCGACAATAGATTGAGTCCTGACAAGGACTGTTTTGGTTATATTGGAGTTGGTCTTATCTGAGACAATAGATTGAGTTATAGAAGACAATAGATTGAGTCCTGACAAGGACTGTTTTGGTTATATTGCAGGTTATAGGAGACAATAGATTGAGTCCTAACAAGGACTGTTTTGGTTATATTTACAGTTTGGAATTATCAGAGACAATAGACTGAAGTTATAGACTGACAATAGATTGAAGTATAGGAGACAATAGGTTGAAGTATGAGTCCTATTAGTCTTCGTCTATTCAATCATAATAGGAAATACAATCATTATACTTAATTCCCCCCCAAGATACAATCAGTAACCTGATAGGTAGTATAAATGACACACAACAAATACCAACGGTTATCGTAAAAATATTTACCCTCCTAAGATTTTAAACTGGCCAGGTTTTGACGCGACTTAGTGAAGTAGGTTGCAGGTCGATGCCCTCAGGTAAGTTACCATAAATCAAGGTGACAGCTTCTCCCTCTTCAGTCTGTATCTCTGGCGTCAAGTTCGGGGTTGCGTGGTTAGCATAAAATCCGCCCGATTATATAGTCAAGTAACTACTTGAGGAAAGCTTTCGGTTGGTTCCTGGCGGAGCAAGTTGATTGGTTTCCTCCGGTTTTGTACCTGGTCTCATACAGCCTAATTTTATTCAGTTTTCATCGGCCATCTTGCGTGAACAAGATGGCCGTTAATTTATTCTGTCTCAGAGACTGGTGAACGTTGATCGTTGATTGGTTGAAGCAAATCTGTATCTCGACATAGTGATTAACAAAGTAGTGGGTTACACTTCGTTTCACGACACTGAGGTCAAGCTGTGTAAGTTCCCTGAGTCTAATTGTTGATGGTGATGAATCTCAGAGTCCCTATCCGCCACCTCTCAGATCTCAATTTGTGTAAAATAGGCTCTGTGATGTTGTGTGGCTGAGTGTGTCTAGGGTAATGTATTTAATATATAAGGACTAAATAAAATGTAAACAGAAATGTAACTCAATAATATCAAAGTGAGTAAAACTTTTGTTAAAGTTTAGGTAACACTGACTAACAAAAAAAAACTTTTTTTTTCTTTCTCTAACATTTCTATGTTTTTCTGGTCAATTTTAATGCGCTGTTTTTAAATCTGCAAACCGTTTTTCTCTATCAGGTCGGGATCTCTAGAAATACGCAATTGAAGTTTTTTAACAAGGCATAAAGTATTATAACATCATTCATACAAGAAGTGTAACAGTTATGTAGGCTTGAATTTCTTTGCAGTCGACTTTCGTCGGTGAATGGCATGTGGTACATCGCGATGAAGCATCCAACAATAATCGGCAAGCATGGTCACACTCCACCGTCCTTGATAGCGTGATTCCATTACGGCGATATCTTGATGGAATCGTTCTCCATGTTCATCGCTGACTTCGCCAAGTTTGTCAGGAAAAAAGTCAAGATGCGAATCAAGCAAATGGATTTTGAGGGACATGTTACAGCCCATAATTCTTTATGCATCTATGCACTGCTTAACAATATGCACATAGTCGACAGATTTGTGATTTCACAGAAAGTTATCGACGATCGATTTGAATGCCATCCATGCGCGAAGTTCACTACCATGTA
This sequence comes from Oreohelix idahoensis, assembly GCA_024509875.1. Classification (NCBI taxonomy): domain Eukaryota; kingdom Metazoa; phylum Mollusca; class Gastropoda; order Stylommatophora; family Oreohelicidae; genus Oreohelix; species Oreohelix idahoensis. The sequence continues at coordinate 387,533 of JAMPIV010019835.1, forward strand.
ACAAGTTCTCGAATTGTTTGTCTGCAATAACTTTCCTAATCTGAGGTCCTACAAAGATACCTTCCTTTATCTTTGCATCGCTAACTTGCGGAAACTTTTCTCGAAGATAAGTGAAAGCTTTGCTCGTTTTATCTAACGCTTTTACGAAATTCTTCATGAGCCCCAACTTTATATGTAACGGTGGTAAAATGATGCCGTCTTTGTTAACTAATGGCTCATGTATTACATTTTTATGCCAGAGCTGCATACGATCCCTGATAGGCCACACCTTTCTTGCATAATGTTCCTGTCTGTTGCGGCTGTCCCATTCACATAGGAAGCAACAAAATTTAGTATACCCAGTCTGCATGCCCGTGAGAATTGCAATGACCTTTAGGTCTCCACAAATCCGCCATGGTAGTCATTGTACTTTATTTTTGCCAAAAGTATAGCCATATTGTCATAAGTTTCTTTCATATGAACAGAGTAGGCGACTGGAATTGATGAAAATAAATTTCCGTTATGCAATAACACGGCTTTTAGACTAGTCTTGGAAGAATCGATGAAAAGTCGCCATTCGTTGACTATGTGCTCACGACCGAGGTGCACCATTAGACCGTTTACATCTTTGCAATAGCAAATGCCATCATCCATCTCAAAGTATTGAACAAGTTCTCTGTGTCTATGACGAAATTTAGATATCGGAGTATTGGGCGCTAAAAGATTCCATTCTTTGATTCGCGAACCGAGTAATTCCGCTTGTCCTTTGGTAAGAGCGAGATCACGTATTAGATCTGAAAGTTCTGAATGGTTAATTAAGTGAACACCATCATTCACCGGTATATAATCCGAGTCAGAATTAGTTTCTAAAGCAGGTAAACTATCACTTTCTGATGGTTCATTCACGTCCAACGGATATTGTTATGGTGGAACTGGGATCGGACACGTGATTGGATCATGAGGCACTGTTTTCGATACCGATTCTACAACTTCTAGAAGCCATATTTCGCTCAGAATTATTTCAAAATACAGTAACTATTTGAAAAATAGCGTAACATATGTCATGCATCTTTTAGCAGTATAAAAAGTAGAATTATTTTGCATTTTATTAATTTTTAATAAGTTATATAGTAAAAATGAAACGGAGCAAATAACGGTTTCCCAAAAATATATTTATTCACAAATATCTTAAGAACCCGACGTGATAGAGATAAACGGATTTCAGATTTGAAATCAGCGCAAGAAACTGACCTAAGAACACTTATTCTTATATAAGAAAGAAAAATGTTGTTTGTCAGTGTAATTATCTTACAATTTATTCTCCGTGTGCCTCAATTTCTTTTCGACAGGGAGTGTCAAACTCAATAAATTTATATATGTACACTATTTAAAATAAATAACTGGAACTCTGTCCAAGTATCATATTTCTAGGAATCAAGATCACTATAAGAATTTCACCCACTAATCTGTCTATCTGCTTGTACTTATCACTGTTCCTATGTTTGACATATTATTTTCTTCATCATATCACGGTGAGTAAATCTTTATTATTTTTATGGTTGTGGTGGAATATTTGATGTAACCTTTCAGTGCCGGTATAACGGACTTATCTGGTAAAATGATGACAACTGTTGGCCCTTTGTTCTCAAATACAGTCAACGGCCTTTTGAGCTGAAGAAATGGGGTAGCTGCGGCAATACGGCTGAGCGTTCCTCCCAACGTTTCTCCCCTCGACCGTTTTCCTGCCTCCAATAAGTATGCTGGGATAGGACCTGTAATGAGAGGAAAATGCCCTCTCCATATAGATCTCATCTAATATTAAATTATACACACAACACGGTGACAACTCACCCTGATCAGCTATGTGTGCTAATCATTGCACTAATCTGTATATTCCATTGTTTAACACGACTGCTGTGTAAACATTCTTCTACAGTGATAGTACAAAGTTCTTGTTTCCTCCTCCAAGAAGCCTCTTCCATACAATAGATAGGGGTGTACAATACATGGCTTGTGATCCCTTAATATCTCTTACAACATCCTATACAGGGTCTTTCGTTCATACAATAGATAGAGTGTGCTTACTCTAGCACTGAAACCTGTGGATAAATTCTTTCTAACATTCTCTACATGATTTTACATAATATTTAAACATTTATGGCACTGCAAAAGCCAATATCCTTTCTGGGTTACTGCATTGGCATGCGCAAAATTTGTAAGCCACCAGCACATATTTTATGCCTTTCTTTCACTCCGAAAGACTGCATTCCTATTTTGGCTATCGTAACACACATAGTGGCCTGCATGTTAATTAAAGCAATACAAATATTTTTTGTGCCTTACCCTCAAACAAGAATATCACATATCATAAGCTTGACTTTGGCAGTTAATGGGTTCTACCACTGCCTTAATTGTCCAGACGGTGAAAGCTTTGGTCATAAAGACTCTCCCGCTGATGTCAGCTGTAGTTATTTTATTTTCAAATGGCGGTTCTTGCCACCAAAATGTTAATTTTATTTCCCCAAGCTACTCTACGCCTTGACCAATCAAAACGCGTGTTAAGAAATTTCAACCTTTCTCACGCAACCAAATTGAGCAGTTGACAAGTGTGTTTGTTCGTCTGTCTCAATTTTTTATTTCTACCATATCTTTGTTATTAATGGGTCGATTTTTTATATAAAAAGGGATTATTAAAGGGACAACTGTCCTCTATCTTCCTATATAGGTTTCCTTTACCCATTTATTCTCGTTTTCATCTTGGTAATTTTTTTCTAATTTGTAGAGCTCTGTTCTCTGAACTAACATATTAATAAAATAATTGTCTAAGGCCAGATAAGTTATTATAAGGGAACATTTTATGATATATATTAACCAATATTAGCGCTACCCTTCAATACATCCTTGTTATTTATAAATTATCTAAGTTTCTTTTCAAACGTACAAAGTTAGGTTCGATTTCCATTGTAATCCATCTCCTCTCTCTCTCCCCTCTAAACGAAGCAAAAAAATGTGTCCGCTGCCAAGCTTGACGGCTTTCGTCATAAATATTGGGAAGGGTCGAGCTTGTGCATGTGTGTTTTGGGGAAAAAGGGGGGGGGGGTGGTAATTTTTACTCTTGGCGTTAGAAAATTCAAACTCTTTAGTTTAAATATTAGCGGTTAGATGGGACTAAGGCCAAACATGGAATTTATTTACAGATTTTTAACTGTAATAATGGAAAAATTCAAATGATGTTGTCCAAGTTTTAGCGGTACGTTTGACCTTGTCCTTGGCAATTTTTCAAATATAGTAGGAGTGGTTTATAGGTTTTAAATTTACGTTACTAGATTTTTGAATCTGGGAAATTTGAGTGGGGTGTGACACGGAGTACTTTACTACAACGATGAAAAAAAGTTCACTTAGGCAGCGTAGATTTTGCACTTAGCTGCCAATAGTGGTTCTGCTCCCGCTGATGGGTTCTTTTTACACTGCTCACGTTCGTCGCTGGTCAAGGTTGTCGGGTGTATCTCGTCTCTCAGAAATGTCAAGGAGAATCTACAAAGTTGGTCCTTCGTCTTAAAGCCCCTTCTTGTTCCAGAGATAGTGCCTTCTGCTGGTACCACCAATAAGCCAATCTTGGCTCACATTCGTTTTTGCTCAGACGAATAAAATAGACTTGAATCGGCCTCTTACGCGCGTCTGGGGTGTCGTTTCTTTATTAAGATAATTCCTTCTCTGACTCTGTGTGTTTCAGTTTCCTCAGATATTCCGGTTTTCCTTATTTAAAATGTTAGAGATTTCCTGGACTGAATTGTAAGTCCAGATGAATACTCCAATAAAAGGTGTCCGGTCTGATAAATGGAAATTCTGACTTCTTACTACTGGTAAGTCTGGTGTCTTTGGCAGCGTGAATCTCACAGTGAAGTAGACTGACTGAAGCGTCAGGTTATATTCACTGTCCTCCCCCGCTCTTTTTGCTATGGAACTCAAATGATCAGCCAATCTGATTTGAATATTTTGCATGACTCATCTAGTGCAAAATTTCAAACATTACTTTTCTGAAAATGGACTGTAAACATCCGATTGCCTGGCAGACGAACTCACAGACACATCTGTAAACTGTGTTTCAGATGTAACAAATTATTACTTTATAAGAAAGTAATCTCTTTGTAACAAGGTGTACCGGAAACGATTATATCATATTGACTGTCCAGAATGTGTCGCACAGACGATTAATCTCTTATCTGTCGCGCACCCTGGCCTAATCTTAGCAAAGCTTTGCCGAACCCTGGCAAACGCGATGTACAAGATTATCACCAACAAGGAGTGTCAAAATGATTTGACAATGTCAGATTTCTGTTACTTAGCAGAGAAAGAAAGAAAGTTCGACAATTGAAAGCACGCAATAAAATACGTACCACAAATGTACCGATTACTGCCGTAGTAAAACAGAGATTAGGAAGAAGAAGGTGTCACCCCAATCCATTTTGTGACATGATCCTCGCTGCTGCTACGTAGTTCGTGTACTGTGGTGATGCACAGTGGTTTTGTTTAATACTTTTGTTGCCGTTAGGTATTTGTGCTTTTGAATTTGATTCCCGTCTTATGACGGGCTTTTACACTAGTAAGTAAATAATTTGCTTAATTGCTTACTCTATTTTGTGTTAAATAAAATTAAAAATAAATCAAAACGTTTTTATTTAATATAGTTGTGGTGTCTGGCCTGGAAGAAAACTGAAATTTTCAATCTCTTATTTCACCTTCAGCTCTTATTGAGTCTTAATGTCTTGTCAGTTGAGCAATAGAAGGTCGATGGGAGCACCATTGTTGGGCTGTGATTAGGGCATCAGTTAGTCTCAATCCGGCCCTGCTCACATAGGCCATGGGTGTTTGATGACAGAAAAATTCGAGGATGGAATTTAGCACTTTAGCTAATTACGATGCTAATGGCTTCTTGTCATAATATTAAGTTGTTAGTGTAACAGTTTTTCGCCACAGTTGCTGTGTTCTAAATGACTTCTTCAGCGCTGCAAGAGTGTTTTAAAATTATGTATACACACTTTAAAAACGTATATATGCTTACATAGAATAGAAGGGTCGTAGTGGTACGAAAAGGTCACAAATGTGGAACTGATAACAAGAACCAGACATTGCCAGTGGAACCAATTTAAATAAAAAATGAGAAGAAGAAAATACACAATGTTAATTTTCTTTATCACGTTTTAAAGCTAAGAGATAGACAATTTTTTCAACATAAACTAATTTTTTTTTATTTTTTAGATACGTGAAAAATGACAGAGAATACTCAGTTAAGTTTTGAAGAAAGAACGACAATTTTAAAATAACTGTAGATCAGGTGGTGAGAGATGTCGTTCATGTATTTATGCTGTTGGTGGGCATTTTGATGATTTGAACTAAATTTATGTTATTGTGAAAAACAAAATTGTCCATTTATATGAGGTTCTTTAAGGGGTTGCTAATCTCATCATGTAATACAAAGTGCTACAGAATCAACTGCTGCAAGAGCACTGAAGGGGTGGTAAACGATGATGATCATGATGATGATAGCTCTACTGTGTGTGATTCTTAGAATGTCTGAGCTCTCCTGAAACAGTTTCCATAAATGATTTGCCTAATTGGAAGTTACTGTTCAAATGTGTACTTTATTTCCCACCTTGGCAATTTGGCAACAAATGACAAAATCCACGAATGTGAACACTCTAATGCTGCGATATAAACTGGCTTTACGTTCTTTGGAATTTCCGGGTTTATATTTTTTTTTAAACTATAATAGCATTGCAGCGTTAGTAATTACTTCATTTCACAATATTTTATATTTAGACGTTAGCAGTTACAGAAAATGCATTTAATATAGAGAAAATACAACCGATCAAGTGACTAACACGAATACAAAACAGCTAAAAAAGTTATTCTTAATAATTGCCTGTCTGTCCGCTCGTCTGTTCATCCACCTATCAATCCACTCTCTGTCTGTCTGTTTCCCTAACTGCCTGCCGTCTATCTATCTATCTATCTATCTATCTATCTATCTATCTATCTATCTATCTATCTATCCATCCATCTATCTATCTATCTATCTATCTATCTATCTATCTATCTATCTATCTATCTATCTATCTATCTATCTATCTATCTATCTATCTATCTATCTATCTATCTATCTATCTATCTATCTATCTATCTATCTATCTATCTATCTATCTATCTATCTATCTATCTATCTATCTATCTCCCTACCTTCATGTTTGTCTGTCTATCAGAATGTCTACCTGCCTGTCAGTCTGTCTGCTTATATATATGTTTCAGAAATATATTATTACAGGACAGAAATGCAATAATGCAAATTTCTTAACCCTGAGGAAAAAAAAAAGACTTCGTTCGTTCGTTCGTTCTGCTTATCTGTCTGCCTGTCTGTCTAAATATAACCGTCTATTATTTTTCTGTCTTGAATAGACATGACATACCACAAACATTCACACGTTATCCATCAATACCACGTCAATACTCTACTTTATTTTAAGACCGAATTGTTACCACGTTTATTTTTCGTACGCAATAACGTGGCCAGACTTTGAGTGGCAACATATGTCAGGTCTATGCTTTGGAAAGTAACTAGAAAATGTGCACTTAATGTGAAGTTATATTGAACCGATGTTGTCCGAGGAATTTAATGGAGATTAGGAAGATTTATACCTATCGAAGTTTTACTGATAAGTACGGTTTCTTGTTTCTTTCTTTTACGTTTGAAGAGTTGAGTAATGATTACATCTAGTGCAAAATAATTTTTTGTTGATTGTAATATTTTGGGGAAAAAACGGCCGTATGTTACCAAGGGGTCAGGAATGGGAGCAAAGAATTTACTTAATCATTCATTACCATCTCAGATCCGCAGGGAGAATCTACCTGCAACAAATTTACGCCAAATCTTCCTGTCTTGTGCCGTCTGATCAAGGTCTTAATGCGTCTTCTTTATCCTTGTCACTTCTGTCTTCGTTTCTCTACTCCGTGTGCTTTTCGGTCTAACTCTATCTCTCTTAGCATGGCGATTCCGGAGCAAGGACTGACTTGTAATGTTATCAACAGGTTTCCTCAGTGTGTGTGTGTGTGTCCTATCTATTGCCAGCGTCTTCTTCTCATTTTTTTATTCCATTGGCAATGTCTGGCATGTCTCTTCACAACTTCCTGTCTCCAGTACAGCTTATCAACTCTGTTGTTGACTTCTTTCCATGCCACGATGTCAAAAGGGCAGGGGGTGGGGGGAGGGAGGGGGGAGTGTAATATCATTGTCTGTTCCTCCGACTTTGTTTGGTTATCTGCCAATATATATATTAGTTCTTACTGTACAGATATGATATTAAAATATGAGGACAAAAGGCCAGAGGGGATTTCGTTGCATCGAGAAGTATATGGTTATCTAAATAAATCAATTCTAACACAAAAGTTAGAACTTTATATTCAAATGTCAAGTCAGTCCTATTGTATGGCTCTGGAAGGTGGAGAACAACAAATAACAACAACCAAAAAAGCAACAGACTTTCATAAATGGATCCTTGCGTGGAATAGAAGGATTGAAGTGGAATGACAAGATCACTAATGTGGAACTGATGACAAGATCACTAATGTGGAACTGATGACAAGATCACTAATGTGGAACTGATGACAAGATAACTAATGTGGAACAGATGACAAAATCACTAATGTGAAACTGATGACAAGATCACTAATGTGGAACTGATGACAAGATCACTAATGTGGAACTTATGACAAGATCACTAATGTGGAACTGATGACAAGATCACTAATGTGGAACTGATGACAAGATCACTAATGTGGAACTTATGACAAGATCACTAATGTGGAACTGATGACAAGATCACTAATGTGGAACTGATGACAAGATCACTAATGTGGAACGGTTGACAAGATCACTAATGGGAAACAACTGACAAGATCACTAATGTGGAACTGATGACAAGATCACTAATGTGGAACTGATGACAAGATCACTAATGTGGAACTGATGACAATATCACTAATGTGGAACTGATGACAAGATCACTAATGTGGAACTGATGACAAGATCACTAATGTGGAACTGATGACAAGATCACTAATGTGGAACTGATGACAAGATCACTAATGTGGAACTGATGACAAGATCACTAATGTGAAACTGATGACAAGATCACTAATGTGGAACTGATGACAAGATCACTAATGTGGAACTTATGACAAGATCACTAATGTGGAACTGATGACAAGATCACTAATGTGGAACTGATGACAAGATCACTAATGTGGAACTTATGACAAGATCACTAATGTGGAACTGATGACAAGATCACTAATGTGGAACTGATGACAAGATCACTAATGTGGAACGGTTGACAAGATCACTAATGGGAAACAACTGACAAGATCACTAATGTGGAACTGATGACAAGATCACTAATGTGGAACTGATGACAAGATCACTAATGTGGAACTGATGACAATATCACTAATGTGGAACTGATGACAAGATCACTAATGTGGAACTGATGACAAGATCACTAATGTGGAACTGATGACAAGATCACTAATGTGGAACTGATGACAAGATCACTAATGTGGAACTTATGACAAGATCACTAATGTGGAACTGATGACAAGATCACTAATGTGGAACTTATGACAAGATCACTAATGTGGAACTTATGACAAGATCACTAATGTGGAACTGATGACAAGATCACTAATGTGGAACTGATGACAAGATCACTAATGTGGAACTTATGACAAGATCACTAATGTGGAACTGATGACAAGATCACTAATGTGGAACTGATGACAAGATCACTAATGTGGAACTGATGACAAGATCACTAATGTGGAACTGATGACAAGATCACTAATGTGGAACTGATGACACGATCACTAATGTGGAACTGATGACAAGATCACTAATGTGGAACTGATGACAAGATCACTAATGTGGAACTGATGACAAGATCACTAATGTGGAACTTATGACAAGATCACTAATGTGGAACTTATGACAAGATCACTAATGTGTAACTGATGACAAGATCACTAATGTGGAACTGATGACAAGATCACTAATGTGGAACTGATGACAAGATCACTTATGTGGAACTGATGACAAGATCATTAATGTGGAACTGGTGACAAGATCACTTATGTGGAACAACTGACACGAATCAGACAACTGCCAGTTGAGAAGAAGACGTTGGAGATGGACAGGACACACTGAGGAAACATTGTTCTTGTCATCAGTGGCGTCACTAGAGTTGGTGTAACTCATGGTGTCACCCCCATGGACCTCCTCCCGTACCAGACCATACAGAATCCTTAGTAATGTTTTTTGTACTAATGTTATTCGTAAATCGTAATTCCCGTATATCACTGAATGTAATGGCAATAGTAATGACATACACAACTAGCAAAATTAAAATTACACCTTTAAATTATAATATCATACTCACAGCCTAAATTTATTTACATAGTTTCATGTGGTTGAAGTGAAAATTTGGTAAGAAAACAATAGAATTCGTAGTAAAAACGTAGGTATATTGATACAGTACATGTAAGCTGAGCTTACGATAAATGTTTTTGTGGTTATAACTAATTACAGGGATATTTTTTATAAAAAATAATACATTTCTGCTGAAACAATGCACAAACATTTTATAGACAGTCATTTTGGTGTCACCCCCTCTGATGGTGTCACCTGGTGCGGTCCGCACCCCCCTAGTGACGCCACTGCTTGTCCTGGAATCCCTAGGGCAAGATATGTAGAGTGAGACCAAGTAACACACCGAGAAGAGCACTGGAGACAGACGTGAAGGGGATTAAGAAAACATGGAAAGACCTGGAGCTGATAGCACGGGACATGAAGTTTGTTCAAGGAGTAAGTCCTTGTCAGCTTTAACTCTTTGACCCCGCAATTATTATCCACCCTGTACCGTAATTTTAATTCGTGATAGACTAAAAACAACGCTCAGAGAGTTGTTTCGTCACGGGTGTCAAATCTGACCAACGCTCTGAGCGTTGTTCCGGAGTCAAAGAGTTTAGGTGATGTATGAATTGTGGGGATAATTCATATTCATAATCTGTATCTTCCCTGTGTACTTTTAGACCCAATTGGTGCGACCATAGTGGTTAGTGCACTGGCTTCCTAGCTCAGTAGTCCGTGGTTCGATCCCCAGATGAGGTGGGATTTTTTGAGGCTGCAAACGGCTCCTGGGTCGACCCAGCCCCAATTGGGTAACAGAGCAACTTCTGGGAAGGTTAAGTGCCGGCGTGATGTTGACCACATCACCCCTAGTGTGCCGATGGTCGAGAAAATATGGGCCTAACACCATATTGTCGGCGTCTGTGGTCTAATGGATATGAACGCAGTTTCATAATCCAGATATACCAGGTTCGAAACCTGCTGCAGGAGGTTTGGTAGCAGATCGCTTTGTGTGGATTTTTAACAATGGTATAAGCGCCGTACCGTTCAGAAAGCAATGGCAAACTACTGAATGAAAAAAAATTGCCTAGAAAAATCACAAACAGCCAATAAAAGCTGGGGTTGATTGCCACGTCCTGTAAAGGATAAGCAACTAACTTTTTAACACCATATTCCCAATATGCCTGCATGGGCATGTAACGGGATCCTTTACCTTTTTTTTTACCTGATGCGACCACGTATCCAGTATTCTCAGTCTCTGTCTAGCATCTGATTACAATTATGGGACTGAAGAGCCATGCAGTCATGTGCTATTTTCTACATCCGCAAGCCTTCACATAAAGTGCTATTTTCTTTTCCTCAGAAAACTACCCGACTACGCCAGATGCTTCTGTCCCCAGATCTGGAGTTTATCATGGAGGCCCACAGTGGGGTCAGCTCGGTTATTGCAGAAGAGGCAGGTGTGTCAATAAAAACACCATCATCGTCATCACCATCGTCATCTTCATCAGCGGTATCAGCATCATCATCATCCTTATAATCATCATCATCCTTTATAATCTTCATCACCATCATCATCATCGTCCCTATAATCATCATCGTCGCCATCATCATCATGGTCATTATCGTTATCATTATGTTATCATCATCATCTATATCATCACCATCATCATCATCCCTATCGTTATCATCATTATCTTCACCATCATCATCAGCATCATCATCATCACACCCATCATCACCACCGTCATCATCACCACCACCATCATTATCGTTATCCCCATCATCCTCATCCTCATTATCTTCATCGCTTCCTTATCATCATCATCGTCTTCTTCATCATCGTCGTCATCATCATAATTATCATCATCATCATCAATTATCATCATCCTTCTTCTCCCTGTAAAGCCTTTACCTTCAACAAATACACACCAAACCATCCTGGGTGTGCCATCCATTCAAGACCTTCCCATGTATGTTTATCCGTTTTTTGTCTGTGCCCAAATCTCTTCTCCGTGTGCTTTGTCTCCCTCTATATCTTTTATCCAGGAGATTCCAGACTAAGGACTACCTTGTAATGCTATCCGGCTGGTTTCCTCAATATGAGTCATACCCAATACCAGCATCTTTCCATCACCTCTACTCCGATGGCGTTTGTCTGGTTGTGTCAATAAAGTGATGAAGTTTAATTTTTGATAATGACGAAAAAAGGCAGTCAACAGTTTAATATTGCAAACGAGCAAGTGATCCGCCTAAAACATGGCAGAAGCTAATTTATATTGGGCTCTTTATGCAACATGTCCTGATACTTACTTACTTACTTAGTCGTTCCTCTTCTACTGTGAGGTGTAGAAGTTTGTAAGAGAGAACGCCATTCTATTTATTATAATATTGTCCTGATGACGACTTTAATGGCATTAGCCATTTCATTCAATTCCATTTTCCTTGAGAAAGAAATCAATGACACACAAAGAGTGGCGCGAAAGCTTGGAAACTTCAATCGCCGATGCTTCTCTGGCTAAATAATATAAATATAAGATGGAGACACTTATTCATTCTGGCCTGAAATGCTTGATATAAATGGAGACGACTCCAGAGATTTTGTTTTAACAAAAAGCATTAATATTTATAAAAACACCCGCACCATGATGAGATGGGAAGAAATGCGCGTTATTTCTAGAGAAGTGCTTGTTAGTTTCCAGGCCGCAATGCGCAGCAATTTATCATGAAATGACGCTGGAGAAGGATAAGGTACACAATTGAGGAAACTTGTTGATGCAGACAGTCCTGGTTCTGGAATCAACAGGTTAAACTCTTTGACTCCGGAACAAAGCTTGTTTCTTTTTCGATAATATTTATTTTTATGTAACAAAATTTCTAACATTAACATAGATGCAAATATTAAATAGAAGCGTGCTAAATAACTTGAATTTATCACCTGACCAGGTTTTAAAGGCATCTGGGCTAGTGGTCTCTCCATCGCCACTCAGCTGGGGGTGAGGGATAGCAACGAGGCCTCATGGACGCAAGTTCTTGAGATTCTAGAGTTTATGAACGATGCAAGTTCAATTCCCATTTTGGTTGATGCAGACACAGGATATGGCAATTTCAACAACGCCCGACGTCTTGTGCGAAAATTGGAAGACAGAGGCATTGCAGGTATGTTCAATCTGGCACATAATCACTGTTGTGTATACTGTACAGAGTTACCACTCCTCTATTTTTTTTTCCACCACATCTATGAACAAGTAGGTTTTCGACAAAACAGATCATGTACTTGTACAGACCAGATAGACACTTTGAGAATAATAACTGAACAAAGTCTGGAATGGAACTCACCGCTATACATCGGATTTGTGGACTATAAAAAGGCATTTGACAGTGTAGACAGAGAATCTCTTTGGAAATTGATGAGACATTATGGAGTTCCCCTGAACATCATTAACTTAATAAAGAAAACTCATGAAGGCATGACATATAGAGTTTTTTTTTATAAAGGACAACTAACAGAACCGTTTTGAATTAGAATGTGAGTGCGACAGGGGTGCCTCTTGTCTCTATTTCTTTTCTTACTAGCAATAGATTGGGTTATGAAAACATCGAATCACACAACAGACATAGAATACAGTGGAATCTGACTAAACAGCTTGATGATCTAGATTTTGCAGATGACTTGGCTCTTCTGTCCCATAACTATAACCAAATGCAAGACAAAATGAAAATACTCGATGCGAGGTCACAATAAGTGGGTCCGAAAATATACAAGGAAAAGACAAAGATTATGAGAATAAATGTAAGAAAGAATAACAAGGTTGAACTTGAAGAAACACCACTAAAAGATGTAGCATCGTACACATATCTTGGCAGCAATATAGACACAGTTGGAAGGACAGACTCTGATATCAACATAAGAATAGGAAAAGCAAGAGGAGCTATCATTGCATGGGGAGAAATATGGAGATCAAGAGAAATCAAGTCCAACACGAAAATAAGAATCTTCAACTCAAATGTCAAGTCAGTCCTATTGTATGGCTCCAAAACATGGAGAACAAAAACAACAACCAGAAAGCTACATAATTTCATAAATCGGTGCTTGTGTAGAAGATAAAGACTAAAATGGTATGACAAAGTCACAAATATGGAACTAATGACAAGAACTAGACAAGTGCCCGTGGAACAAGAGATGAGAAGAAGACGCTGGCGATGCACATTGGCCACACATTGAGAAAACCTGTTGATAGCATCACAGGGCAGCCCTTGTTCTTGAATTCGCAGGGAAAAAGAGGCAGAGGAACACCAAAAAACACATGGAAAAGAGAACTAGAGACAAAAGTGAAAACGATGAGGAAACCATGTAAAGAACTTGAGCTGTTGGCATGCGGCAGGAGAACTTGGCATGTGTTTGTTGAAGGCCTATGCTCCTTGGGGAGCTAAATGGTATTGACTGATTGGTTGATGACCGTGTTGAAATTAAGAACTTATACATTTTTCATGGGCACTCAGGTTTTCTAGTGGGTAATTGTGTGTCTTATCTTGTGCTTGTGACACCGAGTTTTGCTAGTTTTTACTTTTATTTTGTATAATTTATGTTGGAAGGAGTAATGACTTTCCTTGATCTTCTTCTTTTTCACCTGTCAACTACCTAATGAGTAAATGCCTTCAACAGACTTTTACCAAGTCTTAAAGTCACGTGCCATCCGCTCAAGCTGTTTCCAAGTCATCTTTATCATTTTCATGTCTGTCTCCATTTATCTTTTTCATGTGTATGTGTTTTTTTTATCTTTTTCCTTGACTTAACTTTATATTCTTTCTTCGTTGATCCTTAGCCGCCGACTGTCAAAGCAGTCAGTGGCCATCACGCCTGGTGGTGTCTTGTAGGCAGTAACAAACTGCTTCCACTTTGCTCGGTCGGCAGCCATCCTTCGTGCAGTGCCCCAGCTCTGGTTCATTCTTTGCATCTCGGCCTCTACAGTTCTCCGCCAGTTTATTTTTGGTGGGCCTTTCTTTCGCTTTCATTCACGGGTCCATAGCAACCTTGAACTAACATATGGCGAATATTGTGTTTCACTGCTAGCTGTTTTTAAATAATATTTTCTTAAATATATAAATATCAGCATATTTCTGCCACTCATTTTGAGATTACATACCACATCCGTGAATCATAAAATACATATGAACTTTCTCGAGACAGTACATTTTTCAACAAATTCTTTTTTTATTTATTTTAAGGGCCTCATCTTTTTGTTTTTCAAAATTCACAGTGGCAACACTGGTCATAAAATACACATGAACTTTCTCGAGGCAGTACATTTTTTAGCATCTTCTGTTTTTTTTAATATTTATTTTAAGGGCCTCATTTATTTGTTTAAAAAAAAAATCATAGTGGCAACACTGGTTATTAATGATGTGCTAATGTAAATTTGACCTGTGTTGAAATATGATGAAAATAGTGTATGCTGGAAGTGTTAATGAATTCGAATACTTAGGATCAATCATCAACAGCTCTGGCGACTGTGCATTAGAAATTAAAAGAAGAATTGCAATTGCTTCACATAAACTAATACAGATGAAAAACCTATGGCAAGGCACAAGCAAAGAAACAAAGTTACAACTGATCAGAGCATGTTTATTCCCAGTAGCAACATACGGCTGCGAGACTTCTTCTTCTTTGATCCATAACCGCCAACCGTCAAAGCAGTCAGCGGCCATCACGCCTGGTGGCGTCTTGTAGGGCAGCAACAAATTGATTCCACTTTGCTCGGTCGGCGGCCATCCTTCGTACAGTGCCCCAACTGTGGTTCATTCTTTGCATCTCAGCTTCCACAGTTCTCCGCCAAGTTGTTTTTGGTCGGCCTCTCTTTCGCTTTCCCTCGGGGGTCCATAGCATGGCTGTTCTTGTGATGGTATCAGGGTCCCTTCTGAGGACATGGCCAACCCAACTCCAGCGTCTGCCAGCTATGATGGTGTGCATGTCCTTCTGGTTACTCCGAATAAGTAGTTCTTGGTTGCTGATGGTGTTTGGCCAAAAGATTCGGAGAATTTTCCTTAAGCAAATTGTGTGGAAGGAGGACAGTTTCGACATTTCCTTCTCTGTTACTCTCCAACATTCCGCACCATAGAGAAGCACAGAAAGTACACAGCTCTCATACAGTTTTAATTTGGTGTTTGTGCTGTATTGGGAAGACTTCCAAATGTTGTTGAGAACAGCAAAGGCTGTTCTCGCTTTATTCATTCTGTTGTTAATGTCCTTGCTTGTTCCGCCATCAGGTGTTACTATGCTTCCTAGGTAAGTAAATGTGTCTGTCTGTTCTAACTTCTGGTTCCTTACTGTTACTGGCTCAGGATTGCCCACATTTAGTGTCATGACCTCTGTCTTCTTCAAATTGATGTTCAGGTCAACCTGCTGGCCATACTTATTCAGTCTATCGGTTTTGTCTTGAATGTGTTGGTGTGAATGCGCGAGTAGTGCAATGTCATCTGCATATTCCAAATCTTCCAGTGTAGAAAACGTTGTCCATCTAATACCTCTTGGAATGCCCTCTGTTGTCTGGCGCATCACCCAATCTATGACTGTCAAAAATAATGTTGTTGATAAGGGGCATCCCTGTCTTACTCCTGTTTTCACTTCGAAAGTTACATTACTCGATCCAACACTGCACGTAAAGTTAGAATAGAGGCTTTTTTATAATGGAAACAATGCGGCTGGGAATTCCATAAGCCTTCAGAATTTTCCATAGGCTGTCCCTGTGTAATCTGTCGAAAGCCTTTTCAAAATCAACAAAGTTAATGTACAACTGTCTCTGCCATTCTGAGCACTGCTCTATAATGTTCCTGAGGGTAAATATATGATCTGCACATCTTCTGCTCTTTCTGAAGCCCGCTTGTTCTTTCCTCAGTTTATGGTCAACTGCTTTTGAAATTCTCTGGATGATTATCCTGCCTAGTATTTTGCTGGGAACTGAGAGGAGGGTAATTCCTCTCCAGTTGTTGCAGTCTGCAAGGTCGCCCTTCTTGGGCAATTTGACAATTATTCCTTTACTCCACTCTGTTGGTGTTGTCTCAGTTTCCCAGACTTGTGCAAATAGTGGTTCTAATAGTTCTGCTGCTAGTTCAGGGTCTGTCTTGAATAGCTCAGCATTCAGATTGTCGTGACCAGGCGCTTTTCCATTTTTTAGCCCTTTGATAGCTGTGATAATTTCTTCTTTTCGTGGAATGTCTGTATTTACGTCTAAGTCACTTTCAGCCTCAGGAACATTCAGCTGAGTCTCTGGTGGTTCCTTATTCAGTGTTTCTCTGAAGTGCTCTGCCCATCTTGTTTCCTGCCCCTGTGCTGTGGTGATGAGATTTCCTTGCTTGTCTCTTACTAACGTTATGTTGTTTGCACCTCGTTTTCCACTGATAGCTTTAGTTATTTTATAAACTGTGCTTTGTTCATTTCTCAGTGCTGCCTCTTCTGCCTGTCTTGCAAGGTCATCCAGAAATGTCCTTTTGTCAGCACGGGTTTGACATTTTACTTCCTTGTCCAGCTGACTGTACTGTTCACTATATATTGCCATTAACCTGGGAGACTTAGCTTCTGTTTTCTTCCTTTTCATTACCTTTCTCTTCGCTATGGTGTTTAGCGTTTCTGGTGTTATCCAGTCTTGGCTCTTTCTTTCCTGGAATCCCAAGCATGACTTGCTGCTTTCTTTGTATATTGTTGAGATGGTGTTGAATTTCTGGTCCACATCGTCGGTCTCTGTTCTTTCCTGGCTTTTGGTAATCAGATATCGTCTCTTTACGTCGACCATGAACGCTTTTCTGGTGAGGGGGTCCTTAAGTTTCGTGATGTTATATCTTTTCTGTTTGACTGCAACTGGTCCAGCAGCTCTGAGTATCACCTTCAGTCTTGCTACTACTAGGTGGTGATCACTTCCCACATCTGCGCCTCTTCTTACTTTCACGTCTTGTAGTGCATGTCTCCATCTGCCATTGATCATTACGTGATCTATCTGGTTTTTGTCTCGTCCGTTTGGTGATTCCCATGTTAACTTGTGCACTTCTTTGTGTTGAAAAAGTGTTCCTCCAATGACCAGGTTGTTAATACTGCAGAAGCTTATTAATTTGTCCCCATTCTCATTTACTGTTCCACTGCCGCATTTCCCCATTACTCTTTCGTTATAATTATTATGTGTTCCAACTTTCGCATTTAGGTCTCCCATTACTATAATGAGATCATACCTGGGTACAGTTTCCATTTCCTTTTGTACCTGTTGATAGAACTAGTCCTTGATCTCTTCATCGCTGTCGTTTGTTGGTGCATAGCATTGTATAATTGTGGTGTTGGTGAATCTCCCTCTCAGTCTTGCTCTTATTAGTCTGTTGTTAATGGGTTTCCATTCCAGTAGAGACCTTTCCATTCCTTTCTTAAGGATAATGGCTACACCTTCGTTGTGCTGACCGTCCTCTCTACCAGAATAAAGTACTGTTTCCCCTGTGGCTGTTTTTATTCTCCCCATCCCTGTCCATCTGCTCTCGCTTATTCCCAGGATATGTAGTTTGTAATTCCTCATCTCTGCTGTGATTTGTCTCAGCTTTCCTTCCTCATTCATAGTTCTGACATTCCAAAAACCAATTCTGGTTTCGTGTTTTGCGGTCTGGGCATCCATTTTCATGCCAGTGGCTTCCTTTCGGCTTTCACCACTGTCAGTCATACGAGCCTGAGACTCCGGATGTCCGTCCCGCATCAAAGTATTTTCATTTATTGCTGTTTCCGTAATGTGTGCGATTTTTTACACAGACAGGGGTGTCGGCCCTGTGCTAAAACCCCCAACCTGGAGGACCAGGGTACCAGCTTTTGTCTGACCCCTACCCACGCAGACCAGTCCAGCATGGTTGAACCTACCAGGAGTAAAACTCCCACTGGCATTGCTCTGGGGATTGTCAGGGTACACAAGCTGCCATACCGCTACAAGGTATAGGTACCATTGATGGCAGGCTGCGAGACTTGGACACTCAATAAACAGTTGCAAAAAAGGTTACATCATTCAAAATGAAATGCTACAGAAGGATGTTGAGAATACCCTTGACAGAACAAAAAGACCAACAGAGAAGTACTGCACTCATTAAACGTAGAGGAAAATTGGCTACTAAATACCATCGCAATAAGGAAGCTGAAATTTTTCGGTCATATAAAAAGACAATAGTCTGGAAAAATAGTGATGGAAGGCATGGTCCCTGGAAAAAGGGGAAGGGGTCGACCTAGACGACGGTGAACCCAGGACATCACAGAGAGTCTGAACTTGTCTTTGGCTGATGCAGGTCGACTTGCCCAGAATCGTGATGCGTTCAGAGCAGCTGTAATGGAGACAACGTTCTGGAAAGAATAAGTCACATGATGAGTGTATGCTCAATGGGCCAGTGTTGTAGTTGGGGGAAAACATAATTTATGAGAAATGTTGACAAACAAAAGTTGATTTACAGATTATAGTTTTGTACCAGGCTCGGGTTGCACATGTTCGTTGTGACCAAAGATTGAAATGAAAACCCGTAAAGGTAGTCCCGTCCTAGTCTACCCAGCTGTAAATGGGTCCCTCACTCTGCACCTTGTATTCACATTTTTTTTTTAAATGTTCTAAGCCAAAATTAAAAGTTTATTAGTGTAATCGTTACCTTTAGTGCCGTTGAGTATGTATAATATGTGTATTGAGTTAGGGTTAGGATTAGGGTTAATGTTAAGGGTAGGGTTAGGGTTAAACCCTAACCCCAACCCTAACTCTAAATGGTACGAAAATACACACATTATAATACTCGACGGCACTAAAGGTAACGATTACCATTTATTAGTGAAATTAACCTGTATCTTACTTGTCTGCTGGAAGCTCTGCTAAAGACAACTTTGGACTGGTGAAAACAATTTTACAGCGCCTTTATTTGCTAACTACATTTTAACAATTAAAAAATTATGTGTATGTTTTTTTAGACATCTTAACAATAACTAACAACTAGTCTGTTCAGATGGCAGAAAACATTTCATAGCAACAATTTTTTATTTTATTTTTGTTATTGTTTAATGTGAAAGTCTTGTCTCTGGCTAGTTAACAGCTAGAAGTCTAGCCTTAGAGCAGTGATTCTTAATCTGTGATCAGCGGACTCCTTGGGGTGTCCATGTACTTTACCTAAAATGTACATGCATAGTATTTTATTATGCTTTTATTTACAATTTCTTTTCCAGAAGGGGTCTGAAGCCTTCATCAGCATATAACGGGGTCTGTAGCCTTCATCAGCATATAACGTTGTCTGTAGCCTTCATCTGACAACCAAAAGGGATCCATGGCACAACAAATTTTACGAAACTCTATTCTAGTCAATGATATAATTATACAGCCTAGCTCTGATGCTTGGGCAATAATAATAATAATAATGATAATAGCCCCTTCAGTAATAACTGACCATGGGAATGCGCCCCTGAGGTGACAGCCCTCAGCTGCTTATTATCCTGATGTTCCTTTTGACATGTTTTCCTTTCTTCTGCTTGCCGTGAGAGCTTCTTTTCGCCCAATCTGAGGTGGTGCTGTAGAGAGCATCACCACTTGGTGAGATCGGCAGCTTCATCCTCCCAGGTTGCTGGATTTATGTCCAGTGCCCTCATGTCTCTCTTGAACACATCTTTGAACCTCAGCTGCGGTCGCCCAACTGTTTTGTTTTTTCTTTGCCATCTGCCAGTTGTCCGTAGAAGATATCTTTCGGGATGTTACCATCTTCCATGCGGCGGACCTGACTAAGCTAGCGTAGTCTGCACTGTCTAATCAGTGCATACATGCTATGAAGGCCAGCATGTGACAACACCTCGACATTTATCACTTTGTCCTTCAACGAAATACCCTAGTATGTGGCGTAGACCTAGTAGATGGAAGGTATTGAGCCTTCTTTCTTACTTAGCATAGGTTGTCCATGTCTCGCTGCCATATAGAAGTGTGCTGGTGACGCAGACGTTATATAGTGCAGCTTTAATCTTCATTGTGAGTTTGGAGTTTCCCCCAAACACGCATTGTAAGGCGGGCACAGGTTAGGGAAATATGATGTATAGTATTTAGCCTTTTCTTTGCCAAAACTATAGCATATTGTATTTATAAACATATTTTTCTCCATGTGCCAGGAGCTGCTGTTGAGGACAAGCTTTTCCCAAAGACGAACTCTCTTCTTGATGGTCGAAGACAACCTTTAGCCGACATTAAAGAATTTTCTCTTAAGATTCGGGTAACAGTTACATCTTTTGTGTTCTTCATTTAAACAGTAATCTTTTGTTTGCTTTCATCGTGTATTTCTTCTTCTTCTTCGTACACTCTGAGACGTCTACTTGAATATTTTCAAAGAAAACAATGGTCTGCTTCAGGCTATTTGTATCTCTACAGAGTTTTTTTTTCTCCAGGAATGATATATACTGGTGACGGCCATAAGTGCTTTCACTGTTGCTCATACGTTGGGCGTCTTTGAAGCAGATGTTCATCGGTCATTTTATCGGGGCCACAGTTACACTCATCGGTAGTTCCTGTCTTTTGCTTGTGGAATCGATGGTATCCAAATCTGTTGTGGCCCGTGTCATCCTGTATTTGATCATACTGTCATGTGCCATCCTGTATTTGATCATACTGTTATGTGCCATCCTGTATTTGATCATACTGTCATGTGCCATCCTGTATTTGATCATACTGTCATGTGCCATCCTGTATTTGATCATACTATCATGTGCCATCCTGTATTTGATCATACTGTCATGTGCCATCCTGTATTTGATCATACTGTCATGTGCCATCCTGTATTTGATCATACTGTCATGTGCCATCCTGTACATACTGTCATGTGCCATCCTGTATTTGATCATACTGTCATGTGCCATCCTGTATTTGATCATACTGTCATGTGCCATCCTGTATTTGATCATACTGTCATGTGCCATCCTGTATTTGATCATACTGTCATGTGCCATCCTGTATTTGATCATACTGTCATGTGCCATCCTGTATTTGATCATACTGTCATGTGCCATCCTGTATTTGATCATACTGTCATGTGCCATCCTGTATTTGATCATACTGTCATGTGCCATCCTGTATTTGATCATACTGTCATGTGCCATCCATCAACGGTCCTTGTTTGTCTTTTTTATCCCTTTTATGTCTGTATCTAGTTCTCATCTCCATGTATCTTTGTCTCCCTCTACTTCTGATACCCTAAGGATCCCAGAACAGGGATTGCACTGTTGTATCAGGGATTCCGGAACAGGGATTGCACTGTTGTATCAGGGATCCCACAACAGGGATTGCACTGTTGTATAGGTATACCAGAACAGGGATTGCTCTGTTGTATCAGGGATCCCAAAAAAGGGATTGCACTGTTGTATCAGGGATCCCAGAACAGGGATTGCACTGTTGTATCAGGGATCCCAGAACAGGGATTGCACTGTTGTATCAGGGATCCCAGAACAGGGATTGCACTGTTGTATCAGGGATCCCAGAACAGGGATTGCACTGTAATGCCACTGGTTTTCTTAATGTGTGTCCTATCCAAAGCCAGAGTCTTCTTCTCACCTCATTTTCCACTGCTATTTGTGGTTTTGTTCTTTCATCATTTCCCCATTAGTGAGCATCTTGCACCATTTCAATCCTGTTTTGTGTAAGCTTACATTTATGAAAGTCTGTATCTGTCAGCTTGTTCTTTTTGTTGTTCTCCTTGTTTCATAGCCATACTGACTTACCATTACAGTTGAAAATTCTTAATTTTGTGTTAGACTTTTTATCCAAATGCATTGAAACCTAACAGAGAAGTAAATGTGTAAACTGTCCTGTTTCAACACAATCTGCCTAAGGAATATTCTCTTAATCTTTTAGCCGAATACCATCACCAACCAAGAACTGCTTACACGAAGATACCAAGAGGACAAGCACACCATCATAGCTGGCAGATGCTGGAGTCGAGTTGGCCACGTCCTTAGAAGAGACCCTTATGCCATCACAAGAACAGCTATGATATGGACCCCTGAAGAAAAGCGGAAGAAAGGCCGACCAAAAACAACTTGACGGAGAACTATGGAGGCCGAAACGCAAAGAATGTACCAAAGCTGGGGCACTGCTCGAAGTATGGCCGCCGACCGAGCAAGGATCAAAGAAGGACAAGAAGCACAGAAAGCTCCGCTGACATTAAATAATTTTTCTGTTAAGATAGGTGGAGCGGTATACAGCCATCTTCGATGTTGCATTCATCCTTTTAGCAATGCTGTTATTTGCTTTCATCATGTGTTTGCTCATATGCTCATTACTTTGTTTCTGTATGTCCCTTACATTGTCCTCAGAAATTATAGACTGACCCATCATCATTACCTTTTAACTCCAAGCTTTTCTGTACTGTGCCATCCATCTCAGGTCTTTCCAAGTCTTCATATCTCTTTCATGTCTTCATATCTCTTTCATGTCTTCATATCTCTTTCATGTCTTCATATCTCTTTCATGTCTTCTTATCTCTTTCATGTCTTCTTATCTCTTTCATGTCTTCATATCTCTTTCATGTCTTCATATCTCTTTCATGTCTTCATATCTCTTTCATGTCTTCATATCTCTTTCATGTCTTCATATCTCTTTCATGTCTTCTTATCTCTTTCATGTCTTCATATCTCTTTCATGTCTTCTTATCTCTTTCATGTCTTCATATCTCTTTCATGTCTTCATATCTCTTTCATGTCTTCATATCTCTTTCATGTCTTCTTATCTCTTTACCGAAGAAAGGTGATCTATCAGACTGTAATAACTGGCGTGGTATATCTCTATTATCAGTACCTGGAAAATTATTATGTTGCATGATGTTAGAAAGACTTAAATTGCATGCTGACGAAAAGATCAGAGAAGAACAAGCGGGTTTCAGGCCGAAACGATCATGTATTGATCAAATATTCACACTAAGAACAATTATAGAAGAATCAGTGGAAAGGCAATCGCCACTTATTATCACCTTCGTCGATTTTCAAAAAGCCTTTGATAGTCTACACCGCCCATCATTGTGGAAGATACTTACAATCTATGGTTTTCCAACAAAATATGTGAATATAATCAAAGCGCTATATGACAATGCAAGATGTTGTGTTAGAACAAATAAAGGGAATACAGAATGGTTTACAGTAGAAACAGGGGTGAAACAAGGCTGTATTATGTCACCACTACTTTTTGGAATAGCTATTGATTGGGTTATGAGAAACTATACCCACAATGAACAATTGGGTATAAAATGGACAAATGGAAAATTCCTGGGGGACCTGGATTTCGCAGATGATGTAGCATTCTTAAGTTCAACACCAAGACAATCCCAAGAAGCAATAAATAATTTGTGTCATCTCTCGGTTAAAATTGGTCTCCAAATAAATGCCTCTAAAACTAAAGCTATGAACTTTTCTAACGAGACCTTTGATATCATCTTGAACGGGGAAAAACTACAGAAAGTTGAAAGTTTCAATTATTTGGGCAGTAAAATGACTCAGGATGGTGACACAACAAGAGAAATCCATACTAGAATTGCTTTGGCAGCTAGCGCCTTTAATAGATTATCTAACATTTGGAAATTACGATCATTGAATATACATACCAAGCTTCGTCTGTTTAATTCAAATGTTATCTCAGTGTTAATATACGGCTGTGAGAGTTGGAAAATAACAAAATCATTGGAGAACAAGCTGAATACATTCGAGAACAAATGTCTTAGAAAACTCATGAACATCAGTTGGAAAGAATTCAAGACTAATCGACAAATAAGAGAAGACTCTAGGCAGAAATATGTCTCCGACTATATAAGGAAAAGACGATGGTCATATATCGGTCATGTCCTACGAATGCAAAACAACAGAATACCACTACAGGCGCTCACTTGGGTTCCTGAGGGTAAGCGGAAAAAAGGAAGACCAAAAAGAAACACTCAGAAGAACAATAATAAGAGAAGGAAGAACGTTGGGCCTAAATAATGTGCAAGAGCTAAGAGGAGTGGCGTCACAACGAACAACCTGGAGAGCACTGGTTTCTGCCTTATGCGCCGTGTTTGGCGCTTAAAGAATTTATTATTTATTATTATTTTATCTCTTTCATGTCTTCATATCTCTTTCATGTCTTCATATCTCTTTCATGTCTTCATATCTCTTTCATGTCTTCTTATCTCTTTCATGTCTTCTTATCTCTTTCATGTCTTCTTATCTCTTTCATGTCTTCATATCTCTTTCATGTCTTCATATCTCTTTCATGTCTTCATATCTCTTTCATGTCTTCTTATCTCTTTCATGTCTTCTTATCTCTTTCATGTCTTCATATCTCTTTCATGTCTTCATATCTCTTTCATGTCTTCTTATCTCTTCCATGTCTTCATATCTCTTTCATGTCTTCATATCTCTTTCATGTCTTCATATCGCTTTCATGTCTGCGTCCACTTTTCTTTTTCATGTGCATGTGGTCTCCGTGTGTTTCTCATACCGTGAGAATTCTAGAAAAGAGACAGCCTTGTAATGATACAGCTGGTTTGTGTTAACTGTGTCCTATCCAATGAAAGAATCTTTTCCTTACTTGTTCCACTTGTATTTGTCTAGTTCTTTCCATCAGTTCCTCATTATTGATCTTGTCATGCCATCTCAATCTTTCTGTTCTACTCAAGCACCTATTCTACTCAAGCACCTATTCTACTCACGCACCTATTCTACTCAAGCACCTATTCTACTCAGGCACCTATTCTACTCAAGCACCTATTCTACTCACGCACCTTTTCTACTCACGCACCTATTCTACTCAAGCACCTATTCTACTCAAGCACCTATTCTACTCAAGCACCTATTCTACTCAAGCACCTATTCTTCTCAAACACCTATTCTACTCACGCACCTATTCTACTCACGCACCTATTCTACTCAAGCACCCATTCTACTCAAGCACCTATTCTTCTCAAGCACCTATTCTACTCAAGCACCTATTCTACTCACACACCTATTCTACTCAAGCACCTATTCTACTCAAGCACCTATTCTACTCAAGCACCCATTCTACTCAAGCACCCATTCTACTCAAGCACCTATTCTTCTCAAGCACCTCTACTCAAGCACCTATTCTACTCATGCACTGATTCTACTCAAGCACCTATTCTACTCACGCACCTATTCTACTCAAGCACCTATTCTACTCAAGCACCTATTCTACTCACTCTCATTTATTCTACTCAAGCACCTATTCTACTCAAGCACCCATTCTACTCAAGCACCTATTCTACTCAAGCACTATTCTACTCACGCACCTATTCTACTCACGCACCTATTCTACTCAAGAACCTATTCTACTCACGCACCTATTCTACTCAAGCACCTATTCTACTCAAGCACCCATTCTACTCAAGCACCTATTCTACTCAAGCACCTATTCTACTCACGCACCTATTCTACTCAAGCACCTATTCTACTCAAGCACCTTTTCTACTCAAGCACCGATTCTACTCAAGCACCTATTCTACTCAAGCACCTATTCTACTCAAGCACCTATTCTACTCAAGCACCTATTCTACTCACGCACATATTCTACTCACGCACCTATTCTACTCAAGCACCTATTCTACTCACGCACCTATTCTACTCACGCACCTATTCTACTCAGGCACCTATTCTACTCAAGCACCTATTCTACTCACGCACCTATTCTACTCAAGCACCTATTCTACTCAAGCACCTATTCTACTCAAGCACCTATTCTACTCAAGCACCTATTCTACTCAAGCACCTATTCTACTCAAGCACCTATTCTACTCACGCACATATTCTACTCAAGCACCTATTCTACTCAAGCACCTATTCTACTCAAGCACCTATTCTACTCAAGCACCTATTCTACTCAAGCACCTATTCTACTCACGCACCTATTCTACCCAAGCACCTATTCTACTCACGCACCTATTCTACTCACGCACCTATTCTACTCAAGCACCTATTCTACTCAAGCACCTATTCTACTCAAGCACCTATTCTACTCAAGCACCTATTCTACTCAAGCACCTATTCTACTCACGCACATATTCTACTCACGCACCTATTCTACTCAAGCACCTATTCTACTCACGCACCTATTCTACTCACGCACCTATTCTACTCAGGCACCTATTCTACTCAAGCACCTATTCTACTCACGCACCTATTCTACTCAAGCACCTATTCTACTCAAGCACCTATTCTACTCAAGAACCTATTCTACTCACTCTCATTTATTCTACTCAAGCACCTATTCTACTCAAGCACCCATTCTACTCAAGCACCTATTCTACTCACGCACCTATTCTACTCAAGCACCTAATCTACTCAAGCACCTATTCTACTCAAGCACCTATTCTACTCACGCACCCATTCTACTCAAGCACCTATTCTACTCACGCACCTATTCTACTCAAGCACCTATTCTACTCAAGCACCTTTTCTACTCAAGCACCGATTCTACTCAAGCACCTATTCTACTCAAGCACCTATTCTACTCAAGCACCTATTCTACTCAAGCACCTATTCTACTCAAGCACCTATTCTACTCAAGCACCTATTCTACTCAAGCACCTATTCTACTCAAGCACCTATTCTACTCACGCACCTATTCTACTCAAGCACCTATTCTACTCAAGCACCTATTCTACTCACGCACCTATTCTACTCAAGCACCTATTCTACTCAAGCACCTATTCTACTCAAGCACCTATTCTACTCAAGCACCTATTCTACTCAAGCACCTATTCTACTCAAGCACCTATTCTACTCACGCACCTATTCTACTCAAGAACCTATTCTACTCACTCTCATTTATTCTACTCAAGCACCTATTCTACTCAAGCACCCATTCTACTCAAGCACCTATTCTACTCAAGCACCTATTCTACTCACGCACCTATTCTACTCAAGCACCTATTCTACTCACGCACCTATTCTACTCAAGCACCTATTCTACTCACGCACCCATTCTACTCAAGCACCTATTCTACTCACGCACCTATTCTACTCAAGCACCTATTCTACTCAAGCACCTTTTCTACTCAAGCACCGATTCTACTCAAGCACCTATTCTACTCAAGCACCTATTCTACTCAAGCACCTATTCTACTCAAGCACCTATTCTACTCAAGCACCCATTCTACTCAAGCACCTACTCTACTCAAGCACCTATTCTACTCAAGCACCTATTCTACTCAAGCACCTATTCTACTCAAGCACCTATTCTACTCACGCACCTATTCTATTCAAACACCTATTCTACTCAAGCACCTATTCTACTCACGCACCTATTCTACTCAAGCATCTATTCTACTCAAGCACCGATTCTACTCAAGCACCGATTCTACTCAAGCACCTATTCTACTCAAGCACCTATTCTACTCAAGCACCTATTCTACTTACGCACCTATTCTACTCAAGCACCTATTCTACTCAAGCACCTATTCTACTCACGCACCTATTCTACTCAAGCACCTATTCTACTCAAGCACCTATTCTACTCAAGCACCTATTCTACTCAAGCACCTATTCTACTCAAGCACCTATTCTACTCACGCACCTATTCTACTCAAGCACCTATTCTACTCAAGCACCTATTCTACTCAAGCACCTATTCTACTCAAGCACCTATTCTACTCAAGCACCTATTCTACTCAAGCACCTATTCTACTCAAGCACCTATTCTACTCAAGCACCTATTCTACTCAAGCACCTATTCTACTCACGCACCTATTCTACTCACGCACCTATTCTACTCACGCACCTATTCTACTCACGCACCTATTCTACTCACGCACCTATTTATAAAAGTCTGTAGTTTCTTGGTTGTAGTTTTTGTTGTTCTTCATGTCTCAGAGTCTTCTGTAAGACTGTCTTGACATTTAAAATGGAAGATTCTTATTTTTAGTCATGTTGGCTTGTCTATGTTGTTGAATTTTGTTTTTAACTTTAAATTTCTTGAGTCTGCATGCCCAACCCTCCTTAGATGTCTTTTACAACATGCCTGGCAGGTTAGTGTGTTACTATTTATTACTCACCTTTTGGGCCTAGACATTTCATAAATGGGTGCTTGTGTAGAATAGAAGAATTAAAATTTCATGACAAGGTCACCAATGTGGAATTGATGACAAGAACCAGACAAGTGCCAGTGGAACCAGAGATGAGAAGAAGACGTTGGCAATGGATAGGATGCACATTGAGGAAACCTGTTGATAGCATTACAAGGCAGTCCATGTTCTGGAACCCCCAGGGCAAGAGAGGCAGAGGTAGACCAAGAAACACATGGGGAAGAGAACTGGAGACAGAATTGAAAAGGATGAGGAAAATTTGGAAAGAACTTGAGCTGATGGCACGTGACAGGAGGACTTTGTGTTTGTAGTAGGTGTATGCTCCTTGGGGAGTTAAAGGGTATTGATTGATTAATTGATTGATTAATTGATTGATTTTGGGCCCAGGTAACCCATGAACATAAGGACTCTGTACTGAAGATGTGGCACTACTATCCTGTGAATTAAAAAAAATATCGATAATCTTCATGTGAAGTGGTATCATGGGAATTGTAGAAGGAAAAATCTCCCATGTGGAACAAATACCACAATACAGAGTTGCACAGAATTTGATAGCTGCTACCAACTCTACATACTATAAGTGGCAAAAAAAAAAAAGAAAAAAAAAAGAAGGGATGGACATGGGGCTGGTTACAAGAAACTAAACCCAGACTTCTTCCTCTTCGTACACTTTCAGACGTCAACTTGAATATTTTCAAAGAAAGCAGTGGTCAACTTGGGGCTATTTCTATCTCCGTAGAGCTTTTTCCGGGAATTGTACTGATGATGGTCATATGTGATTTCTCTGTTTTACATGTGTTGGGGGCATCTTTGAAGGAGATGTTCAAAACCAGACTGAATTCAGTCTCAAACCTAAAAGTCTTTTATATTTGGACATGTGCCCTAATATAACCGACTAGGTTGAACGGGACGCGCCTCGCCAAAACTTTATTTAAAAAAAAAAAAAGACTGAATTCGGTGCAGCTGTCTGGAAAAGAAGAATGTCCTTCCGGTGATGAGAATAATGAAAGACAAGGGAAATAATACAGGAAATTACTGATGCAAAATTATAATAATAAGCATCCTCATTTTTGCTTTTCCCACCTTATGGAGCATGGAGCCACCATTGTAGTTGATCCCCTTGCAGGAAGCCCACATTAAGAATTCACAGGCTTATGCAGCAGTGGTTTCTGTAGTGATCTGTTTTACATGATGACGTTGCCAGCTCCCATGTATAGCATCATGTAAGTAACCTTATACGATATGCCTGGGGGATTTGTAGTCCTATACTTTCTTTGTCTCATCATTGTTCCCCGGGAAGTATACGGTGCCTGAAGCAAAATGCTAAACATCAAATGCTATGAGAGATTTAGTTAATGTATATCAAAGCAGATGAAGGAGAACTGAGAAGAACAATTAAAGAACAAGAAAATAATCCTATCCATTATTAATTTAGGCAATGAAAGATACACAAAGAGATCCCGACTTCAACATAGTGGCCCGAGTCGAGGCATTAATAGCAGGATGGGGCGTAGATGAGGCTCTTAAACGTGCCGATGCTTATCTGGAAGCAGGTGCCACTGCCATTCTCATGCACAGCAAGTTAAAAGAACCAACAGATATCCTCGACTTTTTGAAAGCTTGGAAAAATAAGGTAGGAGGATATCCAGTTAATCCGCAAAGAAATGTTTATTTTGTCTAACTAAATGTCTGCTTGTCTCTCAGTCTTCCTCCCCTGCAGCTTGCTTATTTTTTTGTTGTTTGCATTTTGTTAAGTTGATGTGCTAATTCTAAATTGATGATGAAAAATATCCCATTCAAAAAAGTGACTTTTATTGGTAATCTCCAAAAGAACGTTGCCAATTGTTCCGCACAGAATATTCACTTGGAGTTATATACGAAACGTATCGTAATGTATTCTTATAAAAGAAATTGATTATGACAAATAAAAGTCAGTTAAACAATAATCCAAAAGCCTCATGCTTTAACACCCCCCCCCCCCCAAAAAAAAAAAATCATTTTGTTTATAATTTTCTCTAGGTTTGCACCTCAAATAGTTTTGCACCTCAGACAGTGTGACAGTTCCTAATTACAATCGATACTTGCACATTATGATGCATATCCACAAAACACTGCTAAAGCACGAAACACTACTTAAGGGAAATACTATATATTTTAACTTTTTTGCACGTTTATCTCTTCATCTTGGTGGTACACTCATTGACCACTAAATGCCACAAATTAACAAATAAAGACACATGCACAATTGATCACTGATCCAGGTTAGAATAACATGAAGTACTTTCAGTTCAGAACAATGTTACTTAGTTGTTAAACATTTAGGGGGTTTGAGGTATGAGGCTAAGAGGTATGGTGTCCGCCTTGATTCTATAGGTACCGGGTTCGATTCCCAGTTGAGGGAATATAATTTATGGAAATTTTTTTCAGAACCAGTGGTCCTAATGATGTCATGTTCTCCCCCCCTCCCCCCCCCCGGGTCTCCTGGGTAGTGAGATCAGATGCCTAGCCTTCTCGGATAAGGGTGAAAAAAAATAGGAGGTCCCCTGTGCAAGCTGCGCACGTTAAAAATCCCACCGGCAGTTGGAAATTGTAAAGAGAAGGCCTATCGGGCCGCTGCCCTGGCAGAATTTAAAAATTAGAAAACTACCCATTGTGACATAATTTGTGCTCTCTCTTGTCCTCTCCGGCAGTATTGAACTACATTTGTTGTGCGTTCTGAATTAGGTGCATTATTCTATTTTAGCACACGCTTGTTCCCTACTGTCATTGTTCATGTTTGACGCTTCGATGCATGACAGGGCCAGACAAGTGTATCGCCCATCCCTGAGAGATTAATTGAGTCTCTAAAACGTGATAATACTACATTGACTCCAGGTAAATGCGAGCACGAAGTGTGATATGAGTATGCTTTGACAACATTTGTCGGATGTAGCAATTCCATATATGGAGGATGACTGTTTGAAATTTTGAAACGCATGAGTCATACAGAATACTACATGAGGAAAAGTTTTCATAATATAAACTTTGAATGTATTGGCTGGCATTTGAGGCGCCAATAAACAACCGCCGCTGATTGGGAGTTGGTCAGAAAACGCCAGGTGGAAGCGTAGGCCGGGAACCTAGGATATAAGGTAGACAAAGTTTGACAGACGGCACTGCATTACTGAAATCGTCAACGTAGACAGCTCGGACCTTGCCACAGAAAAGAATAGAGTTGGATTCTGAATTTATGGGACCAGACAAAAAGCATTAAGAGCATATCTGTACATAAGTAGAAAACTTGCCAACATTAAAACAGAACCCGGAATTCTACAGGACCACTCACAAGTCACAGAGAGATTCTAAAATAGAAATAGTACCCCAGACGTGTGCTCGAGGCATCTGTGTTAAATTGCAAGGACTATCCTGCTATGCAAGAAGTCTAAGATTTCTCAATTATTGAGTTGGTGGTACGGATTAGAGAGACCATTTGAGATTCTACTCATGTTACCAGCCGTGGTTCGATGCTTGAGATCGACACATAAAACCTACATCCCACGGGTGGTGAAGATCCCTGCCTTGACCAGAAGCGGTTACCTCTAGAATAATTTGGAGACGAGCCCTTGCCATAGAGACGAAGTGACGGAACCAGAGACGAAGTGACGGAACCAGCAGCACCAACATTTCAGCTATTTGGAAGCTAAGTTATAAGTTTAGCAGGCCAAATCAAAAGACTATATTTTCATCTCCCAAACCGAGATCTATGATGAACCATAATTTCTCATAATTACCTTTTCATAGTTATTTACATTTGTTCCAAAATAATTGATCATTAAATGTGTTATATGTTGTTTTAATAAATTCATAGGTGAATTAATTAGTACAGAGCGAAAGGCACATGTGTGAATCCTGATTTTAATATATCTAGTTATATCTACATATGAAGAGCCAATAATAATAATAATAATATAGAGCTAATAACAGGAATTTCGCTGAGTTAAATCAGCTGGGGGCTTGAACGAGCTAATTAGAAGATAATCAATCTCCACAAATGGCGGCGGGTCAGATATAATGTTAACGTGCCCAAACTCATTCGGCATTGTTCTTGACTTCTGAAATTACTTGTGGATACTCCCTCGAGGTAGAAGCATCATTATTCTTCTATCTACAACTCTGCCAAGAGTAATCTTGTGCGAAGGTAGACACATTTGAAGACCCACATTAGATACCCTAGGTTCAGACCACTGTTCGACCACTACTGCAGAGCAAGGGGAGGCAACCCGTGACACCAACCACAAAAGTATTTATAGCATGTGTGATTCCTATATACACACATTGGGATTCTCGCCGGTGCTACGGAGTTGGTGCACTGTGCTGAGAGCCACCTTGTGTGATCTAAGGGAGGAGATCGGGGCACTAATGGAGTTGTCCGTGTGCAATGAAGATAGTCCTTAAAAACCAAACATCACTATCATGACACAGAACCTGAAATATATGTTACTTGACCTGACAGAAGACTAACACTTCTTCTTCTTTGATCTTTAGCCGCCGACTGTCAAAGCAATCAGTGGCCATCACGCCTGGTAGCGTCTTATAGGGCAGCAGCAAACTGCTTCCACTTTGCTCATTCAGTGGCCATCTTTTGTGCAGTGCCCCAGCTCTGGTTTTATTTTTTTTAAATAAAATGTTGCCTCAGTTTGGCGAGGCGCGTCCCGTTCGGCCTTCATAGCTCTCCGCCAAGTTGTTTTTGGTCGGCCTCTCTTTCGCTGTCCTTCAGGGGTCCATAGCATAGCTATTCTTGTGATGGCCTCAGGGTTTCTTCTGAGCACATGGCCAACCCAAATCCAGCGTTTGCCAGCTATGATGTCCACTTGGTTGCTCTGAGTAAGCAGTTCTTGGTTGGTGGTGGTATTAGCCAAAAGATTCGGGAATTTTCCTTAGGCAGATTGTGTGGAAAGAGGACAATTTCAACATTTCCTTCTCTGGTACTCTTCATCATTCTGCACCATAAAGATGCACAGAAAGTACACAGCTCTCATATAATCTTAATTTTGTGTTTGTGCTGTACTGAGAGGACTTCCAGATGTTGTTGAGACTAGCAATGGCTGTTCTCGATGTTGATGTCTTCGCTTGTCCCGCCTTTTTGTGTTATTATGCATCCTAGGTATGTAAATGTGCCTGTCTGTTCTAGCTTTTGGTTCCATATTGTTATGGGCTCAGCATTGCCCACATTGAGTGTCATGACTTCTGTATTCTTTGGATTAATGTTCAGACCCACCTGTTGGCTATACTTATTCCATCTGTTTTTCCTTGGATGTGTTGATGTGAATGGGTGTGGTATTCAGATGACATTGCACTACTCACACATTCACATCAGAAGACTATTTCAAGCTGGTTAAATGTTTATTGTAAATTAGATAGTTAATATGACAAATTTTGGTTTGTTTTATACATTTGTTCCATTTTTTAAAAAAAATTGTTTCATTACAGGGACCAGTCGTGTTGGTACCAACCATATACTACAAGACACCAATGCAGGTATGGCGGGATCACAAGGTTTCCTTGGTGATATGGGCAAATCACTCCATGCGAGCATCAGTCAAAGCAATGCAAGATGTAACGGCCCAGATCTTCAAGGAACAGAGCACTGCTGGTGTAGAGCCTAAGGTAAGTTCCGATTCTTTCGGAGATAAGTTCCGAATCTTTTGGAGGTAAGTTCTGAATCTATCAGAGGTAAGTTCCTAATCTATCAGAGGTAAGTTCTGAATCTATTGGATTTAAGGTCCGGATCTATCAGCAATATCATAGCCACTATGTCGCCCAACTTGTGATCGTCAAATTTACAAAGTCAGTCTGCGCGTACATGTGCGTATTTATCTGCAGTTAATTTTGTTCATGTGTTGCATGCAAGTCTTCACCTTTATTACTTTTTTGGGACAAAGGGGTTGACAGGAATTACAGTGGGATGTGCTCTTCGATGCCATTCAAATAAGTTGACGATGTTGTTAGGGTTAGGATTAAGGTTCAGGTTTAGGGTTAGGTTTAGGATTCCTAACCCTGATATTCCAGTTGACAATTTTGGAGATTTTCCTAGCAGAAAAAAGTTTAGTCGGCTACCCTGACTCCTTTTGGCTCTCTCTGGATCACACCAAGAACCAGACAAGTGCCAGCAGAACAAGAAATGAGAAACAGATACTGGAGATGGATATGATACACAATGAGGAAGCCTATTGACAGAATTACCAGGAAGTTCTATTTCTGGAATTCCCCAGGGTAAGAAGTAGAGGGAGACCAAAGAACACATGGAGAAGAGAACTGGAGATAGGGATGAAGAAGACATGGAAAGAGTTTGAGCTGATGGCACAGGACAGGAAGACTTGGCATAAGTTTGTTGAAGGCCTATGTTCCATCAGTAGCTGAAGTGTGATGATGATAAGTATTTGAATAAAGTAAACAAAATTTGTTATAATTTGTCACACAAAAATAAAATTTGTTATTTCCTTGTTGTGGTTATTTTATGATTGTTGTAGTCATGTTGTGAATTTCGAAGTCATTTTATGATTGGTGAAGTCATTTTATGATTGGTGAAGTCATTTTATGATTGCTGAGGTCATATTATAAGTTTTGAAGTCATTTTATGATGGTTGCAGTCATTTTATGATTGACAAAGTCATTTTATGATTGTTGAAGTCAATTTATAATTGTTGAAGTCATTTTATGAATTTGTCATTAATGTTTAATATGAGATTTAGAGTTATTGTTATTCAGAATTGACATTATTGCACTCCGGGCAAACCCATAGGTGTTGAGTATTCCTCAGCTAATGATGAAGGGTATAAATACTGATTGTTCCTGTAGTATGCTGGTTGCATACACACCTGATTCATCCTGTTATTTGTCCACCTCTGTTAGTTTTATGCTTGATGCCACATTCTAGTAGCCTGTCATATTGATTCATCAATCATAGTATCCTTATTATCTCTCCCTTATCCAAACCCATAGTCCCCACTATGGATGCTCTCAAGGCTATTCTGTTGGCTCTCTCATTACCGCATACTTCTTTATGACCAGGACCATGCATCCCCACCAGTTCGTGAACGGTTGAGGCCACTATGTAAGTTTTCCACTCATGTCATAGAATGAATGCTTTCAAAGTTCAGAGTGTTCGTATTTGTTAATTTTTCTGGAGATGGTGGCAACAATGTCTATATCAATATGTGAAGTGAACCATGCAGTCTTACTTACTTACTTAGTCGTTCTTCTTCTACCATGAGGTTTAGAGGTTTGGAAGAGAGAGCACCATACTGTCCTATTGGCTGTCTTCCTCCTGGCATACCTGCCATGATTGCTTGTTTTGTGTCTTGTGATACAGTACCTGCCATGATTGCTTGTTTTGAATATTTGTGATAAAACACCTTTCATGACTGAAAGCTTTGTATCTAATGATGCAATATATTTCATGATTGACTGCTTTGTTGTCTTGCGATGCACCATCTTTCATGATGATCTTGTGATACCATAACTTACTTGATTGGCTGCTTGTATGTGATACAACAACATTCATGATTGATTGCTTTGTTGTCTTGTGATTCAACATCTTTCATTATTGACAACTTTATATCTTGCGTTACAACAACTTACTTGATTAGCTACTTTGTATCTTGTGATACAACAACTTACATGATTGACTGCTTTGTAACTTGTTATTTAACAACTTACATGATGTATCTTGTGATACATCTTTCATGATCGACAACTTTGTATCTTGTGATACAACAACTTACATGAATGACTGCTTTGTATCTTGTGATTCAGTGCCTTTTATGATTGGTGGCTTAGTATATTGTGATACAAGACCTTTCATGATTGATTTCTTTGTTTCTTCTGATCCATTACATTTATTATTGATGGCTTAGCATCTTGTGATACAACACTTTTCACAATTAACAGTTTTGTATCTTGTAAAATAGCACCTTTCATGATTGTCTGCTGTGTATCTTGTGTTATGGCACTTTTCATGATTAGCTGCTTTGTATCTTGTGTTATAATATAACATTTTTCATGATTAGCTAGTTTGTATCTTGTGTTATAACACTTTTCATGATTAGCTAGTTTGTATCTTGTGTTATAACACTTTTCATGGTTAGCTGGTTTGTATCTTGTGTTATAGCACTTTTCATGATTAGCTGGTTTGTATCTTGTGTTATAGCACTTTTCATGATTAGCTGCTTTGTATCATGTGTGACAATGAACAAGCAATTAGAAGAAAGAATTGAGGCTTTTGAGATGTGGATATATTTAAGAATGGGACACATCTCATGATGGAAAGTGAAGACAGCACCTGTCATGATTGACTACTTTCTGACTTGTGATAACATCACCTGTCATGATTGACTAATTTCTGTCTTGTGATAACAGCATCTGTCATGATTGACTACTTTCTGTCTTGTGATATAACACCTGTCATGATTGACTACTTTCTGTCTTGTGAAAACAGCACCTGTCATGATTGACTACTTTCTGTCTTGTGATATATCACCTGTCATGATTGACTAATTTATGTCTTGTGATAACATCACCTGTCATGATTGACACTTTAAGTCATGTGATAATAGTACATGTCATGATTGACTGCTTTGAGTCGAGTGATATGACACCTTTTATGATTAATGGCTTTGTATCCTGTGATACATCACCTTTCATGATTGACAGTTTACATCACCTGTCATGTTTGACTGTCTATTGTGCATTGACAATTTTGTATCTTGTAATACAGCACCTGTCATGATTTATTTTTAAAAAAATCTAGTTATAGAAATGGAATGGTATATTTTACAAGTGAACAAACATATATGCAGGCAAACAATGCCCCAGAAGACTTTGCATGGTACTACCGACGACGGCCGGCCCTCCCAGATAGGTCAGAGCTATGTGTGTGTGCAAACAAATGCCAGTAGTATAAGAAGTGAAAAAAATAAAAAAGATACTAGTGTCTGCTAGGACAGGCTGATGAAACCAGTTGCTATCAATACAAGGCAGTACTTTTTCTGGAATCACCAGGGTATGAGGAAAAAGAGAAAGTGATCATCATGTTAAAAAGAGAACTAGAGATAGATATGAAAGGGATGAAGAAAATATGAAAAAAGCTTGAATGGATGGCACAGGACAGGAAAGGCTTGACACAGGACAGAAAGACTTGACACAGGACAGAAGACTTGACACAGGACAGGAAGACTTGACACAGGAAGGAAGACTTGACACAAGACAGGAAGACTTGACACAGGACAGGAAGACTTGACACAAGACAGGAAGACTTGACATAAATTTCTTGAAGGCCTATGCACCTTAGGAAGCTTACAGGTAATGATAATGATAATGACAAAAAAAAGTTAAATATGCAACTGTCAATTTTAAATTGGTCATATAAAACGTAACAAATTTATAAGATGTCTATATATTAGGTTTGAAATTAATAGACTTAAATAAAATATGAAAGAAAAAATGTATGCATAGCCAGCAGTTCATTTTGTTGATGATATTGAATGACTGTCAGAGAATGATTCTGCACCCAGGCCAATCAATGCAGTAAATAAATATTTAAGTAACTTATCATTCTCCAACTGAACTATCAGATACTTTAGGCCAGGGGTTGGCAACCAGTCAATCGTGATCTACAGGTAGATCTCAGGAATGAATTAATAGATCTGTAGGTAACGGAGGCTGGGGGAAAAAAAACATTTTTAAGCAAGAAAAAATCTCATTGGCCCTCTCCCAGCAGCACTTAAAAGTGTGATATTCCCAGAATTAAAAGTACTTTTTCCATTTTCCCAGTGAAAACCTATGATATAGCTGTCTCAAATTTACTTGGTTCATAATCTGTCTTCTTCTTCTTCTTCCGTCCTTAGCCAAAGACCGACCAAGCAGTCAGAGGCCATCACGCCTTGTGGCGTCTTAAGGGCAACAGCAGATTGATTTTCTCTGTTGTAGTTTCCCATCACGCCTAGCGGCGTCTTTAGGGCAACAACAAATAGATCCATCTGCCGTTGTTTCCGTAATCGGTGTGACAAGCCAACGGGTGATCAGCCCATTGGGCATAATCTGTCTTAGGAAAGTGATAATGTCTTTGAGGTGAAATTAACATTTAGTAAAATATTACTTAGTATAAATTTGTCACGGCTCTGTAGATGGAACGCAGGAAACAGATCATTGGTTGAGTGAAAAGTTACATATATGAATTTTTTTTTAAAAGTTGTCTCATAGCAGATACTGCAGGAGGCAGGTGAAGGGTTAGAGACTTTACCATACTAGGTTCAACATCGAGAGGTGGCGTGACCAGTTATCTTCCTCGCTGCCTTTTTGTTCCCTAACTCAAAGTCAGGTACCCATTTACAGCTGGGTAGACTGGAGCGTGTCTGTACTGTGATTTGAACCTGGCACCTGTGCCACGAAAGACCAGCTGTACTTATTCCAAAATCAAATATTTTGAAACCTGGAAACAGACATAATTTTATCAAGGCAGATCTTTAGACAGTTCAGAGTTTGTAAATCAGAGCCTCACAGCTCCTGGGTTGCCTACTGCTGCCTTAGACCGATGAAGGGTATAACCTGAAACATCCATGTTTCTAATGTATTCTTCATTTGTTGTTGTTGTTGTTCCGACCCTTAGGGATTCGAGTTATTCACTCTTTTACCCTCGCGGCTATTTGGGGGTGTCGTTTTGGGCTTTCTTGCAAGCTCAGTAAACTTCCCCAACTCAGCGGGCGCAGCTGGTGGAGGTCACACCAGACCCACTAATTGACATGTGTGCAATGCCATAAGAAGAATACTCCTCTACCCTGCGAGGGGGTCATTGTGGAGGGGGACTTTATGATCACCCGAGCTGATGCCAAGGCCATCGCTGCTACCCCCCTCCTCCCCCCCCACACCTTTGCCCAAAGACACCGTCTGAAGAGACACACGTAGCTCTGCACTATCTGGGAGGGCCTGTCGTCGGTAGCACCATGCAAAGTCTTCTGGGGCATTGTTAGCCTGCATATATTTTTGTTCACTTGTAAAATATACCATTCTATTTTTCTTTTTTTCTCATTGTGGGAAGCAGCATGTTTTTGGTCCTTGACATAGTACTGTCAGTTTTGCTCGAATATGTGTATTGGGACACTGAAAAATTCACAAATAGAAGAAATAATAAATGATTAACCAACCAAAGTTCATTTACATTGCTTAACTGTTAACTGCTCCGTTGCCCACAGAATACTTTCACATGATGGAATGCACCAGTTTCATTTGTTATTTAATAGCATAACTCACGTACATTCCTGGAAAATTTCAATATATGCTATCTCAATCTGCATAGTAGTTATAATGATTCAAATATGTACAGCAATCCTCCCGGTCTTAACACTGTTTCATTAGCACTTTTTTTCTTAATATGCAGTTTTTATTTTATGCCATATACCCGTTATGCGCTTAAAAAATTTGATCTTACACTGTGCGCTAAATTCCATGGGTGGCTCGTATATAAGTTCTACATGCTCATCAAGTTCATTCAGGGTGGTGGGATAGCCAAGAAGCATTGTCATTACTAGCATAAGAAAGCATGAGTCAAAAATTGAATGAGGTTCTATGGTAATCCATAACATCGAACAAAATCTTAATTGCTAAAAGGTGCTCCTTGACAAGAAAACAAGGTGTCAAAGCAAAATTAGCTTGATTTTTTTTTTTTTTTTTTAAATTTTAAAGTCTCCTCGAATATCTTCTCCCCCCATTCAGGGGTCAAGTCTGTATCACAGACATGGGGTATGATGTGTCGGTGTTGTGGGTAGTGGGGTTTCCTGCATATCTAGCTTCACTCATATCTCAGAGAGATGAAAAGATACTCCTCTTACCCGCCGAAGTGCTAAAACAGAGCATGTCTGGCTCCTTTCTTGAGTGTGTGGGAAACCCACAGGCATGCTAGCATTACAGCCAAGGAGATGCGTAGGATTTCGCCCATGCTCTCGGGCAAATCCCAGGGTCAGTCTAGTAGCCTACCCAGGACCTTAAAGCTGCATTAAATTGGCCCAGCATCACAATCCTCCCTGTGGTGCAGCATGTTGAGAACCCAACATTGCACACTAAGCTTGGAGGAATCACATGAGCACCAGACTTAATACTGGCTCTTGACTGGATGGCCGCATGCAAGAGAATTCTACAATGGAGAGAGGGCAGGTGATGGGTACTGGGAAGTGGCTCTGTGCAGGACGTGATGATTCCTTGGGAGAGCCCAGAAGCAGAGCACAGCCTCGTGTAAGCTCTGCATAATTGGAGAGCCCCCCTGGATGACGGGGAATGCACAGTATGCCTGCCCACCTATCCCCAACTGCTAACTTAAAACCAGATGTGGGGCCCCCTGGATGCATGCCAGTCCAGGATAAAATGCCTGGGAAAGAGACTGGAGCTCAGGACTCCCAACTCAATATGTGGCGGAATGGCAGAAAAGCCACAGGAAAGACCTAGGTCTATTCTGAAGATAATGCCAAGCACAACCATATTTTCACCATACGAGCTCAGACATCGCCTCGGTAAACAAGGTCCGCGCAGAGCAGTGACACTCCAGGCTACTTGGGAAAAGTCTACTGGGAACATAAACATATTACAAATCAACATTGCAGGCATACAAAACAAGAAAGAAGAACTGCTCAAAACATTCAATGACAACAAGACCCATATTGCAGTACTCCAGGAAATCATTCCACCCAGAAAAAACCTTTAGCATCCCTGGATACACCCAGTATCCCTGCACATGCAAGAAATGTCAAGGACTTATGACACTCATAAGAAATGACATTCAAGCAGATGTACGAAACATCCCCAGCAGTGGTGACATAGACATGCAGCAAGTTCACTGCTGGTTCAGAGGAAACAAATACACCATCTATAATGCTTACTGCCCCCCAGCATCTGCAGGAAACACCAATATCCAGTACACCACATATCAGAGAACTATAATAGCTTGAGACTTCAACGCCCATTCACCATCATGGGGATATAAAACATACAACAAAAGAGGCAAGGAA
Organism: Oreohelix idahoensis; assembly: GCA_024509875.1. Taxonomy (NCBI): domain Eukaryota; kingdom Metazoa; phylum Mollusca; class Gastropoda; order Stylommatophora; family Oreohelicidae; genus Oreohelix; species Oreohelix idahoensis. The sequence goes on from JAMPIV010019835.1 coordinate 429,080, forward strand.
GTAGAAGAAATCTGCAACACGTTCAACCTGATCCTACAACAGAACAAAAGGTCAGTACCCACTCTTTTGCACAGAGCTTCAGGCACAGCCAGCAGACCTGATCTTACCATGGTATCGGCTGACATTGCAGACACTTGCACTTACACAGTCCTGAAAGATATTGGAAGTGACCACAGGCCAATACTAATTAGTATAGACAGACAGAATAAATCCAGACTAAAGAGAAAGACCTACTGGAATTACAAAAGGGCTAACTGGACAACATACACAACACTTTCAGATAGCAGATTCAGCAGCATTGACAGATACAGTAGAGAATACATACAACAATATCACAAAGACTATACTTGAAATAGCGAACATAACAATACCAAAAGGCAGCCACAAACATTTCAGCCATTTCTGGACTCCAGATCTAGAAAAGATTGTTAAAGTGCACAGACAAGCCAGAAGAAAGGTGGAAAAATAACCCACCAGAGCCAATAAAATAATTTATAACAAACTCACAGCGCAGGTAAGATATCACATTAAGAAAGCAAAGAAAGAAGCATGGACAAAAACATGTGAAAGCCTGGACTTAAAGAATGAAGGGCACAATGCATGGAAGCTCCTGCACTGTCTTGATGGAAAAAGAAAGAAGAGCAACCCAAAACCCCTAAGAACTGGAGGAAACATCTTAACAAACAACAAGAAAAAGGCAGAAACGTTTAAAAAATACTATGCAAATGTCAGCAAAACAAATCACAGAAAACAGCTAGACAAACCAATTAAGAACATAACAAAAACAGAACAGAGAGCTGCTAAAGCAAGCATTCCACTATTTAAAACTGAGTACACCATCCATGAAATGAATAGCCCACTACAAAAATTAAAGACCAAGAAAGCTCCAGGACCAGACAAAATTACCAATGAAATGATACTAAATCTAGGCCCAGTTGCAAAATTAGTACTCTTAAACTTCATTAACAGAACATGGAAAGTAAGCACACTCCGTAAAGCTTGGCTGACTACAAATATCAAATCAATTCTGCAGAAAAACAAGCCATCTGAAGAACCTGGAAGCTACAGACCAGTCTCACTGACCTCAGCAATTGAAAAAATTGCAGAGAAAATGGTTAATCACAGGCTCTAATGGTGGCTGGAAAGTAATAAAGTATTTAATGATAGTCAGGCAGGCTTCAGAAAAGGTTGCAGAACAGATGACCAACTCTTTCATTTTGTGCAAAAAACCTTAGATGCATTCCAAGAGGGTAAGCACACAACAGTTGTATTCATTGATCTGCAGCAAGCATACGACACAGTATGGAGACAGGGGCTCTTCGCCAAAATGACAAAAATGGGCATACATGGAAAAATGTATCTCTGAATTAAAGCCTTCGTATGTAACAGAACAATACAAACAACAGTAGAAGGCACTAAATCCTACCAGAAAACACTGGAGGAGGGATTGTAAATAAGAAAAATCACAATTACCAGTTATGCTTGTATGTTAAAAAAAAAAAAAAAATCAAGCAGAAACTCTGAATAAGAATAATATTAAGGTGAAGGGGTGTAAAGGCCTGGTAGTTCCAGTTATATAACTGACTTTAACAGATATTTAATTGACTTTCACCTGTTAAAAGTCATATGCATTGTAAGAACAGCATCAGACCTTCACATTCCCAACTACTATATATTAACCATTGTTCGTGTTAAATATTGTTTGACTATATTATGCAGTTCCCTAGGTCTGTCTATTTTTAACACTTCTTCTATATTTATAGGTAAGTTGGATGCCTGCAAATAATCTAATATTGGTATTCTCATTTGTTCATACCTCTTACATTTTAACTAGAAATGTTCTATATTATTGTCTTGAAGACATCCTGCACAGTAAGGTTCTTCTTTTCTGAAATAGCCTTTTCCCAGCTGTAGTCTGAGAAGTTTCTTATTATTGGGAATTTTCAATTCCCTAGATATCTGACATTTTCTTGTTGGAGCCTTGAACATCTTATATGCATGTCTTCCTTTCAGATTGTTATCCCATTCCGCTTTCCATTCATCTGTTATTAAATCTTTAATTAAGCTCTCAATCTCTGATTTACTCATCCCTACATTTATTAGATTTTTATCAGATCTACCTTTCTTGGCTTCTTTATCTGCCTTTTCATTTCCCTCTATGCCAACATGTGAAGGTATCCAAGCAATTACGATTCAACATCTTCTGGAATATAAGTATGTAGTAGCCAGAAATATCTCCTCTGCTATATCAAGTCTACTGTATTCTCGTAAGTTTCTAAGTGCTTGAATTGTTGAAAGAGAGTCAGTTAAAACTTATTTTCTTACTATTTTTATTTGTCAAATTTACAATGATGTGACAGATGTGATGCCACTTTCCTGTATCGGCAGTTATTCATCTTATCTGGAATTGAAAACACTACATTCCCTAATTATAACCCATCTGTCGTGAGTTAGTCTGCTTCACAACACAGCTTCTGTATAATCCTGAGTAACTCTGATGAAAACCGTGTGCCATACATTGTAGAAATTGTATGATACACTAGCCAATGGAAAGACTTCTGTATTCGTGTGTTTACTACAGCCTTGGACAGGCAAAATGGCCAGTCCTCATTTGTGCAACCGAGTGAAGGATGCAAATTAATTACATAAGTAGGAAAGAAGTACCACTTGGAAGAGGTCTCTAATTCTACAACAGGAATGTTACTTTAGAGGTAGGTGTAAAGACTTCCTTGAAAAGTAGTTTTTTAAGAGAGAAAAATCGAGTGGAAAGGCCTCGACACATCAGGTTAGTCCCTAATTTAGGTATTTAAAGTATGCATAAAATAAAATGCACTTAGGAGACTAAAAGATTATTAGATAGATAGATAAAGAATAATTCAGGGTATAATTTAAGCTTTGGATGAATACAATCGCTCCAGAAATAAGAAAGATAATTGGGAAAATAGTTTTTCATAATTGAACAGAGAGACAAATTATGCCTCATTTTGAGATTCGCAATACCACTTTAGCACCCTGCGTTCCGATACGCCGGATGTGCTAGTATAAATAGACCTTGCCCTTGCTAAATTGGGGCCGTAAGATTTGAAAAACACAGCGAACAGAAAGAAGCGGTAACTTGTAAATGAAGACTGCCTTTGCCAGTTGTACCTGAAAGCAGATCAAGTTTTCCATTAACAGCTCGTCTGTGTGTGCCTGAGGGTAAGAAAGGTATATATATATATATATATATATATATATATATATATATATATATATATATATATATATATATATATATATATATATATATATATATATATATATATATATATATATATAATTATATGATTTGCTATTGATTCACTACAGTGTGTTGGTAAGTGTGTAGACGTGTTTCAGCAACCATTGTGTAATTTCTGAAGGACTTGCCCGCCTGTGTACATTTAAATTAAATTGAGAATGATAGCAGAATTGTGTCTGTAGGTTTGGAAAAGCTTTTAAAGAAATATTTCTTGAGGAAATGGGACACATGCCTGGAATATAAGAAAGAAGGACAGAAATAGTTTTAATGTATAGATCAAGGTATTACTTAGTATTTTATACTAGACCAAATCATTGTATGGAGGCAGATCATGGACAGATGGATCTAACTAAGGTTTTAAAAGGAAAGTGTAGTCACGGTGAACTGGTTTGTGTAGTGCTGGTATATATTGTCCTGTGCATTTGCTAACACATTATCTGACACTGTCTATCGTCCCCATCTTGTGTAATAATGGAATAGTGATGGACCATATAGGGGTTACGTTTATTTTTGTTTCAGGTTCTATCCTAACAACTACAAAACAAAAGCTTTTTAGAGTCATCCACCTCTGCTGGACTCTGTGGTGCAAGTGCCCTTGTGGTTAACAGGGCCAGATACCCAGCTTCCAACGCCTGGAGAAATTCAGAATACGTGTTCGTCCATGGCAGGAGAGTGACAGATCTCTAAACACAAGATAAGTGGCAAAACAAAGCCACTGATCAGCGTATCCAGATTATACCCCTATACTAAAAGACAAGATGCAAATAAACATACAGTGAATGATGAAAAGTGTGGACATAAATTTACCCATTACTAGCTTCACAGTCAAGAAATAGTGACAAAACTCATTAGTATCATATCAATGTTCTTTAAAAGGAGATAATTAATCCAGTTGATAATCTTCAACAAGTGAATGACTTTTTAAGATTGTTAATTATTTTCAATGTTTATTGATTTATTGTTGTAAATAAATTTGATTTCATTTCAAACTTTCCAGACCGAAAAGAGAAACGGTATAGGCTAAATAAATTGTAAATATTTACCAACAGACTTACTTACTTATTAAAGTTGAGTTTATGTTCTTGTTGGAAATAATTTTGTTAATATCCCCTAGCAGAGTCAACAATAATAATAATAATACAATAATCAAGGGAGGATCTTGAGAGGGAGCTCATAGGGATCCAGGATAATACAATAACATCGTACCTGGAAACTTATACAGCTTGACCCTACCTTTGATATCCATACACCCTTACTCTTTTCAGAGAAGGGGGTATTACTTATAAGACCAGACTCTTATCTGGCCCTATCCTGGTATCACCTGATACAACTTTTTGTCCAGGATATCTTATATTTTAATAACATCTCAACCCTCTCGCGACACCATCAGAGGTTGAACAGAATATTTTTCATTCTTAAATTTTGTTAAACAAATTTCTCATTGTTTTTTTTTCCATCTATACCCACATCATTTCCCAATATTAGTCATTAACACTGGGCAATTACTTCAGCTGTCATCAGACAAATTAAAATTTAATACAGCCACTCTCACACTTGTGGTACATATAATCAAGTTATTAAGGTGATGACACAATGTTACTATGTTTGGCCAACCACTGCTTTATCAGAAACCTGATTGCAGTTAGCATACTCATAATTCTGATAATTTAGGTCATGCTTATGATCATCCCATTGATAGAATGGTTAGAGCGCTGGTCTCTCATGGCAAAAGTGCCGGGTTCAATTCACGGTATCAGCATGCTTCAGTCTACCCAGCTGTAAATGGGTACATGACTTTGCACTTAAGTTAGGGAAGGAAAAGGCAGCAAGGAAGGGAGCTGGTCACCCCACCTCTCATTGCTGGATCTAGTATTGTAAAGTCTCTAACACTTCAATCCCCTACAGCAGTATATGATATGGGACTACCTTTACCTTTTAATGATCATCATAACCCTTCAGATCCCCATGAAACATAGGCCTTCAGCAAACTTTTGCCAAGTGTTCTTGTCCTGTGCCATCCGCTCAAGGTCTTTCCATGTCTTCTTCATGTCTGTCTCCAGTTCTCTTCTCCACGTGTTCTTTAGTCTTCCTCTACGTCTCTTACCCTGGGGATTCCAGAACAAGGACTGTCTTGTAATGCTATCAACAGGTTTCCTCAATGTGTGTCCTATCCATCTCTAGCATCTTCTCGCTTCTCTTGTTCCACTGGCACTTGTCTGGTTCTTGTCATCAGTTCCACATTATCATTGGGATCCTTGCCAGAGCTACAGAGTTTATGCACTTGTGCTAATGTCCTCTTTGTGTCATCTAAGGGAGAAGATTGGAGCACTGATAGAGCTGTCCATGTGCAGTGACTGATAGAGCTGTCCATGTGCAGTGACTGATAGAGCTGTCCATGTGCAGTGACTGATAGAGCTGTCCATGTGCAGTGACTGATAGAGCTGTCCATGTGCAGTGAAGATAGTCCTTAAAAAAACCAAACCACCTTATCATGATTATCTTTCACATGAAACGTGGCAGCCAAGAAATTGACTATAACACATCAGGTCATGTATATCTTCAATGTGAAAAGAGCCAAGACATTGACTATATCACATCAGGTCATGCTTATCTTCAACAGTAAAAGAGATTGACAATCAACACATATACTAGATTCTGCAAAGACATACATAGAAAGGTAGACCAATAGTATCACCCATAAATAGAAAGGTAGACCAATGGTATCGCCCATATATAGAAAGGTACACCAATGGTATCACCCATATACAGAAAGGTAGACCAATGGTATCACCCATATACAGAAAGGTAGACTAATGGTATCACCCATATATAGAAAGGTAGACCAATGGTATCAACCATATATAGAAAAGTAGACCAATGGTATCACCCATATATAGAAACAGACCAATGGTATCACCCATAAATAGAAAGGTAGACCAATGGTATCACCTATAAATAGAAAGGTAGACCAAAGGTATCACCCATATATAGAAAGGTAGACCAAAGGTATCACCCATATAAAGAAACATAGACCAATGGTATCACCCATATATATATATATAAAGGTAGACCAAAGGTATCACCCATATAAAGAAACATAGACCAATGGTATCACCCAAATATATATATATATATAAAGGTAGACCAATGGTATCACCCATAAATAGAAAGGTAAATAATGGCATCATCACCCTCATGATTTTCCTTTGTGCTCCTTACGGAGCATACAACCACTGCTGCAGCTGGTCCCCTGGCAGGAAGCATGCACAAAGCAGTCACATGATCTTGTAGCAGTGGTTTCTATTGGCTATTTGTGTTACATGATGAGGATGCCATTCCCATGCACAACATCATGTTCGTTGCCTTGTACATGACACGCTAAAGGCACAGTAGTCATATTCTTTCTTTGTCTTTTGAAAGTCTCGTGGGAACTAAACGGGGTAGACCCACGGCATATGAAGAAGAAAATTCAGGGCAGAACTGCAGAGTGAAAGAAAAAACAAAGTGTAGCAGAGAAAGAGAGAGACAGGCTATAACTTGATTGAAGGATGAGTTTTTGTTTCTGCCTTATACTCTCCTGGGCTTCCCAAAGGCTGAAGATGATAAATATGGTGAAGAAAATGATGAAGACGATGGTGATCATCATCTACAACTCAAACAAGACATAAACTTACACACAATACTTCTAGAAATATCACACTGAACTGTTTACATGTGGTAATTTAATCTTCACAGAAGTTTACAAACAAATTACATAAGTAAAAAAAGTTGAAATTAAAATGACTTAAAGCTAAATCTAAATGCAGTGATGCATAGTTTCATGGTAAAAAAAAAAATAATAAAAAAACATGCTCAAAAGTGTAAGCAGCAGTTTCATAATATCACAAGATTAAAATAGTTAGTATTTAGTCATCAGTTTTGTGGTCTCATATAACATTTTTTAAAAAATGAAAGCACAGTATTTACTCAAGTCAGACAAAATACACTCCAATATTATTACAAAAACAGGTAAAGGAGATTTAAAAACAAAAACAACTTATTTACTTACACTATACTACAATCATTGTTGCTACCCTGTTAGCGGTTCGTGAATACTGTATTTTGTGCACTTCTCTATTTTTCTTTAACCTGTTTATATTTCTTGTCTTTGTTGCATGTTTGTAACTGTGGCTCACGAAGGGTGATACCCGAAACATCCAGTATTTTCTGTGTACCATTAATTTGGAAAACGAATTCAATACCGTTTTATTTTTTAATATTTATAAATTTTTTCCTTAACAGTTTTACAGTAGCCCCCTTATTCATTTACTTACAGTATACTACAATCATTGCTGCTACCTTGTTTTTTGTTTCGTAAATACTGTATTTTGTGCACATCTTTACTTTTCTTTAACATGTCTACATTTCTTGTCCTTGTTGCCTGTTTGTAACTGGCTGACGAAGGGTGTATGACCAGTGTTTCCTGTATACTGTTAATTTGTAAAACTGATTCAATATTGTTTTAATTATTAAAATATATATTTTTAAAAAAAGAACTTAAGTGTCAAAGGATGCTTGAGTAGGTCGCAGTGAACTGTATGGACCTGTGCTACATAGGGAGCTGTATTATATTGTTTGTTTGTGAGATATGTGAGCATTGAGTGGATTTTAAAAAAAATGTTTTCACAGTTGTTACATGACGATTATCAGAGTAAATAAGTTATGTTGTAAGTCTGCTTTTATTTGTGAGTGAGCACTTGTTTGTAAGTTTGTTTATTTAATACAAAGTATCGCGTTCAACCCTTGATGGGTTATAATTAAGACATATATAGTGTGTTAAATTCAAGACCCCGATGCCATCACAAGAACAGCTATGCTATGGACCCCTGAAGGAAAATGAAAGAGAGGCCGACCAAAAACAACTTGGCGGAGGACTGTGGAGGCTGAGATGCAAAGAATGAACCAGAGTTAGGGCACTGCACGAAGGATGGCCGCCGACCGAGCAAAGTGGAATCAATTTGTTGTTGCCCTACAAGATGACACCAGGGGTAATGGCCACTGACTGCTTTGACGGTCGGCGGCTAAGGATCAAAGAAGAAGAAGAAGAAATTCAAGACAATAAAATTAGATTTCTGATATCCAAATACAGTTTCTTCTTCCGCTCCCCACTCAGTCTAAACAGAGTAACTCAAATCCAAAATTGTGTGAATGTATTTGTGTGTGACACCCTCTTTCCAAGAAACAAACAAACAATAAAATAAAAAACAAACTAATACAAACAAGAAAAAAAACAAAAACAAAAAAAACCAAACAAAGTAAAGTTTCTCATAACTGCCCTGTTAACAAGGTGAAAAGGGGTGAGAAAGCCCAGGGGTGTCTGTGATTACATCAAATCCACCAATTATCTGCCATCATCCACACAAGCACCCCATCAGACTTCCCCTTATCCTCACACCATCATTGATCCTTATATATTAATTTTAGTTCTTGTTATATAGTTTTACTATATTGTGCAATTCTCTAGGTCTATCTATTCTCAACACCTGTTCCATATTTGTAAGTAAGTGTGGTTTGAGAAGTGATTATGTTAGAGAAAGAAGATTTTGAGATGTAGACAGGCAGTCGTTTGCTGGAATTTGAGATGTGAGGATGTATGTGGCGTTTGGAGCTTTTTTTGAGTAGACCTGGGCAGAGTATTTGTTACATATGTTCCAACTTTGATAAATATTTTTGCTAAGATTTTGATACTTTCTATGTTTTGAGCTATGCCAGTGTAGATTAGATGATGTAGTGCTACTAAATAATGTGTAGTGCCTTCAGGGAAATGTACTGGTGCTGAGCTGGTAATTTCCAAAGGAACATTGTTAATTGTTCCACACAGAATATTCACTTGGAGTTATTTCTCTTTAGCAGTGTTTCGGGGACTGTCACACTATTTGAGGTGCAAAACGCAGAGGCAATTATAAACAAAATATTTTTTTTTTAAACGAGGGAGTGGGGTGTCTATTATAACATGAACAGAAACATTCATATAAGTCTCTAGTGCTCAGGAACTTGTGTGAAGCTAGTGTCCTGTTCATACAGGGGTAAGCGGCAATGCGAGAGCTAACATACTTGCTTCTAGACACTGACTATGGACAAGGAAGAGATATTAAAAACAATTAATGACAGCATGTTACAATAAATCAGTCCATCAGTTAGCCCATCAATCACTCTGTCAGTCATTCAATCCATCAGTCAGTCTGTCAGTTTATGTGGCAGTCTATCCATTGTCCATCAGTCAGTCTATCAGCCAATCATCAGGAGTACATAAGTCAGTCACTTGGTCCGTCAGTCAATACATGAATCAGTCCATTAGTAAGTTTGACATTTAATATTTCGTCAATCTGGTGAGTCAGTCCCGTCAATGGGGGTTCTTATAACAAATTAATTATCACAAATAAAAGGCATTTAAACAATAAACCAACAACCTCAAGCTTTAACACATTTGTTTATAATTGTCTCTGTGTTTTGCACCTCAAATAGTGTGACAGTCCATGAAATACTGCTAAAAGGAAATCACTCCAAGTGAGTATTCTGTGCTGAACGATTGGCAACATTTTTTTTGGAGATTACCCCCCAAGGAGCATAGGCCTACAACAATATTATGCCAAGTCTTCCTGTACCGTGCCATCAGCTCAAAGTCTTCTTCATGTCTGTCTCCAGTTCTCTTCTCCATTAGTTCTTTTGTCTCTGTCTACCTCTCTTGCTCGGTGGATTTCAGAACAAGGACTGCCTGGTGATGTTACCAACAGGTTTTCTCAATGTATGTCCTACATCTCCAGCATCGTCTTCTCATCTTTGTTCCACTGGTGCTTGTCTAGTTCTTGTCATCATTTTGACATTTGTGATCTTGTCATACCACTTCAACTTTTCTATTCTACACAGTCTGGCCTTTGATTTATTATTTCATACTTCGCCCAGTGTAAAATTGTGTAGCTGAATACATATAATATGGAGACTACATCCCAGGAGTTATGGTGTAGCTTATGTCACATATGTATGGAGCCGCGGTAGCATAGTGGTTAGTGCACTGGCTTCCTAGCGCAGTGGTCTATGGTTCGATCCCCAGATGAGGCGGAAAATTTTTAGGCCACAAAACGGCTCCTGGGTTGACCCAGCCCCAAATGGGTACCAGAGCTACTCTGGGAAGGTTAAGGCGGCCGGCGTGATGCCGACCACATCACCCCTCGTGTGCCGACGGTCAAGATAATATGGGCCTAACACCATATTCCCAATATGCCTCAATGGGCGTGTAACGGGTTCCTTTACCTTTTATGTCACATATGTGGTTTATGTAGCTGTTAGATGTGGTGTACCCCTAGTCTACAGAACCAGTAGATCATCAGACCCTAGCCTGTTGTTGAGTGTAGGCAGACGTAAGTGTGTGACAATAAGTATGGCTTATCTCTGTTGAAGAAATTCTCTTCTTGACATTTGTATCAAATCATGTGATAAAATTTTCACAACAATATATGAAAATGTTTTACAGAATCAGAATGTGATGACTGCAGTATGATTTAGCTTGGTTTTAAGTACCATCTTCATTGTACACTGACAACTCCAACAGTGCTCCATCTTCTCCCTTAGATCACACAAGGAGAATCTCAGCACAGTGCACAAACCCTCTAGCACTGGCAAGGATCTCGATGTGTGTATACAGAAATCACACATTCTATAAATTTTTTTTGTGGTGGGTAGGTTTTCCTAATTTTGTAAATTGTTGCCAGGGCAGTGGCCAGATAGGCCTACTCAGTAACTCTGCTGAGGGATTTTTAACGTGCGCAACTTTCACACGGGAGCTCCTATTTTTCTCCCTTATCCAAGAAGGCTAGGCATTCGATCTCACTACCCATGACATCAAGGGGAGAGTATGACATCATTAGGACCCACTGGTTCTGAAAAAATTTCAATAAAATATAATCCCTGTACTGGGAACTGAACCCAGTACCTTTAGAATTAGAGGCGGACCTCTGAGCCACTCCGACCTCCTGACTGCGAACATAAAGATATTGAGTATCAAAAAACATGACAAATATACAATGATCAGGTGATCTTACATAAAAGTGGTTTTTTTTTTAAAGAAGCAATGTTATAACAAGGATTTAGCTGCAAAACAGGGATAAGCTCAGCAACCGTAGTTAAATAACAACAACAATGATGAGATTTTAATCAGACACAAGATAGAAAAATATCATGAAAAAATATGTCATATTACATCTCGTTTTTTGTGCAATTACAAGAACAAAACAGCACTTGGATCAGCTAGTTTGGCCTTACTCAAGTCTAAAATAGATATTAAAACTACAAACAAATGAAAAATTATGAAAACACAAAGAAGACACCAAATCATATATATAATTAGCTTCCATTCCTCTATCTGGAAAGCTCCTTGAACTTGAATAACTCAAACAGTAAATGAGCTTTCGACTTCATTACCTTGGCAATAAGTTTCATTTAGCAGTAAAACTGAGAAATCATTTTACGGTAAAACAGATGGCTGAAACAAATTTCACATCAACTGTAAGTTAAACCTCCATGATTACTTTGAAATAATTTGCTTACGTCTCTTGGGCAAGGCTATAAAACTGCATGCTTATTGGCTGAAAGTTTTTTAGACCTCAAAAACAGAATACAAGACATAAACATAGCTATCGTACTGTAATAAGCTTTTGATTCCTTTTACGATAGTTTTTTTTTAAGCATTAACATTGAGGGGAAAAAATATACAGTTTTCCAAAGTTAATCATTTAAATCACCAAGTTCTCTCAACACTTTAGATCAGCTTCTCTCAACAATTTAGATCAGCTTCTCTCAACACTTTAGATCAGCTTCTCTCAACACTTTAGATCAGCTTCTCTCAATCTTGTTATCCCGCAGGAACCCTTGAAATAATTTTCAGGTCTCAGCGAACCCCTGCATACAAAATTATTACTTAAGCATGATCAGTGAGTTGTAAATATAATAATCCAATAAAAATTGTCAGTGCTCTTTTAACTCTTTCTATCCCAAGAGCCACATATTACGCCCTTTAAATTTTAGTAAAAATTTCCTTATGTATGTCGTGTACTCGATATAAAATGGTCTTAACTTGTATTTAACATTTAAAAAGACTTCAAGATACTTCAGCGAATGTTCAACGAATATTTTTCAATCTATTACGAAATATTACCTCACAAATATGTGTAATTTCCAACTTGTTTTAAAACATGAAAAAGCTGGCTTCCACTGTGGTACCTGTTCAACACATAAAATACGCATGGGACAGAAAGAGTTAAGTAGAGAGTAATTTTTTTTTCTGTGGATCTGTTTATTTTGGCCAGCTTATTAGCCTACTTTATTTGAGTGGTTTCACCATCCCACAAAAGATATCAGCTCTAAAGCAACTCAGAACTGTAGACAGAAGAACTTCAGTTTTTCCTTTTTCTTTAATCTCCTACTTTATTTTTTTTTTTACCTTATCCAAGTACACTTAAAAGTCTTATCACAAATTTCTAATCTATAAGACACTAATGAGATATGGTATGTGCAGGAGTAAACATGGTCCTATTGCGCAATCCCATACGGGGCCGCTTGGTCATTGCTCACCACTGCGAGTGCTAGCATCGCCCTGCGCTCAAAGTTAAAAAAAAAAGACATTTATCTTTTTTCAATCAGGATCTCCCGTGGAACCCCCAGCGACCTCTCACAGAACCCTAGGGTTCTGTGGAGCCCCAGTTGAGAAACCCTGCATTTGATGTTATATACAGGCAAAAGCTTTTGTGATGTCTCTGCACATCACTCACAGTGGTTAATACAAATAATGATGATGTCAGTTCTCATGCTGCCATGGTGAATACAATAATCATGACCACACATTTTGTCTCTGCTGGAAGATCTACTTCCCACAACTCCGTCAACAGAGCAGCAGAAAATTCAAAATAAATGATATTTTACCGAATGTTCACTTCACAGAAAATTATTTCTTTCCTATCTCAAGTAGTTCATCATGAAATTTTGAAAGTTAGCTCATGAAATATGGGAAATCAAGAGCCAGGGATCCAGACCTCCAGGATGACCCAGAGTCAGCTGGGAGGACAACATTAGACAATCTCTGAAGGACCCAGGACTAGATTGGAACGAGGCCAGGACAAAGACAGCCGATAGGATAGTATGGTGCTCTCTCTGGCAAACCTCTACCACCCAGAGTAGATTGAGTAACGACTATGTAAGTAAGTAAGCAAGTAATTAAGTAAGTTTCTCCGAAGACTGCGAGTATCTGCCTGAATGGTGAGAGGACACCTGCCAGCATACTGGGAAAATAGGATACTCACGTAAAATCAGTCTCAGGTTAGACATACTGTACTAACCTGAGATTTTGCCTCGAGTAATAGCGGGCGTATGGAAAAAAAAAAAAGAAAGTAAGTAGCTTATGAGCTTTCACTGGAAACACAGGAAAAGTACCTTTAACCCTAGCGATATTGAACTTTTAAATGCCGGTAGTACAGAGCTTGTCCAAACTTTCTCTAGATTTAAAATTCTGTCTCTGTTCCCCTCCAACAGCAAGAGATCTAGTAAACCATCTCCTGTGATTTATCAGCAGATAAAGATCTACCTTACTTAAACCCTAGCTCTAGAGCAGTGCTCCGCAACTGGTGTGCCACAGGTGTCTGTCTGGTGTGCCGTGACACCCGGCTGAATACACCATATAATCGTATAAAAATTATATGCTATGGTAATATATTACGAAAGAATCTGACACTTACAGTTTTGCAAATAATAAATCGAGTTATCATCATCCACCAATCCATTACAAACAATTACGGAACATTATCTTAATGTCTGCAGTGAATTTTAAAATATTTAACCATACCAACTAAATAGTGTAGCATGCCGTAGAGCACTTTAAGTGTGCCGTTAAGCAAAATAGGTTGCGGAGAACTGCTCTAGAGGAATATCAATAGGACCTTTAACAGAAGGCTCTCCTCTGTCTTATGAACAAATCGTACACATTTTCACTGAGGTATCTAATGTTGAATTTATCGGCACCTGGCATAATGCCAGTGAATATTTTGCCTGTCCTTCTGTTAGGATGACTCTGTAATGTGAGTTCCCAGAGACAGAATCCTGAAAGCAGGTAACAGTGCTGAGATCTTTTTCTGGGGGCAGAATTTTTGTATAGAAATCTACAGTTGTGCTTCCTGAGGAATTTGGACTGCTCCGGCAAGAGGTGAAGTCTTCTGCTGAAAGGCATGAAGATGAAGATGAAACTGATGATGATGTGGACAAAGAGGAGAAACATGCATAGTCTTCACTCACTGTAGTGATGCTGGCATCATCACTAGTCTCAGATCTTGATGCAAAATTTATGTTGGTAGTTGATGAAGTATGGATAACAGAGATCAAGATTTCACTAAAAACAGGATTTTCTCCATTCCCACTTTCAATACATTCTAGGAACTGATTTTTTTGGTCATTTTCCCGAATTAATTTGTTGTCATATTGCAATTTTCCAGCACTATCTGACATGGACTTTGCTGCTGTTAGTGTTTGTCCTCTTTCTTCATTGCCACATGTTATTCCACCATTAGTGAAGGAAGGTACACTTCTCTCTTTAATGCAGACAGATGCAGGTGATGAGAATTGTTCAGAACCACTTTTCTGGAAAGTGTTATTGGTTTTCTCAGTCTTATTGTGATGTACTTCTGTTTTGTTGATATCTGCTGAAAATTCCTTATTCTTACTGATGTTAGCCTGCATGCAGCTATCAACATCTTTGTAGTTTTTGCCATAAAGTTTTTCCTTCAAACTGCGGTATAAGTCTACAGTGCTGCCCTGGAGATCAGCAGGGACAGCCACGCCATGCTCAACGTGAAGAAGGAGGGTTTCACACAAAACACAAATCTTCTCAAAGCTTGGCCTAGTGGAACAAACAACACATTTATTTAAAACTGGGTCAAGTTTAGATAAAAGTAATCAATCATATAAAGTAAAATGGATTAAGGGTATGAAAGCACAATGGGTGAAGGATATAAAAGCTTAGAGTGTTAAAAATAAAAAAAGCACAATGGGTTCAGGATTTAAAAGCTCATTGTGTTAAGAATAAAAAAGCACAGTGTGTTAAGAATAAAAAAACAAAATGGGTTAAGGAAATAAATCTCATTGTTTTAAGAATAAAAAAGCCAGACAATTTTGTTTGGCGAGTTCTTCTTTAACAACGAAGACAGAACTGAGGTACTCTCCAAAAAATTAGGCAAGAATTTTTTATAGAAATTCACTAAGCCCAACAGACTGCGAACCTGTTTCTTAGTTCTAGGAATTTCAAGATTTTTGAGATAGCTGAATCTTCAGGTTTAAGAAAACCACCTCCTACTTTATGACCAAGAAAAGAAATTTCAGTGAAACCTATTCTTGTTTTAGAAGGTCTAGCAGTAAGATTATGAAAACATAAGGTATTCAACAACAACTGAATTCCAAGAACATGTTCTTCCCAAGATTGATGAAACAGACAAATATCATCAATATAAGTGATTAAATCCTCGCGGTCAGAGAAAAGGTTGCGCATCATGCGAACAAAGGTACCAGGAGCGTTAACGAGACCGAACGACATAAAATTTAATTGAAACAATCCTAGAGGTGTAGCAAAAGCTGTATAAGGTTTAGATTTGTCTGATAATGGCACTTGCCAATAGCCTTTGAAATAGTCAAAGTATAGTATCAAGATGTGTGCATTCTACATAAATGACCCTTAGAATGTACAACTTTATTAGCCTCATCATGAGGATCAATGGGGAACAAGATCTCCTGTACACCATTGGTGGGAAGAAAACATTCACATCCCTGTAAAGGAACAAGTATGAATTTACTATGATCCTTACATGGTGAAACACGACCTGTATCACCAGAAAAGAAAAATAGTAATGTCAAAACTGCCACATAACCCAATGTAGTGGCCAGTATATACCACATGAACTCATGGTATGTCAGCATCTGAAACAACAAAGCTGAAGGAATAATAATTTCCATGATGTTCCTACATGAACAGGAATAATCATATAGCAAAAAGACAATGGCAAACATGAAAACAAACAGCCAAACATACAATTTGGACTGAAGGAAATACGACCAACCTAAATCTGACATCTGCTTAACCTCGACATCATCAATGCCAGGTAATACAGTGGCAATATTAGATGTGGATGGTTCCACATCAGCGACATCATCATTAGTAATGGTAGGTGTCACATCATCCAGGATGGATGTGGTTGGTTCCATATCAACAACCAGTGACTCAACTGAGTCAAAATAGACATCTGATGATTTCTCAATAGCTGGGAAATCATCAACGGGTTCCTCAGTAATGGGAGAAAGAAATTTGGTATTAGCATCATCATCATCACCCAACACTGTGTCTATTTGAGTTCCAAAATGTGATCGTGCATGTATACGCCTAAAAGCTTGCGCTCTGGTAGTAACACCCCTGGCAGTATATACATGTTGTTTTTTCTCCCACCTCACAATATCATCATCAGTACAATCACGAAGTCCAGGGATATTTCCTAAAATTATCCCAGCTACTGGTTTTGACAACAGACAAACTATAGTCCTGCCTGTAAAATATGGGATATCTAAAAATACTTCTGCAGTGGGATAGTATTCCACTGTACCCCGAAAAGTAATGCACTGAACCTCATCACCTGTATAATCAGCAGGGTCCACCAAAGAACGTTGAACACCCACATTGGCGGATCCAGTGTCCCTGAGTAGTGAAACAAGTTGGTTGTCCACAAAACCCTTATCAAAAACCACTGATCCTGTCCCATCATATGAGGACATAACTGGCAAAGGGTGTCCACACATTGAGTGTTTAATTGCCTACTCTTTGGCACAAACCTGGGTGCTATGCTAGTTCATACTAACGGTGAAATTTGATGCTACCATCTTTCACTCTAGTGATGTTATACTCACACCATGGAAATAATGCAAACTTTGTTTCCATTATTTTATGGAAGGGGGGGAGTAATGTTATGATTAAAATTCATAACATGTCTGTCGATATCAAAATGGTTCGACAAGTATTCATATTTGTTGACTATCGGTAGCCCTTGGAAACAGGAAGTTATGTCATTGCCTTTGGGCTCAGTTTGCAGATGCCAAGGTCGGCGTCCCCAAAAGTTTACAATCGTCTGATAGGGTCTTCAGTGTGTGTTTTCAAGGTAGGTGGACGTATGTTTTTGAGCTCCTGAGAATTATATGATTTCACGATATATTCCTATGATGTTCGACCACTAGATCATCCATACACCTCCGTGTGATGATGCTAGTTTATGTATGAGAGGAATTATGATGTTTGTGAAGAACGTGAGTAAATAAAATTGTGTAAAATGTCTTGAGGACAGCGTCATAGTGACAGACGATATTGAGCTATACTGACGACTATCTTTATAATGCCAATGGATATAATGGCTTTCCAGAAAGTATGTATGGAGCAACGTGTACGAGATTAAACTGTGTATTCATTTGTCCAACCTGGCCTTTGTGGTGACATGAATAGTTGGTGGTGATTAGGTGTGTGCGTGGTCAACTTACATACCCTTATGTGGACTTGGCCTGAGTAGCAAAGCGCTCATTCATCTTATAATAATTATATAAAAGGCCCGCAACAGGGTTAAAGATATAAAAGCCAATGGGTTAAGGATATAAAATCTCAATCGGTTATGGATATTAAAGCTCAATGGGTTAAGGATAAAAACCATAACGGGTTAAGGATATAAAAGCTCAATGGGTTGTGTATAAAAACCACAATGGGTTAAGAATATAAAAGCACAATGGGTTAAGGACCTAAATGCACAATGGGTGAAGGCTATTTAAGCACAATGGATCAAGAATACAAAAGCAAAAATTGATCAATCATAAAAAAGTACAATTTATCAAGCATATAAAAGTACAAGTATCATATTCTTTAAAAAAGTCTTGTCTCTCTTTGCCCCTTAACTTATTTTAACACAGGCAGTTTTCTGGTTTTACTCAGGTCCCAAAATGGAGACATTCTGTTTCTACAAGTGATGTTTTAAAAAATCAAAACAAAAAATTAATCAAGATTGTGCACTTACACATAAATATTTCAGCTGTACTTAAATTCCTTGGCAGTAAAAGCCCAGGAATCGAAACGTATATCCAGTTGAAAATTAATCCAAGAAGTAATTCATTGTTAAATGTCCTTCTTGGAGTCAAAAATAGGTTATTTATGCTATCGACATAGCTTAAATTCATTTAGAAAAAATATATTGCAGTTGATCTGTTGATAGTTTATGACTGTTATGTATATAACTATGCTACTTGTAAACAAACTGCCTAATGATGTCATTAATTGATAAAAGTATGCAAAAACAACACGAGAATACTTTTTGTGCTACCAGTTTAACACACGTGGTCCACAGGAAGTGTTTACATGCTTTGAACAAGCTATGGTCACTTATTTTCTAACTTTTCATTCTAATTCGGAACTCGTAACAAGCAGGCACACTATGAGCCCCGCAGGTAGATTTATAGGGTAACCTGGTGCACCATACGGCTTGTGGGTTAGAATAAGTTAAAAATTACATAACCACCTCTGCAGTCAACCCCTATGCAGTCAACCCCTATGCAGTCAACCCCTATGCAGTAAGCTTCAGTCAATGTTATTCGTGTGCTCTTGAAGTGGTAGTCTCTGTAGCAATTTATGTTAATGAAGTGGTTGCTAAATCAAGCATAATCTCCTTAGTTTCTATTTTGTTATGACACTAGCACTTAAAGATTGTCTCTCATGTAACACATACTGCTCAAGAAAGGAAAATATTAAAAGTACGTAGATTTAGATTTCTGATTAACATTTATTTGGAATCCTTAGAATTCCCAGTTTAATATTAGGAGAGGTAATGACTCAATGAGTATTTGTGAAAGCAGGCACAGTATTTTTCTTCTTCTTCCTCGTTCACCTTCAGACTTCCACATTTATGACTCTGATAAAGGCAGTAGTCAACCCAAGGCTCCCAACATCTCCAAACAGACATGGCGGTTTGCGTTGCACTATGTTGTGTGCCTTGCGGCCCAGTGCATCCGTCTTCAGCATGCATTTGTTCGGGACTGCTTCCCTAGCTTCTGGTTTTCCGTGACCTTCCTACAAATTATAACACAGTATAACTTCTCACATTAAAACTAGTGTTTTAAAAAAGCTATAACCAAAATGTATGCTTTGTTACGTAAGTATGATGTTTTTGCCTCAGTTTTCGCCAAAATTTGTTATATTTTACTGTGGCCCTTCAACTTTGTCCTAACTTGACATCTGGCCAGCAGGCTAAAAATGTTGGATAAGCCAGGTTTTCTGGATCTATCTTCTTGTAGTCATCATTACTTCCCCTTATATTCTTAATTCAGCATGGAGCCATCATTGCAGAATGTCCCCTTGCAGGAAGCCTGCACGAAGCATTCATGTGCTCTAGCAGTGGTGGTTTTTGAATCAATATGTTTTACATGATGACGTTGCCATCCCCCATGCACTCTTTTATTAGTAACCTTGTATGGTATGTCTGAAGAAGCAGTTGGCCTATTCTGTCTTTGTCTCCTCAGAGACCATCAGGGAACTACATGCAATGACCACAGTTAACACGTGGGGTTGTCTGAGCCTGGGAGCTATATTTAGTTCATTATTATTGCATATGTGTTGAGGTCTCCCGCTTGCTTGACCCATCAGATGTTGAGGAGTTAAATACACTTTGTTGAGGGGTTCCCCAATAGTATTAAAAGATGCATACATGCTCAAATGTTAGCAATTATCTGGACCAAGTACTCTAGGGTATACTTGAAATGTTAAATACAGAAGTCGAACTTACGAACGCAAGTCCTCGCAATATCACCCTTATAAGCCAAGAGTTGATGACTTAATAATTTATTGCAGAACATTTTGATTGAACAGTACACTCCAGTTTATAATATATTGTAGTTCCATTACAGCGTTCATTCTTCCAACTCTAACAAATCTCGTCAGTCTGTGAATCGGCATATCATAATCATAATATCAGGCAACATAGGCCACAGTCTGGTGCTAACATGCACATGTATCTTTGTCTGCTAATTCATCGTGATGATGCTGACGAAGCATATATATATATATATTCACTGGTACAAAGGCTATCCACCTTTTAAGTAATGTACACTTATATTTGCACAGAGCACAAATCCACAAATGGCTAATATGTCATATTTCGAATAAATCCTACTTAAAACACTATGACTCTGTGGAAGATACAGAAGTAATAAAAAGTGGTTATACCACACAACCATAAGTGGCTATGACACACTTGGTAAGAAACACTTCCTATTCACACAACAGCTAAACGCAGACTAACTCTATTCTTCAAAGTCATCGTCATACCTAGTAACATTCATAAGTCATCCTCTCGCGCACCTCATGTTATTTTAAGTGTGCAGTTGAGGATGTGGCATGGTGCAAAAAACCTCGATAAAAATCAATCCATCAAAGTTGATTCACACCACAAAGCGAACCCCAGCAATATGTTTGTCTTGTTTGGTCTGGATGCTGCTAATGTACTGTATCTTACTAAAGTTGATGGTAGTACAGAAAAGAAAAGTTCCAACAAACGCACCTTTGATCAGGCTCTATCTGAGAGCACAAGACAGCCAACATGAAATAAGGCTCTGGAGTGTTAGCGCAGAACCGCCTGTGGAAGGCTTCAACATTTAAGCCAAAGTCCAGTGAGCGAGGCAGGTAGTCGGGGTCAGCTGTAACTCTGGCAATGGTCTTTGAATAAAAAAAATAATTATATAATACAAATACATATATGTCAACCTCTGGAAATGAAAAACTTGTTCAAAAAATCTGAAAAACATGTACAAAATCATAAAAATACCTGTGCAAAAAATATTTAAAAAAATCACACAATGACCGTTTTGTTTTTTTGTGACAAAAAAGGGGCTTTTTTTTTGGCCATGCTTTCATATAAGTTATTGTTTACTCCTTTTTCTTTGTTTATATTCAGTACATATGGTACAATTCTTCACTTTAGATATATGCTATCATATCGATAGCATAATAAGAAACTCAATACGGATCATTACAACAATATATATATATATATATATATATATATATATATATATATATATATATATATATATATATATATATATATATATATATATATATATATTTTTTTTTTTTTTTTAATAATTAAGCAAAAAACCTGTGCAGAAATTATATACAGCTGTACAAATCTGAAAACATAAAAAAACTTGTACAGAATTATGGGTAACCTGTACTAGTTGGCATGTATGCAAATAAGCAATGAAAAATTTAATTATCACAGTTAAAAATCAACTTATGATTGCTGCAGAATATGAGGTTCAAGTTCATCATCATCATCATCGATTCCATTTTTATCTCCTTATCAAGCATAAAATCAGCACTGCAGCTGGCCTCTGTGCAGGAAGCCTGTTTGACAACATTCATGTGCTCATGCAGCCCTAGTTCCTGAAGCAATTTGTTTTTCATGTTGCAGTAGCCAGTCTCTTGCATAACCTCATGTAAGTCAACTCTTAAAAGCATGACGGCCGGAGCCATATTCCTATTCTTTCTTTGTGTCGAAGAGACCACCGGGAATTACACAGAGCGAAGCCCAAGTTAGACTTTAAAAAAGAAAAAACTGCATTTAACTCGGTTGGATGATAAATTTCTAAATCACTTTTGCCCTTTCCAGTTCATTTAGAAAGAAAGCACACCTCACAAATTAAAAATGAACATATTGTTCAAATTAATCATTTGTAAAATTTCTCAAATATTGTTTTCTGTCATCTTCTCAGGACAAATATGTTGCAGTGGCTGAGAGAAAATAGGTAATTTGTTGTCATATCTGATTTCAATGTAAATGCCACAAATCTGTCATTTGGCAAAATTTAAAAAAAAAAAAAAATATGTTCTGAGATGTTTATATTGTTAGGAAACAATATTTTTACTACAATATGGTGTACACGTGTTTTTAAAAAAAAGATATTAGATAGGGCCTATATTTAATATGTATTTTAATGCAGTGATATATTCAGAAACATCAGTATGCCAGAGCTGAACCAAATTTTCTTTGAATTTGACTATTCTGGGATGAGCTCTGCAAATTGGATGACAGATTGTCAAAGGTGGAAAGCTACCCCAACTTGACAAGCATAACTTATGAAGAGGTCAAGATTTTTATCAAGAGCAGATACAGGAGCAAGTTGGAAGCAGAGCATCCTGGCCACACACAAAATTATGCAGATTACCAGCTTAGCAGAAGTGAGTGAACAAGTGGTAATCTTCAGACTTTGCACAGGCCACATCAGACGGTGATAACATCTATTCAGCAAGCTAAAGATAGGAAATACCAATGAGTGTAACTGTGGCACAGATAAAATGACTGCTGATCATCTGCTTCAAAGATGCCCAACATATGAACAGAAAAAGCACATATGGTCATCACTAGTACCATTCCTGGAAAAGCTCTACACAGATACCAGCAGGCTCAAGCTGATCACTGCTTTCTTTGAACGTATTCAAGTCGATGTCTGAAAGTGAACGAAGAAGAAGTAGAAGAAATGTGCATAATTTTTCACAAAACTTTCCTCCTTTAATATTGTTTTCCATTGCGAAAACCTTTTAACAGCATTACAGCACTGTCCTTTTTCTGGATTCCTCAGGGTAAGTGAGGAAAAAGCACATGTAGAAGAGGACTGGAGACAGAAATGAAAGATATGGGAGAGACATGGAAGAATCTTGGCACAGGACAGGCTGTCCTGTCACAGGTTTGTTGACAGTTTTTGCTCCTTCAACAGCTGATAGGTAACAATAGTAAATATTGTTTGTATCATTATAAGGTCTATAAAAGACCTTGTGAGATCTTTGAAAGACCTTCCTTTTGTTACCAATATCTCAATATTTCAGAATGCTAAGAAGTTACACATTTTGTGAGATTTTGTAAGATATCTTCTTCTTCTTGGATCTTTAGCCATCACGCCTAGTGGCCTCTATAGGGCAGCAACAAACTGTCCCCATTTTGCTGCACATCCTTCATGCCATGCACCAACTCTGGTTCATGCTTTGCATCTCAGCCTCCACTGTTCTCAGCCAGGTTGTCTTTGGTCTGCCTCTCTTTCACCATCCTTCTGAGGTCCACAGTATAGCAGTTCTGGTGATGGTGTCAGGGTCTCTTCTGAGGACATGGCTAACCCAGTTCCAGCGTCTGCCTGCAATGATCATGTGCATACCTTTTTTGTTGTTACAATATATATGTGATTATTTTCTGTAGTCACCGTGTGTTAACCGTGTAAACGGGGAGCAAAGAATAGTAACATTGTAACCTACCATATATGTTAAAAGTGACTAAGGAGGGTTGGGCATGCAAAAAAGCTACCCCAAACAGTCAAAACTTTAAGCCACAAAAACTTCAAAAAACACCACGGAAAAGTCAACTGCTTAGAATAAAAGGATTGAATTAGCCCGACAAAAACACCAGTGTGAAACTGGTGATAATAAGAACCAAACTAGCATCAGTGGAACAAGAGATGAGAAGACACTGGCAATGGACAGGATTCACATTGAGAAAAACCTGTTGATAGCATTACATGACAGTTCTTTATCTGGAATCCCCAGTGTAAGTGAAGTAGAGGGTGATTTTTTTTAAAATACATAGAGAAGAGAACTGGAGACATAAATTAAAAAGGTCAGGAGGACATAGAAAGACCTTGAGCTCATGGCACAGGAATGGAGGACTTGGCATGAGTTTGTTGAAGTCCTATGTTTTTTGGGGGGAGTTGAAGAATAATAATGAATGAATGTGTTGTCTGTAATGGATGTAAATAACTTACTAATAATGCATATTCCACCCACCTCACAAAGGATGATCCCATAAGAGAAAACATCAACCTTTTCATCATATACTCCTTTGGTCATCATCTCTGGCGCCATACAATAGGGGTTTCCAACAACTGTTCCGCGCTTTCGACGAGAACATCTCTTTTTTCTCCTCCTTTCAGAATAACAGGTTTCACTCCCTGATTCTTCTGTCTCTTTCTCCAGCATGTAGGAAAACTGGGAAATATCTTGTTGTGGGACTACTTTAGCCAGGCCAAAATCAGCTACTACAACTGTCTGATCCTGAAAAAGGTAAAGAACTCTGTATAAGAACAACACATGCTTGTTATATATATATAAATGATAGGAAACTCTATACAGAGTGACACAGCAGGAGGCAATCTGATCATCATAAGAGGTCCCCCCGTCGATCAAGTGTTTCAGTCTCTTAATCTCCTTTACACTAAAAAGGGAAGAGGGGGGGGGGGGGGGGGGGGGGGGGGCTCTCACTTGGGTCATGACTCCCAAGTGTCAGCCTCCAGTTCTCTTGTGCAAAGAATTGAACCCACTCCACCTTCATAGCCGCTTTCAACTTTACTGCTGTTTTCTGCCAGCTGGAGGCAATTGTGAAAGTAACCTCTATGTTGAAAACAAATTACTGTGCCAAGTTCCAAAGCTTGTAACAGTTGTTCCACAGCCAGCACGATGCCCTTTCCACAGTTTCGCTGAGCCTCTTAAGTGCCCTTGTTCTTGACTGTCCTTTCAAACCCAACAGTTTCAGTAGATCATACACTGAGGCAGCCACAAGACCTCTTGCACTTCCCGCAACAGCCATGACCCTTGCAGTGAACCCATCATATCTCGAGTGTTGCTCATCGAATCTGGATTCAAATGGCACAGTCAGCTCAATCATTATAATTTGGTGAGATGATGAGGAATACAGTACTATATCTTGCCGCCTTCAAGATCTTCTGATACTCTCTTGATATTCCTCTAGTTACTCTCAGTAACCAAGTGACAAAGAAAACACACATGGAATAAAAGAAGTATTCAACAGCATATATAAAAGTAAAAAAACTCACCACCACCATCACAAAAAACATGCTAAAAATTGACCTATCCAGGAAACTGCACACATTTCACTGTGCAAGGGCAAAAACATCAGTCAACAGAAATATAAAATTTAGTGCAAGTGCATTTCAAAGGTTCAAAAAATGATACAAAGAGATAGAAGAAGTAAGTTGTTAACACAAATATTTTAATGCTATCTAACAAATATATGTGTGTGTTTTTTTCTTTCTTGGGACCACAGTAGTAAACAGTTGTCTGCAGCTCATTATAATTGGCATCAAACGTAAAACAAGCAAGGATGGACATATGAGAGGATGGGTCAGGTGAGTATACAACCAGTGCGCTATGGGAATAAACAGCATTCATACTCTTTGACACTTGTTTAGGGAGACAAAGGGTTTGCTCAGAGTGCAATGATGTTAAATCTGAGCCACAATAACAATAACATTATAATTAACAAAATGACGTCTCTATAAAAGCAAAATTGGCTGTGCATCCTTTCATGATTTACTTCCACAGCAAGACAATGGCGCTGTTTGGATGGTCCTCAGTTCAATCCTTGGTAAGCCTATCACTTATATTTCTTTTCTGTTGTCTGGTGTCCTCCATTCTGTCAAATGAGTGCCTGTTAATTACCTTTAATTATTTACTTATTTTTTACTCAACGGACTCCGGTTTCCTTCATTATTTTTTGAAGAGTTCACCCAACTGCAACTTTAACCTACCAGTCTATTCTGTGTTGTTCATCTTCCACTACACATTACTGGACTCAAGTATTTTGGCCTTTATTTGGTCTATACTTGCTGATTGGAAAGTTATATTAGTGATTGCGTCTTTAAATGTCTGGGTCGTTCATGAGTCCTCTAAACCATAGTTGTGTTGGTGTCATTAGAATGACCTCTGCTAATAATGCACTTTTCTTGGGGTGCATAACTGGCTGTGCCTTCTTTCACGATTTACTTTCACAGCAAGGCGATGGCACGGTTGGGATGGTCTTCATTTTGATTCCCGTTAAACCTATCACTTATATTTCTTTTATGTTGTCCTCCATTCTGTTCAACGAGCGCCTGTTAATTAGCTCTATTTATTTACTTACTTTTTTGTAAATATATGACAACATTTGATATCAAAACAAAAGTAAGAACTGTACGTTTTATTCGATATCAGCAACAATGTAATTATTATATCAATATTTTATAACTTCTCACCTTCCTGACCAAACAGTTGTGGGAATTGAGATCTCGATGGATGATGCCCATGGAATGAAGGTAACTCTGTGATTGAGTAAAGATTAAAAAATAAAAATGATTTGTTTAAAGTGAAATAAAAAATTGCTAATAACATCATCATTATCACCATCAAGAAAGGGTTTTGACGACATACAATTGATATCTGTTAAACTCCAATACTTCACAGAAAGCTTGATGAAATTTTTGGATGCAATTTACTATGAGAAGTAAATATGAGGGCTGTCCGGAAAAGAACCGGCCATAATTAATATTAGAAAAACCGTTTGCGCGACATCAATGTAACTTGGCAGCCAAATAAAGTGGCCTAATATGCACATACGTGTGCAATGTTGACGTTGCTGCACCAGTCAGTGCGACCGTTAAAAGCCGTTTAGTGAGCACGTGCACTGTGTGGTCGTCGCATTCAAAATGGCTGAACGAGTAGAGCAAAGAATCTGCATCAAATTTTGCGTCAAGCTTCAACATTCCTCCACGGAAACTATTATGATGATTCAGAAGGCTTTTGGAGACGATGCAATGAGTGCTTCACAAATAAACGTGTGGCACAAACGCTTCAAAGATGGTCGAGAATCTGTTGAATGTGATCCCATTTTTAAAAGGCCTGCAACAAGCAGAACACCGGAAAATGTTGAACGTGTACGGGCTGCAATCAACAAAGATCGGCGACTGACAGTGCGAGAACTAGAAAAAGATCTGGGAATTCCAAAATCTATTGTATCTGAGATTCTGACCCAGCATCTGGGTATGAGACGTGTCGTGGCAAAATTCATTCCACGGATTCTGCTACCAGAGCAGAAGGAACTTCGTGCCACAGTTGCTAATGATTTGCTTCAAACCGCAACCAATAACCCAGATTTCATGAAGAAAGTCATAACCGGAGATGAATCGTGGATCTACTGCTATGATCCAGAAACGAAGGCTCAGTCATCTCAGTGGAAGTCGCCTGGTTCTCCACGCCCGAAGAAGGCGCGGCAAACCCGTAGCAAGATCAAGACCATGTTGACTGTGTTTTTTTATTGGGAAGGTGTTGTCTATCGCGAGTACGCTCCTTCAGGCCAAACAATTAATAAGGCAACTTCCACTGAGACGGAATTCCCAGATCTTTTTCTAGTTCTCGCACTGTCAGTCGCCGATCTTTGTTGATTGCAGCCCGTACACGTTCAACATTTTCCAGTGTTCAGAAATTGGATCACATTCAACAGATTCTCGACCATCTTTATTTGTGTAGCACTCATTGCATCATCTCCAAAAGCCTTCTGAATCATCATAATAGTTTCCGTGGAGGAATGTGGAAGCTTGACGCAAAATTTGATGCAGATTCTTTGCTCTACTCGTTCAACCATTTTTAATGCGACGACCACACAGTGCACGTGCTCACTAAACGGCTTTTAACGGTCACACTGACTGGTGCAGCAACGTCAACATTGCACATGTATGTGCATAACAGGACACTCTATTTGGCTGCCAAGTTACATCGATGTCGCGCAAACAGTTTTTCTAATATTAATTATGGCCAGTTCTTTTCCGGACAGCCCTCGTATGTTAGATGCGATCCCATTGGCTGTTGGATTCTTGTGACTGCGGGTTCACCGGGGGTTGAAAACTTAGAATAAGTGAGGGAGTTGGACCTCTGATCTTGGATCTGAGTAGACATTATTAGTTTGAGGGATGGTTGATTGAATCTTTTATGTTAATATTCAATTTGTGACTGTATTTGCAGCAGTATTTGTGTTGACATTTATAATTTTTATAATTTCTCCATGGTTGTTAGTGGCGCACGGATCAGAAGAGGGAATATAATTTATGGAAATTGTTTTTTTCAGAACCAGTGGTCCTAATGAGGTCATACTCCCCCCTTGTCTCCTAGGTAGTGAGATTTTGTATACGCAAACATTTTTTCATATGTATGATCATTTTTTTGACTGAAGTGTGTATTATGTTTTCTATGGTCAAAGGGACATAATCCGAGTTATCGAGACTACAATTTGTTAGGAGTTGCCTTCTCTTGTATAGAGACACGTTCGGTCTATAATTTCTTGAACGAAGCGTGACCACATCTCCTTATTTGGTAGTATCAGTCAACTATGGTAGATGTCTGAAACCTTTCTTAACGCTTCTTTTCATGACCATAAAAGGCGCGACTGTGTAAGACTTTTATCTCGAATGTTCTTCGAATCGTCTTATTGTGAACGGCAACTCAGAGATTGTCGTTCTGCGCATGTCAAACCGGGAGTTCGTTCTGTGTGTTCCGCCCAGTTGGGGCAGTTTAGAAATGGTTTAAGAAGCGAGCAGACGCAACTGCGTCTTGTGATTCTCTGAGGGAAATACAGTGTCTTAGTGAGTTAGTTAGCTAACTAGACTATTTCCCAGTATTATGCAGCCTGCCTGGAGGCATATGTTCATGGTTGATTTTCCGAAATAAGGTAATTCCTCTTGTATCGAACTTTATGCTATCGTCTAGAGGTTCGTCATTTTGTCGCCTATTTGCTCGCCTGTGTGATGCAAAATGGAGAGGTACTTTGACTAGGATTAAGTCACCGGTATCTGTATACCTGAACTAGTTAAATATATATGGGTCGCTCTAGACCAACAAGACTGTTGTCTGTGTTCCAGGATTCGTTATATCAGAGATCACGTCCAAGTCAGATGGTTAGACTTAGGAACATTATAAAGGTCGAGCTGACCTGTAGCCCATGTATGCTATTCACGTGCAGACAGTGAACGGACTTATTGTATACAACTGATCTGCTAGCATCAGAATGGGAGCATTTATTATTGTTTATGAACATTGAAGATCTGTAGCTGACACTGTTGCAGAAGTTATAGAAATTATTATTATTTATACAGCTTCACGAACTAGCACTCGATGATTGATGAATTTCTGAATCTATTGAACTGTGATGTCTTATGACGCATATATACAACAGCTATCATTGCTGACTACAGAAATTGTTTTCAATGTGCCATATCATCTTGCTGAACTCGTTAACCATGTTGATGTCATAAGTATCATGACTGTTTTGTGGCGTGCAATAAATGAAAGAAACTTATACAACGAAGTTACCCTTTCTATGACTCTACACGTCATGTTGCCTGTGTGATAACCCATTGAACTGTTCCACTACCACATACACAGCAACATCCTAAATCAGAGAAGACACCTACATCTTACACTTTAACACCAGGTGTCGATAAGGGTGGCAAGTTACCACTTCAGCACAAATCCACCCTTATCATTTTTGGTGGCCAGAGCTGGTTCTATCATCTGATATTTTGGCGCACCATATCATTTTTGGTGGCCATAGGTTGGTTCACTCTGATTCCAGCTATCAAGGGGGTCAGCAAACCCAGACATCATCATCATACTAGATACAACTACAGCATCAACTACCACCTTACAAGAAATTTTATTGAAAGTATCCGGATTTTCTGACAGTTGCTGATTTTGAAACTACCCGGCGCTGCTCGGCAATATTGAAGTTTATGTAAAATTAGAAGGACAAGTACCGAGCGAATGGATTTCCTGATCTGGTGAAAAGAAGGACAAGTGCCGTAACAACTGTTCCGGTCTCAGGGGTACTGTTGCGGGTTCAGAAGGTCAAGTGCCGGTTAAATCAATTTAGAAGATTCAGAAGGTCAAGTGCCGTAACAACTGTTGCAGTATTAGAAGCTCATTTCCTTCGTCATGGCTGTTTATGGGAGCAGAAGTTAATCAACGTTGGATCATTATCCTCAGAATGCTGATTACATCCTGTTCTGCACCGTGCTGACGCTGGATTTATAGAAGTTAAGTGGCCTGTTTTGTTTGTGAACTGTGCCCTTATGTTCTAACTGAGCCTTCTGTACTTTCACACTTTCTCCTATTGTTTTCATGATACATGTTTATATGTTATATGTTATTTGTTATTTGTATATTTATATGTTTATATTTCAGCGGGTTTTCTCGGTTGGGCGGAGTCTTACAGTAGAAGATACCACGTCACAGAGGTTCTACTGTTAGCGTTTTCGTTAGGGACTGTGCGAATTTCCTACAGTGAAATTTGCTAGCGACAATCGTTGCTATATCTGTTTAGTTGTGACGAGTTGTGCTTTATTTTTGTTTCTTGTATATATATATTTTTTTTTCTTTTTTCTTCTCTCTCTTTCTTTGTGTTTTTAGTTTCGATTTCGATTGTTTGTATTTGTAGGTCTCCCCTTTGCTATTATTCAGTTCTTTACGTATATTTTTGTGTATACACTGTAGCGTCATTTGTTAGTCATATCTTCGCATATTTCTTTTTAGTTTTGCTGTTTGTGTATTTGACTTATGCGAATGTTTTCGTATTGTTTGATCTTTGTTGATTGTTTACATTGACTCTGATCTTTGTTATTGTTTACATTGACTCTGATCTTTGTTATTGTTTACATTGACTCTGATCTTTGTTGTTGTTTACATTGACTTTGATCTTTGTTATTGTTTACATTGTTGATGACCTTTGTTATTGTTTACATTGTCTTGTTATTGTTTACATAGTTCTTGCATAGTTAGCTTTCACTATTGTTGATATATGCTCATGCACTATTGGTCTATAGTGCACTTATCATAACAAACTGGTGTTTTTTGCTTATGCACTATTGTAGTGCAGTTATGATAAATAACTGATGATTATGCACTGATTTGGGTAGTGCACTGTTAATTAAGAGGTGACTTGTGATATTATTATACATTTGATAATACAAGTTGGTGTCAACTCCTGTTTCCCACAGAGATTGGGTTCAACATAGAGATTATACAAGCACTTTATTAAGTCTTGTTGCTATTTAACATTGAAATAAGATAATTAATTATTTCAGGTTCTGTACTCACATTTTGGACATCATGTCTACATTTGAGTACTTTATTGAGCAGGGTAAAGCCCTTGGGAAGACAGGTGATAAATTAGAAGAATTTGCGACTGTTCAATATGCCAAGGCATTGAAGTCGGAAGAAAAGAAAATGAAAGAACAAACTGAACAAAAGAGAATAGAGGCTGAAATAGAACAAAAGAAACTGCAGATGCAGGTGGAGGAAAAAAGATTTCAAATGGAAATGGAAAAACAAAAAAGAGAAGCAGAATCTCAGGAGAAGAGACTTCAGGCTGAAGCTGAAAATAAGAGACTTGAAAAAGAAGCTGAAAATAAGAGACTTGAAATAGAGGCTGAAGGAAAAAAGTTACAGGCCCAGGCTGAAGAAAGAAAGTTACAGGCTGAGGCTGAAGAAAGAAGGTTACAAAGAGAGGCTGATGAGAGAAAAGCAAAAATGGAACATGATGAAAAAATCTTAGCTTTAGAGTTAGAGAAGTTAAAGTTATTGAACACTGGTAATGCTAATGATGCAAATAAGGTGTCAAATAAGACTAATGCTAAGGATTTCAAGCTTAATCTACCAGCATTTAATCCCTCAATCGATGATATAACATTTTATCTAGATAGATTTGAAAGTGCATGTAATGTGCATAATATAGATAAAACATTATATGTGTATCATCTGTCCAAGATACTTAGAGGTGATGCTTTGACTTTGTTGAGTATGGTAGATGTGCCTGACAAAAACAACTATGAGGTTGTCAGGGCGGCATTGTTAAAGAAGTACCAACTTAACGAGGACGGATATCGTCTTAAATTTAAAACCATGTTACCAGAAACTGGAGTTGAATTCTCTGAATTCATCTCAGGCATCCGTCTTACTTTTTTACGATGGGTTGAGTTGTCTAAGACAGAAAATACATTTGAAGCTCTTATGGATTTACTACTTAGAGATAAGGTTATGTCTTCTGTTAATGAAGCTTTTCTATCTTTTCTTCATGAGCGTAAGCCTAAAAACATAAAAGAAATGGAAGAATACTGTAGCCAGTATGTTACTGCGCATCCGCACATAACCATTAGTAACTCTAAGGTGAAAGAAGGTCTGCCAGTTGCTTCGGCAGCACCTTATGGCCCAAATTTTATGCGTAAATTTCAGGGTAGCCAGAAAAATTTCAATAAAAAGAGTAATCGTAATTATGCCCAGAACCATAGTGATCAATTCCAGGGTGATTCTTCTTCCCAGAACTGGAGACAACCTAATACTACACGTTATTCTACTCCGGTTAACTTTAGAAATTTTCACAAAGGTAATCGGTATAGAGGAAAATATTTTATGCAGAGACCTCAATACCAAGATAATAGAGGTTCTCAACAGCATAGAGATAGTAATGACAGTTATGGAAACTGGAACTCAAACCAGGATAAAAATTACAGTAGGGACTTTAATGATAATTGCAGAGGCAATAATGGTCGCGGTAGATCGCAACATAAGAGAAAAAGATATCAACAGACAAACTCTGTTCAACAAGAATCTCAGGGAGCAGATAAACAGGTTAATAATGATAAAGACCATAATGCTATCGGATGCTCATCTTTTGATTTTGGTAGGGCAAATAAATGTATCCAATGCAGTACTTTATTTGATCCGAAAACCGTTAGTACTTTAAGCTGTGGTCATCCTTTGCCCGCTCTTCCTGCTAATGTTGCTCATGATGGGAGAGGTTCTCTTATATTACATAAGGGGCTAGTAAATAGTAATCCAGTCTCAGTGTTGTTTGATTCTGGATGTACTACTGTCGGCGTTAGGCAATCTCTTGTAGATCCATCCTGTGCTACAGGAAAAGTCATCAAATGTGTCACATTTGGTGGCACGTTAGAAAAGTATCCTACTGCTATAATACACATTGCTACTCCTTTCTTCACGGGAGAGGTCCACGCGTGTCTACTTCCAAACCCTATTGCGGACCTTATTATTGGTCGTATTCACGGAGTTAGGGAATGTACCCCACAGCAGATTGCTGTTTGGGAAGAGCAAAACATTGAAGCTACCAATGCGGTGGTCACAAGAGCACATGCTCTGGATCCACCTCAAACTTCATTAACTAATAATGATGAAGTAAATGACCAAGATAGTCACTTGACTATTACACGTGACTCATTTATCAAATTGCAAGAAGAAGATCCTTCTTTACAAAAATTCTTCATTCTAGCAAAAAAAGGTGATCCTAATCAGAACACTAATAGGAAATCTTGGATTTCTATGAAGAACGGCGTACTTGTACGTATGGTACAAGACTCGACTACGTCCACTCATTCACAAATTCTTGTGCCTAAGAGCATGAGATTGCAAATATTGCAACATGCTCATGACTCGCAATGTGCTGGACATATGGGTTTTTCCCGTACAAAGTCGAGGGTTCTTGCGGCTTTCTTTTGGCCATTTGTGAGCAAGGACATACGAATGTACTGTCGCTCTTGCAAAGTATGTCAGGAGGTCAAATCTAAAGGACCACGACATGCTGCGCCTATCCAGGCTGCTGACATTCCTATTCGCCCTTTTCAAAAAATGGCAATAGATATTATCGGTCCTTTTAGAATTAAGTCGGCTAGAGGACATCAATTTATCCTTACATGTGTCGATATGTGCACACGTTGGCCAGAGGCAATACCTCTCAAGAGCATCTCAACTGCTGATATCGCAGACGCTCTTTGGCTGATATTTTCTCGCTTGGGTTTTCCCGGAGAAATATTGTCAGACCATGGCACTCAACTTATATCAGACACTATGTCACAGGTAATGTCTATGCTACACATTAAAAGGTCTCTCAGCAGTATCTATCACCCAATGTCTAATGGGTTGGTCGAACGTTTAAATAGGACTCTGAAAACTTTACTTGGTAAAATAACTGAGGATCATCCTCAGGATTGGGACAGGGTCTTACCCGCGGCTCTCTTTGCGTATAGAGAGGTCCCCAATGAACATACGGGGTTTTCCCCTTTTGAACTTGTCTTTGGCGCGCAACCGCGCGGCCCTATGTCTTTACTTCACGATCTAATCACTGCCGATAATATTAGCGATGAGACTCAATCTTCTTATGAGTACGTCATTGCTCTTAGGCAAAAGATCATCGAGGCATGCAAACTAGCAACTTCGTCTTCAGAATTTGCTAAAGAAAAGGCAAGGCAGTTTGCAAATAAGAATAGATGTCTACGACAACTTTGTCCAGGTGACAAAGCTCTCGTTCTACTTCCTTCAAGGGAGAACAGACTTCTAATTGCATGGAAAGGTCCATATGCAATAGTCTCCAAAATTTCTGATGTCGACTATGTTGTCGATATTGATGGAAAGCATAAAACTTTCCACATAAATATGCTCACAGAATTTTATGAAAGACCTGACTATTTGCAGCCTATTTTCCAGGCTACGGACAATTCACAAGCAACTCGTGGTCAGTACTCATCTCTGTCAGTTATACAGGATGAGGAAACTACTTTTTCTGATGTCAATCTTCCTCTTTCTATGGTCCCACTTTATTCTACGGAATCTTGGAAAAACGTGACCGTTTCTCCAAATCTTTCCGCTGAGGAACATCGACAAGTTTCTTCGATGTTGCAAACATTTCAGGATGTTCTTACAGACATCCCGGGACACACACATGTCATAGAACATGACATTGTGCTAACTGATCACAATCCTATCAGAGTCAGACCATATCCAATACCTATTCATTTCCAGTCTCAAGTCGAAAAAGAGTTGGATGAAATGATACGTTTGGAAATCATTGAACCATCCACTTCAGCATACTCTTCGTCTATGGTTATTGTTCGAAAGAAGGATAATAACATTCGCATTTGCGTAGATTATCGCAAATTGAACCAAGTTACGAAGTTCGATGCTGAACCTATGCCTTCATTAGAAGAGCTACTCAATAAACTTTCTAATTCTAGATTCTTTACCAAACTAGATTTGTCTAAAGGTTATTGGCAAGTCCCGCTAACTGAACGTGCCAAACCTTTTACAGCTTTTTCTACACCTAGGGGTTTATTCCAATGGAATTTCATGCCTTTTGGTCTTATGAACGCCCCTGCTACATTCGTACGCATGATGCGGCGAATTCTCGCATATCGTACAGATGTCATAGCATACCTAGATGATATCTGTCTATTCAGTGATTCTTGGGAAGATCACTATTTGGGTTTATACGAATTACTGTCTACTCTTCGCGAGTATAACTTGACTGCAAAACCCTCTAAAGCCTTTATAGGATTTAGCGAGATTTCTTTCCTAGGTCATCGGGTTGGTCATGGTCTTTTAAAGACAGAGGACCACAATGTTTCAAAAATACTTAACATTTCGGTCCCTAAGACGAAGAAACAAGTAAGGAGTCTATTAGGTTTGATTCAATTCTACGGACGATTCATTCCGAATCTGTCCTCCATTATGGCACCGCTTTCTACTTTATTGAAGAAAGGGTCGCCTAATCTGATCCGCTGGTCTAAAGAATGTCAATCCTCATTGGACCAGGTAAAGCCCTATTTTCATCTCCACCTATTCTTAAGTTACCTACTATTGAGAAGACTTTTGTTCTTCGAAGTGACGCCTCGTCAACAGGGATTGGGGCAGCACTAATGCAGGAGTATTCTGATACTTTGCATCCGGTGATGTATATCTCTAGGAAATTAAACGCTGCAGAAAAGAATTACTCGGTTTTAGACCGTGAGTTATTGGCTATGGTATGGTCTATTCTGAAGTTACAAAGATTTCTTCTAGGCGCACATTTCATTGTGGAAACCGACCAGAAAGCGCTTACTGCTATTCAGAGCAAAAACTTGAAGAGCTCGAGGTCCACTCGTTATGCCATAGCTCTTCAACCATTTCATTTCTCGGTTCGAGCTATCCGTGGTTCGGATAATGTAATGGCAGACATTCTGTCCAGATGTCCACACGATTCCACATGATTCTTCTGACATATATATATATTTCCTGATATACAGTCCAATGTTATAATGACATGTTAGTAGATTTTGTCTCACTTTTTTTTTTTTTTTGAGGGAAATTTATAACATTGTACCATGTAATTATCTAAGAAGGCTTAGTTAGTGATATACGGGCCAAAAGATCACTCGGCCACATTTAAATAAATTATTTTCAGGATTGTATTAAGAAATTTACCAGTTGTCTTTAAGATTTGTGTTATTGATATTTTCGCAGCACATCATTGAAGTCTGCGAGTTTATGTCCATTGTGGAACTTTGAGGATATCAAGTCCTGTCCTACATTGGGAGCGGATGATGTCCACATCTTCTTCTATTGAATGTTTTATGTCACCGAAGAGCAACACATGTATTACTTATTAATTACTGTTACTTTATATAATGTAATAATATAGTGCGGTATATTAGTAAATTACACCGCTATTTGCAACACATTGTATGATAACACATAATATATTTAATTTCATATATTGGTATGAGTATAATTTGATTGTCATTATGTTGTTGCCATCATTGTGGCGTGTGTTGGTGGCACCTTCCTGGAATATATCAGCGTATACTTAGATAAATTTTTTCTCTAAGGATCTGAGATATGATCTCAGTGTCGCTCCATGCGTTGAGCTAATTTGTTAGGTATATATCCACGCATCATACGTGCGTTAGGAGCCTAGATTTTTTCCGGCTCCAGGATTTAAAAAAAAAAAAATGTCCCATTTTTTTTTTTTTTCCAGGGAGGGTGCGGTAATGTTACGCACGGATCATTATTATTTTTCGTTTGTATAAACATTTTTTCATATGTATGATCATTTTTTTGACTGAAGTGTGTATTATGTTTTCTATGGTCAAAGGGACATAATCCGAGTTATCGAGACTACAATTTGTTAGGAGTTGCCTTCTCTTGTATAGAGACACGTTCGGTCTATAATTTCTTGAACGAAGCGTGACCACATCTCCTTATTTGGTAGTATCAGTCAACTATGGTAGATGTCTGAAACCTTTCTTAACGCTTCTTTTCATGACCATAAAAGGCGCGACTGTGTAAGACTTTTATCTCGAATGTTCTTCGAATCGTCTTATTGTGAACGGCAACTCAGAGATTGTCGTTCTGCGCATGTCAAACCGGGAGTTCGTTCTGTGTGTTCCGCCCAGTTGGGGCAGTTTAGAAATGGTTTAAGAAGCGAGCAGACGCAACTGCGTCTTGTGATTCTCTGAGGGAAATACAGTGTCTTAGTGAGTTAGTTAGCTAACTAGACTATTTCCCAGTATTATGCAGCCTGCCTGGAGGCATATGTTCATGGTTGATTTTCCGAAATAAGGTAATTCCTCTTGTATCGAACTTTATGCTATCGTCTAGAGGTTCGTCATTTTGTCGCCTATTTGCTCGCCTGTGTGATGCAAAATGGAGAGGTACTTTGACTAGGATTAAGTCACCGGTATCTGTATACCTGAACTAGTTAAATATATATGGGTCGCTCTAGACCAACAAGACTGTTGTCTGTGTTCCAGGATTCGTTATATCAGAGATCACGTCCAAGTCAGATGGTTAGACTTAGGAACATTATAAAGGTCGAGCTGACCTGTAGCCCATGTATGCTATTCACGTGCAGACAGTGAACGGACTTATTGTATACAACTGATCTGCTAGCATCAGAATGGGAGCATTTATTATTGTTTATGAACATTGAAGATCTGTAGCTGACACTGTTGCAGAAGTTATAGAAATTATTATTATTTATACAGCTTCACGAACTAGCACTCGATGATTGATGAATTTCTGAATCTATTGAACTGTGATGTCTTATGACGCATATATACAACAGCTATCATTGCTGACTACAGAAATTGTTTTCAATGTGCCATATCATCTTGCTGAACTCGTTAACCATGTTGATGTCATAAGTATCATGACTGTTTTGTGGCGTGCAATAAATGAAAGAAACTTATACAACGAAGTTACCCTTTCTATGACTCTACACGTCATGTTGCCTGTGTGATAACCCATTGAACTGTTCCACTACCACATACACAGCAACATCCTAAATCAGAGAAGACACCTACATCTTACACTTTAACACCAGGTGTCGATAAGGGTGGCAAGTTACCACTTCGTTTTTGTAGGTCTAACTCTTTTTCTCCTACACTTAGGGTTCCAAAACAGGGACTAACTTTCAATACTATCAGCAAGTTTTCTCTGTGTGTGTCCTATTCAATACCAGCCTCTTCTTCCCATATCTTGTTCCACGCAATATTTGTCTGGCTCATTCTGTCAGTTCCACATTAGTGATCTTATCATACCATTTCAATCCTGCTATTCAGTGCAAGAACCATTTTTGAAAGCATATATATTTCTGATTGTATTTTTAAAATATGTTCCGCAACCAGACAATACGTCGTGACCTTAAAACCTAACCTCTGCAGACCCAAGTAGAAGAGTCCCAACTAAGATGGTTTGGCCATGTCTGCAGACTAGGAGAAGATCGGCTGCCATGGCAAGTATAGGAGGCTTAGAGCCAGGGATCCAGACCTTCAGGACGACCCAGAGTCTGCTAGGAGGACAATATTAGACAATCTCTG
Source organism: Oreohelix idahoensis (assembly GCA_024509875.1). NCBI lineage: Eukaryota > Metazoa > Mollusca > Gastropoda > Stylommatophora > Oreohelicidae > Oreohelix > Oreohelix idahoensis. The sequence goes on from JAMPIV010019835.1 coordinate 467,949, forward strand.
AGGGAACGAGGACTAGAATGAAACCAGGCCAGGAGGAAGACAGTCAGTAGGATAGTATGGCGCTCTCTCTTCTAAACCTCTACACCTCATGGTAGAAGAGGAATGACTAAGTAGCCTATCTACCAAAGTGAGTGGTGGTGCCATTCAGAAGGTCCTGGGTTCAATTCTCCGGTAAGCCACTCACTTCTGTTGTTTTTATGTTGCCTAGTTTTCTACTTCTTTATTTCTCACGAGTGCCTGAAACATTCCTTTATGTGTGTAATATTTATTTATTTATGTATTGTTTACAGGCCTCGGGTTTCCCCTCTTTATTAGTTATATTGGAGATCTCAATGCTAAGGTTGGAACACAAAATACATACAACGAAAAAGTAATGGGAAGACACGGCCACGGAATAGCAAATGAAAATTGTGATAAATTAATATGCTTTTGTGGAATTTACAACCTTGTCATTGGTGGAACACTTCTTTCACAGAAGGAAATCCACAAATTAACGTGGGAGTCACCAAATGGCTGTCATATAAACCAAATAGACTACTTATTGATCAACGGCAGATGCAAGCATTCTCTGTAAGATGTGAAAGTAAGAAAATGTGCAGATGTGGGAAGTGATGACCGCTATTGGGATGAGAAAAGAAATCAAAAGAAAGAAAATAGAAGCAAAATCCTCCAGGCTGAAGGAAATATATAGTGAACAGTGTAGCCGTGTAAGGGACATCTAAGCTAATAGATAGAAAAGCATAAAATAGTGGAACCACCTCTGCAGGCCACAAGCATATTATAGTATAACTGTAACATCTGAACCGGTTATTATAAAAATTTTGTGTTTAGACTTGATGTGCACAGGAAGACAAGACACGAAAATTGAGATATAAATAAATAATGTAGGTTGTAGTTACCAAAACATATTGGAGTTTAACTCTTAGTATAAGAGCTGCCTTTCATGACTACCATTACAGATTTTGCAATAAATAATTTATTTATAAAGATAACATAAGTGTTATATATCAAAATGTGAAGAAATGAAACCCCTACATCATGCACGTAACTAAATTGATCAGTGGTTTGAAACATGCATTCAGCTATAAATTTTCGCTATTGACGGGGATCGATCATCGGCCTCTCTAGAAGGCCGCTCGTATACTAAGAGTTAAAGATATTGTATTTCAAAATAAAGACATTTTTCAATTGACTTGTAGAAGTAAGGTGATCTTTGTCAAATAAGCAGTTATTAATAGTAAACTAAACCTAAAAATAACTTATTAGACCTTGAACAACATCTAGTTGATTCTACATAAATTTTACTATAATTACAGAGCAAGAAATTTGATTGGAGCAAAAGACACAGTTTTAAACAGACTTTTCATATCCCATAATACCTCGACCAATCAAAGTAGAGTTCTAAGCGTTTATGCATCCCACAATTCATTGTGAGATAAATTACCCATTTATATATCACTAAAGAAATATTAATGTCTTGAGGCCTTCACCGAGGATCTGTGGTTGTGAATATGTACTACTCCACTTGAATCACGAGCCATAAAAAAGTCTTCATTTTTATTGCACTTCGATTCAACGTCTCAGGCAGTAGCCTGTAGAATGAAGAGCCTCCTTTGTTACACAGAAACAAAATGATACCTTGACCCTCACTAACACATATATGAAATAATACTGTATCGTACGACACAAGAGTACAGTCAGCTGAGCAAGGAAATAAAACGTGAAACCCGAGCTGACAAAAGGAAATTAATATATAACCTTGCAAGTCAGGCAGAAGAGGCAGCACTGAGGAATGAACAAAGCGTGGTATACAAAGTAACAAAAGCGATCAGTGGAAAATGGGGCGCAAACAACATTACACTAGTTAGAGACAAGAACGGGAAACCTCATCACCACAGAACAGGGGCAAGAAGCAAGATGGGCAGAACACTTCAGAGAAACACTAAATAAAGCCCCTCCAGAGTCACAGTTGAACATTCCAGAGGCTGAAAATGATCTAGATATAAATATAGATATTCCACGTAGGGAAGAAATCATCACAGCTATCAAGGGTTTAAAGAATGGAAAAGCTCCAGGCCATGACAACCTAAATGCATAACTATTTATCCTGTATTAGCATCAGAGCTATTAGAACCACTATTTGCACAAATTTGGCAAACAGAGACAACACCAGTGGAGTAGAACAAAGGAATAATTGTTAAATTGCCAAAGAAAAGTAATGTACCAGCGTGACAGTCCAGTGACCATATACATTGTTTATTCTCCAGACTAAGTTTCATTTAATAAATTGTTCAATGGTTTGTGTTGCAGTGGAACGAAAGGCTATACGCCTCAGATGTAGATTCCCACAACGTTGTAGAGGAGAGTGAAAACCTCATTTACCAGGTTCTCTGACTAACCCCGCTGTTCTTTTGCAGCTTGTTATTTGTCATTACCACCACCATAATATGTACAATGTTGATTGGACAACACAACTTCTTGACATCACACAAAGTACGCTGGATGATATCAACTACAGATGCAGACGTTTTCTTATGTTTATTGAGGAAGATCCCAGAACATAGCTGGTTCGAAAGTAAATATCAAATAGCATCTAAAAAATTACAGAGTGTTCATAGTCGTCTTCCCAGAGGTTGGAATACATTCTAAGTCATCAGTCATTTATGTCAAGTCCTAAGTTGCCTGTTTGGTCACGTCATCAAGTATTTATAATAGCTGGTTGAGAATCACTGAGCTAGCTTCTTGTAGAAAAATCTGTAGTTTTGTTCTTTGCTGCAATTCTCATCTGGTTAAAGGGGCTTCTATATGTCGAAAGTTGTAATGGCCCCGTTTCTAAAAATGGTTAGAAGCACTCTTGCTATAATGTTCTCATGAATAGTGAGTAGCCTAGCATCACACTGAGATTGGATGTAGCTTTATAAAGTCAATGGTTGGAACGAAAGAATATCATCTTTATAAAGTCTCTTGGCGAAACGAAAGTTACTTTCTCCTATCTCACGTGGTCACTACTAGTTAGAACTTAACAGTTAGTTACCTCAGTATGCTGATGAGTCTCACCAAGGCTGCTGTAGGTAGTGCTGGACGTTTCTGCTCCAGAGGTCATAAGTTTCCTAAATTGTTACTAGAAAAGTCCGGGCAACGCTGGGTACTAACAGCAGGTTCTAACTAAAAGTCAGCACTTCTGTCTGCTGTCTACTTCTACATGGTAGATTCCGAGCTCTCCTTCTGCTGTACTAATTCTAGTATTTATACTGTCAATTTGTCCTTGGCATCTGTTTTTCTCTATTGTTCTATGAGAAAATGTCAGGATTTCATAATCTTTGTAAACCTGCCAACAGTTTAAAATGCTGATTTCAGCATTTGTTTTGTTTTGTTAATTCTAATGATTCTTTCTCACTTCCTACTTATGTAACACCGAGGCACTCCTTTAAATATTCACATAAACAAAAATTACAAAACCCTTACACAGCAAATTCTTTTTCCTAAATGTAAATAACATCAATCAAAATTACATTCCTTCCTATTATTAAATTTATATTTGTCCTAAAACAACTTTGAATTGTGAAAACCTTTTTATAACATTTCACATAAAAAATCATCACCTACTGTTTCACAATTTCAAATACGTGTGAACTCTTTTTCAAGGCTAATATTACTTTGTCAATTCAGCAGTATGAATTTTTTCTTTGGCACATGACGTGTCATTTCAGCGCGTTTTCATGTCCTACTTAAATGACTCATCTGCACCAGTGCAAATGTTCCCTGGGACAGATGTCCATTATTTATAGTTATATCTACATTCTCCTTTCCCATAAAATCAACAAAATGTCAATCAAAATGTACTTTGTTTTGTTTTTGTTTGTGGCTGTTAATTTCAGAGTGTGAGAACTATCAAATCAACCTTGAAACAGCCGTCGCTCAAGGCTGCTATTGGGCAACACTCAGAGACCTTCTTATGCACTAAAATGCGACACCAAATTATACATTTATTTTGTCTACTTCGTGTCAATTTTGGTCAACCTGACCTTTAGTTTCAGTTTTGCCACAATTAAATTGTGAGAAATAATTACTGGATGTTCTTGCTATACGTTAATTTAGCATTACAATGTATTACGTTATCCTTTATATTGTTTAAAAAATTACCCAGAAATGAAAAGGCAGATAAACTTGCAAAAAAGGGAGGAGAATGTGAACAAGAAGATAATGAAATCACATACTTTGAGAAAAAGAGAGCTATCCAGACTATCAGAAGAGAACAGAATCAACCCGACGATAACTATTTTTCGACTCAGGACAGGGCATAACAAACTGAATAAACACATGCACAAGCTACGATTGTCTGCTTCACCACTGTGCACATGTGGATTAAACGAAAAAACTGCTGAGCATGTTCTACAGGATTGTCCTCTGTATGACCAGTTAACCGCCAATGCCGGTCCCAAGCCCGGATGAAAAAGGAGGAGGGCGGCCTGCATGGAGGCCGTAAGGAGGCAGTCCCTCCACCATGCAAAGGCACAACAGGCCAATCACCTGTTTGCTTTAAATCATGATTACGCGAACTACAAGAGAGAAAACCGGATTGATTCTAAAGGCGACGAACTGGAACGGACTACGGACTACGACTTATGGAACTTGGAACACAAGAAGTATAAATGGGAAGGAAGAGGAGCTGGTGGAAGAGATGAGGAAAGCAAAACTAGAAATCCTGGCTATAACGGAAACGAAGAAAAAAGGACAAGGAGGCATGGATCTCGATGGCAACACGCTGCTCTACAGTGGTGTACCCATATCTGAAAGGGCTAAAGGGGGCGTGGGTTGCATTGTGGCCCAAAATCAAAAAGATAGTATCAAGGGATGGAACTTTGTCTCGGAGCGCATTATGGTTGTAAAACTAAAAGAAGGAGAAACCATAGTCAACCTGGTCATAGTGTATGGGCCAAATGAGGATGAGAGAGCAGAGGTCAAGGAGGAATTCTTCGAGCTGCTTCAAAGGACAGTGGATATGACTGCCTAGATGAAGTTATTAATGCTCGGAGATTTTAATGCCAGAGTTGGAAATGACCATGCTAGATGGGGTGGAGTTATCGGAAGATATGGAGAAGATATTCTCAATGACAATGGAAAGCGACTCCTTAGATTCTGCAGTGAGCAGAATCTGATCATTACAAACACAAAGTTCCCCCATAAGCGCATACATGCATACACTAGATGTGAACCAACCAAGAATGAGAAGTCAGTGGTCGACTATGCCATTGTTCGGAGAAGCTCATTCAGATATGTCCGAGATGCAAGAGTCTGGAGGGGGCCAGAGATTGGAAGTGATCACTACCTGCTAACAATCAAACGAACAACTGAAAGAGTTGCTCAGCCTAGGAACTGCCCAACATCACGCAAGAAACCAAGTAAACGAGCAGGAGAAATGAGCATTAGGACCTACAAGCTGAGAGAGCCAGAAATTAAGACCAGATATCAGGGGCTTATTGCTACAGCAGTGAGTAACACAGAAGAACGACCTGATGACTTGGAAACCCTCTGGAATAAATTCAAGGATATCATAAAGACAGCTGCTGCAGAAGCATGCGGTGAAGTCCGACTTGGGAACCAGAGAAAGAGGACACCTTGGTGGACAGAGGAAGTCAAAGAGAAAATAAGAGAGAAGAAAATGGCATGGAAACAATACTTAGGAGCCAAAAACACAACAGGACAAATGGAAAAATATAGAGAATATGTGACACTCAGAACAGAAGCAAAGAACAAAGTGCTAGCAGCAAAACAGAAGTCCTGGGAAGAATTTGGAGAAAAGCTAGAAAAAGATGCACAAGAAAACCAGAAATTGTTCTATAAGACCCTAAAGAACATGAGGGAAGAAAAACAATGCCCTCTCAAATTTATAAAGGACAAGCAAGGCAAATTGCTTACTGCCCCGAAGGAAGTAATGGAAAGATGGAAAGAATATTTCTCAGAACTCCTGGATGGTGAGCATGATGAAGCATCAGAAATGATAACCACTGACACAGAAGAGGAAACCAATGATGGTGAAGATGACATAAAGATGGAAGAACTGAGGGCAGCACTAGAGAAAATCAAGATGGGCAAAGCAGCAGGGCATGAAGGTATAACACCAGAAATGGTTAAGTACATGGGAGCATCAGGCGACCTATTACTCTTAAAGGTCCTACAGGCAGCATGGTGCAACAAGACCATACCAAAGGATTGGGAGATTGCCATCATAACACCAATTTTCAAAAAAGGGTGACAATCGACAATGTGGAAACCATAGAGGCATATCCCTTCTCAGTGTCCCTGGTAAAATCTACTCTAGAATCCTAGAGCAGAGACTCCGACGCCTAGCTGAGCCACAATTGGATGAGGTCCAGTGTGGATTCCGAGCAAACCGAAGTACTCAAGACCTAATCTTCACACTCAGACAGCTGAGTGAAAAGGCCCTTGAGTATAAGAGTGAGATCCATCTTTGTTTCATAGATCTGGAAAAGGCGTTTGACAGGGTCCCCTGGAAAAAACTTTGGGACTGTTTGGCAAGGAAGAATATTCCAGCACCTCTGATTCATGCTATACAGAGCTTCTACAAGTCTTGCAGAAATTATGTGAGGACAGCAAACCATAAGTCAGAAGAGTTCAGGACCACCACTGGTGTAAGACAAGGTGATATCCTATCACCTTACCTCTTCATACTCCTTATGGACGATGTCATCAAGGCATGTAAGGAGAGAACAAGAAAGTATTCAGTGGGGTACTGGAAAATGAGACAGGTCTATATTTCGGAGCTGGCATTTGCTGATGATGTTGCCCTGATTGCTAAATCAGAGGCACATCTCCAATCCAACCTGCAAGTCTGGAAGGAAGAGCTGGAGAAGAGAGGGATGGTCATAAGCAGCTCTAAAACAAAATCCATGGGGATATCACGAGAAGAAAGAAAACATCAGATTAAGTTGGGAGAACAGGTCCTGGAGCAGGTCGACCACTTTAAATACCTCGGAGCTATTATAGACCGAAAGGGAGGCATCAAAGAAGAGTTGGCCACTCGAAAAGCAGCGGCTGGGAGACTTTTTCAGGCCATAAATCGTGGATTCCTCAGCAAGAAAGAGGTTGGTAAGAAAACGAAGATGGCTGTACACCGCTCCACCTATGTCCCAGTCTTGACATATGGATGCGAGTCGTGGGCAATGACTACAACCCACAAAAGCCAGATCCAAACCTCAGAAATGAGGTATCTGAGGAAAGTGGTTGAAGTAACAAGAAGAGACATGGTCCGCAACCAGACGATCCGTCAAGGCCTAAAATCCCATCCGCTTGTGGTGAAGTGGGATGTTATAAATACTTATAGGGAACTTAGTGTACTGACTGAGATCAGCTGTGAAGGTATCTATATCTATTAAGAGTAGTGTATTATAGATAACCTTACTTGCTACCACATATCTCTTTATCTCAGTCAGAATTATTCTGGAATAGTGTGATGCTACGTTATGTGTCTAGGGTATGTGTATGGTGAAGTGTAAGTCACAACAACAGACAGATAAACAATTTAATTTAATCCACTACTCTTAACAACACTGTGACACTCACATACATATAACACTCTATGAGAATATCTTAAAGAAGTCACTAGTAACGTTTCAAATAACAATATGTATTCATTACTAGCATGAATGAATATGTGTCCTGATTCAACTACAAGGGAACCAGGAATCACAATCAATTTAAATTACAAGTTATGTACAGAATGTATTTAATATGAATATTGTAGTGACATATATTATTACCAATGTTCTATGTGTGTCAATTGTGTAGTGGTAAAATGAGGTAATACTGGTTTTGTTTTGTTCAAGCTCTGTTGGTATTTGTCATCATGACTTCAATAGTTTGTCTTTAGGGACCATTATTGTAGATGTTCACAGTTCCTGATTTTAAGACAAGTAAATTCCCCTCTTAATGTTAATTTTAAAAAATCAGTTCAAGATGAGGGGACATAATGTTGAGCTCAGCTGGCCAACTCTGCTTATCTTTAGTGATGGCGGCAGGAAAGGACTCCTCTGCTCGAATTCTCCTCTGGGCTCAGGAGACACCTCACTGATAGCTAAAAAGACCAAGGAGTATGCTGTCCGACTCTGGATTCAGCAAATCTCTGACCAGGTGCTGCTCACTACCATCAAGACCACTGTCCCTGAAATCAAGAAGGATGTACCTTCTACTTCATAACTAATTTATATTCTCTTTTACACTGATCACAATACAGCACAAACATTGCGTTCAGAGCGTTAGGCCAACAGTCAGCTTCATTTGAAATACTTTATTCCAGTATTACCCTTCTTAATGGTTACTACGCCTCTGCACTTCCAGCATTATTTCTTTCTAGTCCATCATCCAGGTGTCAGTGTACTACTTGGCCATTCCATGCCGTTTTACTTCTCTCCGACACCCTCTGTTCAGGCTGGAGCATTATAGGCTTTACCTCACGTTTGCCACTGAACTACACATATATATACAGGCATAAATCAACAATTCACATTCAATTTTTCATTAAAAGATACTGAATGGTTCAAGCTTACCACAATTTCATGGAAATAAACACAGATACGTTGATTAGCAATGAATTCTGGCACAAACTGGCACAAATTCCGTTCTGCCTATGTTCCAGGCTTTTATTTTAGCAAAAATGTGAGCTGGCTTCAACGTACTGTCGCTTTATCAAGCTTATTTGAATTAGTGGTCTCGAACTAACGCTCCCAAGTGTGTATATCAGCGAGACTGGCCAATGAGCCACGTTTCGACAAGTGTTTGAAAAAATGTTATCTTTTCCCGTCTCCCCCAACAACCAAGATAGTATTTATAGCCCGACCAATCGTGGTTAGGCTTTCATTTGTTGCGCTCCAATCAATTTGGAGTTTACATGGTAGGCTATTTATGTAACGTAAGGTTTTTTTCAAACACGTTATAAAAAAAATTTTATGAGCAGAAATGATTTTATGCTGTCAGGCACCCCCAATATTTTATTTTGGGTATAATTTATTAATTCCTGGACTATTTGCGTAACGTTTTACATATTATTTGTCAGCAAACCCTAAGGAACCCAAAAATACTAATTTAAAGGAGCTACGTGGCTGCGTTCAAAATATGCAATTTCTTCTATCTCCTGTTTAGAAGATGTGCTGTCTGGGTACTGTTATGTGTTCAAACGTAAACCCATATAATGTTGTCTTTTCTAATAAGAGTCTGTTATGATTTATAAACCTAACTCTGGGAAAGGGTAGTGTATTTTATCACTGTCCGTCTGAAAAAAAAATTAGTGCATGTAGACTTACACGCGTGATGGTAGTAATTGTGTATCGCGCGAAGCGGGTTTAGTGTTCGGCTTTCTGCCTCTCCCTTCTCTTTTTATCCCTTTAGTCCATCTGTTCGTTCGTTTTGGTAACGCAGTATAATTAATGTTAGGGTTAATTTAGGTCATTACGCAGTACGTCTCAATGCTTTTCCAAGAAATACAGCACACGTTTCATTGAAGAAGGCGGGTAATAATACAGTAAGCTTTACTATCAACGTGAAAGCGTTACAATTTGCAGACGAAGCAGAAAACAAGGGGGATTTCGAGTACATTCTTTGGGACAGCACTGTCATTTTACCATTGCTCTTCTCTTTATTAATTTTATTTGTTAGGCTTCATATTTACCTAATAATTTATATATGTGGATTAGAATATTTCATGACACTTCCCCTCTTAAAACAGACATTATATGTCAGTCCTTTATTCTATATACACATAGAGAAATTTATTATTATTTCTGGGGTTTACGGTGATTCTCATCACACGGATGGCGGCTTAAAAAATCCGCTCCCAGATTTGTTTTTCCAGATATATATTCAATGCTAAAATTATATGGAGCCAGAAGCAAAGACCATCGGAGTAACCTAGAGTTCTCATGCTTAGCCTGTGCTAAAAACGATAAAGGTTTGTGGTCAGTTTGCAACTTAAATGCCTTCCCATATAGATAAATATTGAATTTCTTTATTGCCCATATTACTGCAAGACATTCTTTTTCGCTAGTTGAGTAGTTGATTTCAGCTTTATTCAACTTTCTGCTAGCATATGCCACTGGGCTTAATTCCCCATCCAATGCATCTGATTTCTGTAGTAAAGTTGCACCTAGCCCAATATTACTTGCATCCGTCCTTACTATGAATTCTTGACTTAAGTCAGGTAATTTCAAAATGGGTTTACTTGTGAGCTTTTCCTTCAATTCTTGGTAAGTCATTTCACATTGTGGTGTCCATGTAATGCGATCTGGAAGTCCTTTACGTGTCAATTCCGTTAAAGGTGCACATATGGAATTAAAGTTTTTGATATACTTCTGGTAGAAACCACATAATGAGACAAAGGATCTCACGTCCTTCTTGGTTTGTGGTCTCGGGGCTTTCTGTAGTTTCTCTAAATTCTTTGGGTCAGGGGTCATGTTTCCCTGATAAACTGTGTGTCCCAAAAATTCCAATTCTTTACATCCAACGCAACATTTGGTTGGTCGGGCTGTTAAATTTGCCTCCCTAAGTCGATCAAACAGCATGTTCAGAGAGTCAATGTGTTCCTCAAATGTTTCTGTTGCTATAAGGATATCATCCATAAAATTTGTTATACAGGGATTATTCAGAGGATCCAATAATTTTCTCATCATTCTAGAGAAGACACTAGGCGCATTCTTCAATCCAAATGGCAATCTATTAAACTCATAGTGTCCTTCTGAGGTACTAAAAGCTAGGTATGGTCTAACCTCAGGCTTTACTGGAATCTGATAGTATCCTTTACTCAGATCCACTTTTGAGAAATATTTAGCTTTATTTAGTCTGGCAAACAGCTGATTTGTATCCGGCAATGGATCCACCTGTCCTTCTGTAATAGCATTCAGTCTCCTGTAATCTATACAGAGTCTATGTTCTCCAGAGGGCTTCCTTAAAAGTACAACACCGGAACTATACGAAGACTCACTGTGCGAAATAATTCCTTCCTTCAATAGATAGTCTATCTCTTCCTTCAAAGCTTTTTCCTTAGCAAACGGAATCGAATATGGTTTCATACAGACAGGTGTGGAGTCTATTAATTTCATATCATATTCCAATAGGTTTGTATGCCCTGGTCGGTCTGTTAACACCTCTGCATGATTATTTAGAACCTGTTGCACTCTCTCTCTTTCTGAGTTTTCGTTAAATGTGTACTGATTTTCACCTGTGCTGCTGTCTCACAGGGGTGTAATGGATATTCAAATGATGAAAGTGGTTCCTTTTTCATCTCCATGGCGATGGACAAGGTCAACAAGTGTGTCTCTTCCTGATGTTCTCTTTCCAAATATTTCTTCAGGAGATTCACATGATAGATTTTTTCTTTCCCCTTCTTATCTATCTTATAATTTGTTCTAGACACCTTCTCTAGAACTGTATATGGACCCTGCCATCCAATTTGTAACTTATTCTGACTCCCGGGCAAAAAGAAGCAGTACCTTCTCTCCCACAGCCAAATTTCTGTCTTTCGCCTTCCTGTTATAATAGGCAGCATGTTTCTTCCTGGCTTGTTTCAAATTTTCATTGGCAAGTTTCCAGCCAGTTTTTAACCGAGTGGTCAGCTCATTCACATACTGGTATGAAGATGTAATGTTTTCCTCTGCCTTTTCATCAGTCCACGTTCTTAACAAAGCTACATATGGACCTTTAATTGTGTGGACCTATTTGTCCCTGCACCGGTATGGTCTCTTCCACTTGAAGCTTTATAGTGATGATTTTTCCTCCCAGAATTATCATTCACAAAACGACCGCTACCAATTTTTCTTTTGGGGCTTTCTCCCCTCTTAAAATTCTTGATGAGAGATTTCCTCTCTACATCTTCTTCCTCCAGTTTGTTTAAGTCCGATTGAGGGATTTTCGGCTTATCCTGGGGTAAGACATCTTTTTGCACTCTCCGCATAGTGGCCATTGTAAAACAGTTAAGTGAAGCTTGTCCGTGAAAAGGGGCTTCCCATTCCATTTGGTCCACTTTATCAAATCTATATTTCTTTCTATTATCAGGCCTAATTTTGCCCCGTGGCGTGTCCAGGTCCTGATCCATGTTCCCACTTGTGGGTGTTCCCTCATGTGCTATGCTACACCTTTCTACAAAATTTTCAATGTCCCATCTTGCTTTGGGCCAATAATAATTGTGAGCCACCTTTTGAATGATGGTACCTATTTTCTCATGGTCCCCATCTGGTTTCACATGTAGGCTCCTTATTAAGTCTGTCCTATATCTTTTTGGAAGAACCAGCTGTCCTTGACCATTGGATCTAGCTCCAGTCTTCCTATACATCAACTTGTTTTTCATGTAAAAATCTCCCTTGCCTGGAGTTGTATGACAAGTTGACAATTTTCTGAAACAAGGCTTGAGTGTTTTATCCCCAGCCTGTGCCTTCCTCATCTCTTCTGGAGTGGTATCCAACATAATATCCTCCTCCTGTCTTGAGGTCGACCTGACCTGAAGGGTTGCCATATACACAGGTTTCCTTCTGCAACGGTCAGTGTCATGATTGTCCATCTGACAATTCTTACACCACCTTTTTCCTTGGTTGAAAGATTTTCTTTCATCATATTTCCTTTCATCGAATTGTGGGAATTTATTTTTATTGTCATACCGTGGCCTATCAAATTGGTGCTTACCTTTATTTTGATCCTTAGGATCAAATTTATTAAAGTTCTGTGGTGCCCTAAAGTTGTCCACCTGTTTCTTTTTATTACCTGTTACCTCTGCTTGAGCTGCTTGATACCTTTCAGCAACATTTAGCAACTCACCCAGCCTCTCTGCACCTTGTTCCATGAGAAACTTTCTCAGGTCTGGAGCCATGGACTCTCTTAGTTGCTCTATAAGGACCATTTCCTTAAGATCTTGGGTTTTCCCCAGAGAAGTCCATTTCTCCAAGTATGTCTCTATTCGTGCAGAGAACTGGTGATAGGTTTCACCTGACAGTAGTTTAGCATTCCTAAATTTTTTCCTGTAAAACTCTGCATTCTTTTCATACCTTAACAAAAGAGCCTGCTTTAGCATGTCATAATTTTCCTGATCACCTCTGCTCATTTTTGCAAAAACTTCATAAGCTGCCCCACGAAGTCCCTGAGATAACTTTAAGCTCCACCTTTCTCTCTCCAACCCATACGTGGTAGCTAATAGTTCGTACCTATTTATATAGCTCTCAATATCATCGTCTTTCTCAACAAAATGATCTAAATGAAAATTCATAGCTGAGATTGAGGCTCCTTGAGTAACCGTAGCATCAGAGGCAAAAGGACTGGCACCATTTTCAGGAGCATGGCCTTGAAACTCAAACTCCCTTAGTCGTAATTCATGTTCCCTTTGTAATCTTTTCTCCTCCTTTTCTGCTTCCCTCTCTGCAGTCAATCTTCTTTCTTCTGCAGCTTGTCTTTTGTCTTCTCTTTCTGCTTCCAATTTCTTAGCCTCAGCCTCAATCTGCAACCTCTTAGTCTCAGCCTCAGCTTCAAATTGTAACTTCTTAATTTCCCTTTCAGCCTCTAACCTTCTTTCGGCTTCAAACCTTCTTTCTTCGCGTTCAATAAATTTGTCACATTCCGTAGTAACATAGGCAACCATAACTTGCCCATCTAATCCTAACTCTTTTGCAGTCTGAACCGCAGCAGATCGAAATTTGGCCAGGTCCGCCATTGTCTATCAGGTAACTTAATACAATGTCTAACCAACAATTCAATCTCTAATGGACAACACAGGCACCGTGAGCTCAACCTTATTTAATTCCACCCAAGGATACCTTTTAATTCTTATATTCCCTGAAGTGAATTATCCCCAATATTTTTAATAGTTAAAGATTCAAAATCCCAAGAGCGAGACCCCAATATATGTGGTGAAGTGGGATGTTATAAATACTTATAGGGAACTTAGTGTACTGACTGAGATCAGCTGTGAAGGTATCTATATCTATTAAGAGTAGTGTATTATAGATAACCTTACTTGCTACCACATATCTCTTTATCTCAGTCAGAATTATTCTGGAATAGTGTGATGCTACGTTATGTGTCTAGGGTATGTGTATGGTGAAGTGTAAGTCACAACAACAGACAGATAAACAATTTAATTTAATCCACTACTCTTAACAACACTGTGACACTCACATACATATAACACTCTATGAGAATATCTTAAAGAAGTCACTAGTAACGTTTCAAATAACAATATGTATTCATTACTGGCATGAATGAATATGTGTCCTGATTCAACTACAAGGGAACCAGGAATCACAATCAATTTAAATTACAAGTTATGTACAGAATGTATTTAATATGAATATTGTAGTGACATATATTATTACCAATGTTCTATGTGTGTCAATTGTGTAGTGGTAAAATGAGGTAATACTGGTTTTGTTTTGTTCAAGCTCTGTTGGTATTTGTCATCATGACTTCAATAGTTTGTCTTTAGGGACCATTATTGTAGATGTTCACAGTTCCTGATTTTAAGACAAGTAAATTCCCCTCTTAATGTTAATTTTAAAAAATCAGTTCAAGATGAGGGGACATAATGTTGAGCTCAGCTGGCCAACTCTGCTTATCTTTAGTGATGGCGGCAGGAAAGGACTCCTCTGCTCGAATTCTCCTCTGGGCTCAGGAGACACCTCACTGATAGCTAAAAAGACCAAGGAGTATGCTGTCCGACTCTGGATTCAGCAAATCTCTGACCAGGTGCTGCTCACTACCATCAAGACCACTGTCCCTGAAATCAAGAAGGATGTACCTTCTACTTCATAACTAATTTATATTCTCTTTTACACTGATCACAATACAGCACAAACATTGCGTTCAGAGCGTTAGGCCAACAGTCAGCTTCATTTGAAATACTTTATTCCAGTATTACCCTTCTTAATGGTTACTACGCCTCTGCACTTCCAGCATTATTTCTTTCTAGTCCATCATCCAGGTGTCAGTGTACTACTTGGCCATTCCATGCCGTTTTACTTCTCTCCGACACCCTCTGTTCAGGCTGGAGCATTATAGGCTTTACCTCACGTTTGCCACTGAACTACACATATATATACAGGCATAAATCAACAATTCACATTCAATTTTTCATTAAAAGATACTGAATGGTTCAAGCTTACCACAATTTCATGGAAATAAACACAGATACGTTGATTAGCAATGAATTCTGGCACAAACTGGCACAAATTCCGTTCTGCCTATGTTCCAGGCTTTTATTTTAGCAAAAATGTGAGCTGGCTTCAACGTACTGTCGCTTTATCAAGCTTATTTGAATTAGTGGTCTCGAACTAACGCTCCCAAGTGTGTATATCAGCGAGACTGGCCAATGAGCCACGTTTCGACAAGTGTTTGAAAAAAATGTTATCTTTTCCCGTCTCCCCCAACAACCAAGATAGTATTTATAGCCCGACCAATCGTGGTTAGGCTTTCATTTGTTGCGCTCCAATCAATTTTGAGTTTACATGGTAGGCTATTTATGTAACGTAAGGTTTTTTTCAAACACGTTATAAAAAAAATTTTATGAGCAGAAATGATTTTATGCTGTCAGGCACCCCCCAATATTTTATTTTGGGTATAATTTATTAATTCCTGGACTATTTGCGTAACGTTTTACATATTATTTGTCAGCAAACCCTAAGGAACCCAAAAATACTAATTTAAAGGAGCTACGTGGCTGCGTTCAAAATATGCAATTTCTTCTATCTCCTGTTTAGAAGATGTGCTGTCTGGGTACTGTTATGTGTTCAAACGTAAACCCATATAATGTTGTCTTTTCTAATAAGAGTCTGTTATGATTTATAAACCTAACTCTGGGAAAGGGTAGTGTATTTTATCACTGTCCGTCTGAAAAAAAAATTAGTGCATGTAGACTTACACGCGTGATGGTAGTAATTGTGTATCGCGCGAAGCGGGTTTAGTGTTCGGCTTTCTGCCTCTCCCTTCTCTTTTTATCCCTTTAGTCCATCTGTTCGTTCGTTTTGGTAACGCAGTATAATTAATGTTAGGGTTAATTTAGGTCATTACGCAGTACGTCTCAATGCTTTTCCAAGAACTACAGCACACGTTTCATTGAAGAAGGCGGGTAATAATACAGTAACCTTTACTATCAACGTGAAAGCGTTACAATTTGCAGACGAAGCAGAAAACAAGGCGGATTTCGAGTACATTCTTTGTGACAGCACTGTCATTTTACCATTGCTCTTCTCTTTATTAATTTTATTTGTTAGGCTTCATATTTACCTAATAATTTATATATGTGGATTAGCATATTTCATGGGACACGCTGCAAGACCCAAATAGAAGCAGTCCCAACTAAGATGGTTTGGCCATGTCTGCAGACCTCCAGGACGACCAGAGTCCGCTGGGGAGGACAACATTAGACAATCTTTGAAGGACCGAGGACCTAGAATGTAACGTAAACATCAAAGATGCGATCGCAAGAAGAAGTCTAAAAAATAATGCTCCAGACGGAGCATACGACATGTATTATTCACCATTTCCTTATTATTTGTTACTGTTTTACTTTGTAACTCAGATGTTTGTTTATGCATCTGAGCATTGCACGGTCACAGTAACCTCACTGACTGCAACAACTGGAGAGGAATTACCCTCCTATCAGTTCCCAGCAAAATATTGGGCAGAATAATTATTCAAACAATTTCAACAGCACTAGACCATAAACTGAGGAAGGAACAGGCAGGATTCAGAAAAAAACAATGTGCAGATCATATATTCACCCTCAGGAACACAATATAGCAGTGTTCAGAATGGTAAAGGCAGCTGCATATAAATTTTGCTGACTTTGAAAAGGCATTGGACAGCATAAACAGGGACAACCTATGGAAAATACTGTGGGCTTATGAAATCCCTAAGTGCATGGTCTCCATCATTAAATGCCTGTATGATAATTTTAAATGTATTGTTGGGCAGAACAACCTAACTTTTGAGATGAAAACAGGAGTGCAGCAGAGATACTCCTTATCAACCATGTGTTTATGTAATTTTTGTTTTGATGATTGATGACACATTAAAAAATGCAGATTAATTGTTGACGGTTTGACCGCATGAGTGAGTGTCGGGATACAGAATGAAAGACAAAGGGCTAGATGGTCAGACAGACCTGCGCACCCAATTCTCAACCTTTTTAAAATAAAGTTATGTCTATCTATCTATCTCTCTTACTGATTCTGCTCTAAGTTAAGGAGGGCGAAGAAACACACACCAAGCCTCACCTCATTCAATGGCAGACTGTTAAAATACTTCTTGAATTCTGATTCCATGTCATCCTAATCTGATAATGTTCAAATTGATTTACTGTACGAATATTTGGGAATTTTTTTTTTCCCGTTGTTGGTTTTTTTTCTTCATAACTTTCTTGTTTGTTTTAAAAGAAAAAAAAACTACTTAATGTTGATTATGATTGCATACTGTAAATGTATGCTGTTATATTACCTTCATAATGTTGCATGCCGTTAAATTAATGCTTAAAGTAACATGTGGGAATGAAAGGATATTGTATACAAGATAGTGTAGAGGGCAGAATGTTAGACGGGCCTGCGTGCCCAATTCTTAACCCTTCGAAAATAAAGTTCATTCGTTTGTTTGTTCGTTCCACTCTGTTTTTAACTGTCACAGATTGGCTGATGTGCCAGACAACAGTGGATGCCCCTAGAAAAATCAGATGGACAGCATTCACTGCACTAAGTATAGTAACACCAGATAGAGGAACAATATGAACAAGTAACACTAGATGTAAGACAAGAAGTGTAACACCAAATGGAGGAACAAGAAGTAACACCAGATGTAAGAACAGAAGTAACACCAGATGTAAGACAGAAGTGACAGTATAGTAACACCAGATGGAGGAAAGTATAGTAACACCAGATGGAGGAACAAGTATAGTACACCAGATGGAGGAACAAGTATAGTAACACCAGATGGAGGAACAAGTATAGTAACACCAGATGGAGGAACAAGTATAGTAACACCAGATGGAGGAACAAGTATAGTAACACCAGATGGAGGAACAAGTATAGTAACACCAGATGGAGGAACAAGTATAGTAACACCAGATAGAGGAACAAGTATAGTAACACCAGATGGAGGAACAAGTATAGTAACACCAGATAGAGGAACAAGTATAGTAACACCAGATGGAGGAACAAGTATAGTAACACCAGATGGAGGAACAAGTATAGTAACACCAGATGGAGGAACAAGTATAGTAACACCAGATGGAGGAACAAGTATAGTAACACCAGATGGAGGAACAAGTATAGTAACACCAGATGGAGGAACAAGTATAGTAACACCAGATAGAGGAACAAGTATAGTAACACCAGACAGAGGAACAAGTATAGTAACACCAGATGGAGGAACAAGTATAGTAACACCAGATGGAGGAACAAGTATAGTAACACCAGATGGAGGAACAAGTATAGTAACACCAGATGGAGGAACAAGTATAGTAACACCAGATGGAGGAACAAGTATAGTAACACCAGAACAAGTATAGTAACACCAGATAGTAACACCAGATGGAGGAACAAGTATAGTAACACCAGATGGAGGAACAAGTATAGTAACACCAGATGGAGGAACAAGTATAGTAACACCAGATAGAGGAACAAGTATAGTAACACCAGATAGAGGAACAAGTATAGTAACACCAGATGGAGGAACAAGTATAGTAACACCAGATGGAGGAACAAGTATAGTAACACCAGATAGAGGAACAAGTATAGTAACACCAGATGGAGGAACAAGCGGAGGAACAAGCATAGTAACACCAGATAGAGGAACAAGTATAGTAACACCAGATGGAGGAACAAGCATAGTAACACCAGATGGAGGAACAAGTATAGTAACACCAGATAGAGGAACAAGTATAGTAACACCAGATAGAGGAACAAGTATAGTAACACCAGATGGAGGAACAAGTATAGTAACACCAGATGGAGGAACAAGTATAGTAACACCAGATGGAGGATAGAGGAACAAGTATAGTAACACCAGATGGAGGAACAAGTATAGTAACACCAGATGGAGGAACAAGTATAGTAACACCAGATGGAGGAACAAGTATAGTAACACCAGATGGAGGAACAAGTATAGTAACACCAGATGGAGGAACAAGTATGGAGGAACAAGTATAGTAACACCAGATGGAGGAACAAGTATAGTAACACCAGATAGAGGAACAAGTATAGTAACACCAGATGGAGGAACAAGTATAGTAACACCAGATGGAGGAACAAGTATAGTAACACCAGATGGAGGAACAAGTATAGTAACACCAGATGGAGGAACAAGTATAGTAACACCAGATGGAGGAACAAGTATAGTAACACCAGATAGAGGAACAAGTATAGTAACACCAGATAGAGGAACAAGTATAGTAACACCAGATAGAGGAACAAGTATAGTAACACCAGATGGAGGAACAAGTATAGTAACACCAGATGGAGGAACAAGTATAGTAACACCAGATAGAGGAACAAGTATAGTAACACCAGATGGAGGAACAAGTATAGTAACACCAGATGGAGGAACAAGTATAGTAACACCAGATGGAGGAACAAGTATAGTAACACCAGATAGAGGAACAAGTATAGTAACACCAGATGGAGGAACAAGTATAGTAACACCAGATGGAGGGTATAGTAACACCAGGAACAAGAATAGTAACACCAGATAGAGGAACAAGTATAGTAACACCAGATAGAGGAACAAGTAGGAACAAGTATAGTAACACCAGATGGAGGAACAAGTATAGTAACACCAGATAGAGGAACAAGTATAGTAACACCAGATAGAGGAACAAGTATAGTAACACCAGATAGAGGAACAAGTATAGTAACACCAGATAGAGGAACAAGTATAGTAACACCAGATGGAGGAACAAGTATAGTAACACCAGATGGAGGAACAAGTATAGTAACACCAGATAGAGGAACAAGTATAGTAACACCAGATAGAGGAACAAGTATAGTAACACCAGATAGAGGAACAAGTATAGTAACACCAGATGGAGGAACAAGTATAGTAACACCAGATGGAGGAACAAGCATAGTAACACCAGATAGAGGAACAAGTATATAGATGGAGGAACAAGTAACACACCAGATGGAGGAACAAGTATAGTAACACCAGATAGAGGAACAATAGCAACACCAGATGGAGGAACAAGTATAGTAACACCAGATGGAGGAACAAGTATAGTAACACCAGATGGAGGAACAAGTATAGTAACACCAGATGGAGGAACAAGTATAGTAACACCAGATGGAGGAACAAGTATAGTAACACCAGATGGAGGAACAAGTATAGTAACACCAGATGGAGGAACAAGTATAGTAACACCAGATAGAGGAACAAGTATAGTAACACCAGATAGAGGAACAAGTATAGTAACACCAGATGGAGGAACAAGTATAGTAACACCAGATAGAGGAACAAGTATAGTAACACCAGATAGAGGAACAAGTATAGTAACACCAGATAGAGGAACAAGTATAGTAACACCAGATAGAGGAACAAGTATAGTAACACCAGATGGAGGAACAAGTATAGTAACACCAGATAGAGGAACAATAAACAAGTATAGTAACACCAGATAGATGAACAAGCAGAGAAACACCAGATAGAGAAACAAGCATAGTAACACCAGATGGAGGAACAAGCATAGTAGGAACAAGTATAGTAACACCAGATAGAGGAACAAGTATAGTAACACCAGATGGAGGAACAAGTATAGTAACACCAGATGGAGGAACAAGTATAGTAACACCAGATGGAGGAACAAGTATAGTAACACCAGATGGAGGAACAAGCATAGTAACACCAGATAGAGGAACAAGTATAGTAACACCAGATGGAGGAACAAGTATAGTAACACCAGATAGAGGAACAAGTATAGTAACACCAGATGGAGGAACAAGTATAGTAACACCAGATGGAGGAACAAGTATAGTAACACCAGATAGAGGAACAAGTATAGTAACACCAGATGGAGGAACAAGTATAGTAACACCAGATGGAGGAACAAGTATAGTAACACCAGATGGAGGAACAAGTATAGTAACACCAGATAGAGGAACAAGCATAGTAACACCAGATAGAGGAACAAGCATAGTAACACCAGATAGAGGAACAAGCATAGTAACAGCAGATGGAGGAACAAGTATAGTAACACCAGATAGAGGAACAAGCATAGTAACACCAGATGGAGGAACAAGCATAGTAACACCAGATGGAGGAACAAGCATAGTAACACCAGATGGAGGAACAAGCATAGTAACACCAGATGGAGGAACAAGCATAGTAACACCAGATGGAGAAACAAGCATAGTAATAATAGATAGAGGAACAAGCATAGTAACACCAGATGGAGAAACAAGCATAGTAACACCAGATGGAGAAACAAGCATAGTAACACCAGATGGAGGAACAAGCATAGTAACACCAGATGGAGAAACAAGCATAGTAACACCAGATGGAGGAACAAGCATAGTAACACCAGATGGAGAAACAAGCATAGTAACACCAGATGGAGAAACAAGCATAGTAACACCAGATGGAGGAACAAGCATAGTAACACCAGATGGAGAAACAAGCATAGTAACACCAGATGGAGGAACAAGCATAGTAACACCAGATGGAGGAACAAGCATAGTAACACCAGATGGAGGAACAAGCATAGTAACACCAGATGGAGGAACAAGCATAGTAACACCAGATGGAGGAACAAGCATAGTAACACCAGATAGAGGAACAAGCATAGTAACACCAGATGGAGGAACAAGTATAGTAACACCAGATGGAGGAACAAGCATAGTAACACCAGATGGAGGAACAAGCATAGTAACACCAGATGGAGGAACAAGCATAGTAACACCAGATAGAGGAACAAGCATAGTAACAGATAGAGGAACCAGATAGAGAACAAGCATAGTAACACCAGATATGAGGAACAAGCATATAGTAATACCAGATGGAGGAACAAGCATAGTAACACCAGATAGAGGAACAAGCATAGTAACACCAGATGGAGGAACAAGCATAGTAACACCAGATGGAGGAACAAGCATGGAGGAACAAGTAACACCAGATGGAGGAACAAGCATAGTAACACCAGATGGAGGAACAAGCATAGATAGATAACCAGATAGAGGAACAAGCATAGTAACACCAGATGGAGGAACAAGCATAGTAACACCAGATGGAGGAACAAGCATAGTAACACCAGATGGAGGAACAAGCATAGTAATACCAGATGGAGGAACAAGCATAGTAACACCAGATGGAGGAACAAGCATAGTAACACCAGATGGAGGAACAAGCATAGTAACACCAGATGGAGGAACAAGCATAGTAACACCAGATGGAGGAACAAGCATAGTAACACCAGATGGAGGAACAAGCATAGTAACACCAGATGGAGGAACAAGCAGTAAACACCAGATAGTAACACCAGATGGAGGAACAAGTATAGTAACACCAGATGGAGGAACAAGCATAGTAACACCAGATGGAGGAACAAGCATAGTAACACCAGATGGAGGAACAAGCATAGTAACACCAGATAGAGGAACAAAAGTAAAGCATAGTAACACCAGATGGAGGAACAAGCATAGTAACACCAGATGGAGGAACAAGCATAGTAACACCAGATGGAGGAACAAGCATAGTAACACCAGATGGAGGAACAAGCATAGTAACACCAGATGGAGGAACAAGCATAGTAACACCAGATGGAGGAACAAGCATAGTAGCATAGTAACACCAGATGGAGGAACAAGCATAGTAACACCAGATGGAGAAACAAGCATAGTAACACCAGATGGAGGAACAAGCATAGTAACACCAGATGGAGGAACAAGCATAGTAACACCAGATGGAGGAACAAGCATAGTAACACCAGATGGAGGAACAAGCATAGTAACACCAGATGGAGGAACAAGCATAGTAACACCAGATGGAGGAACAAGCATAGTAACAGCAGATGGAGGAACAAGCCTCGTACTACCAGGTGGAGGAACAAGCAAAGTAACAAAAGATGGAGTAACACGCATAGTAACACCAGATGGAGGAACAAGCATAGTAACACCAGATGGAGGAACAAGCATAGTAACACCAGATGGAGGAACAAGCATAGTAACACCAGATGGAGAAACAAGCATAGTAACACCAGATGGAGAAACAAGCATAGTAACACCAGATGGAGGAACAAGCATAGTAACACCAGATAGAGGAACAAGCATAGTAACACCAGATGGAGGAACAAGCATAGTAACACCAGATAGAGGAACAAGCATAGTAACAGCAGATGGAGGAACAAGCATAGTAACACCAGATAGAGGAACAAGCATAGTAACACCAGATGGAGGAACAAGCATAGTAACACCAGATGGAGGAACAAGCATAGTAACACCAGATGGAGGAACAAGCATAGTAACACCAGATGGAGGAACAAGCATAGTAACACCAGATGGAGTAACACCAGACGGAGGAACAAGCATAGTAACACCAGATGGAGGAACAAGCATAGTAACACCAGATGGAGGAACAAGCATAGTAATACCAGATGGAGGAACAAGCATAGTAACACCAGATGGAGGAACAAGCATAGTAACACCAGATGGAGGAACAAGCATAGTAACACCAGATGGAGAAACAAGCATAGTAACACCAGATGGAGGAACAAGCATAGTAACACCAGATGGAGGAACAAGCATAGTAACACCAGATGGAGGAACAAGCATAGTAACACCAGATGGAGGAAGCATAGTAAACAATGGAGGAACAAGCATAGTAACACCAGATGGAGGAACAAGCATAGTAACACCAGATGGAGGAACAAGCATAGTAACACCAGATGGAGGAACAAGCATAGTAACACCAGATAGAGGAACAAGCATAGTAACATAGTAACACCAGATGGAGGAACAAGTATAGTAACACCAGATGGAGGAACAAGCATAGTAACACCAGATGGGGAACAAGCATAGTAACACCAGATGGAGGAACAAGCATAGTAACACCAGATGGAGGAACAAGCATAGTAACACCAGATGGAGGAACAAGCATAGTAACACCAGATGGAGGAACAAGCATAGTAACACCAGATGGAGGAACAAGCATAGTAACACCAGATGGAGGAACAAGCATAGTAACACCAGATGGAGGAACAAGCATAGTAACACCAGATGGAGGAACAAGCATAGTAACACCAGATGGAGGAACAAGCATAGTAACACCAGATGGAGGAACAAGCATAGTAACACCAGATGGAGGAACAAGCATAGTAATACCAGATGGAGGAACAAGCATAGTAACACCAGATGGAGGAACAAGCATAGTAACACCAGATGGAGGAACAAGCATAGTAACACCAGATGGAGGAACAAGCATAGTAACACCAGATGGAGGAACTCATAGTAACACCAGATGGAGGAACAAGCATAGTAACACCAGATGGAGGAACAAGCATAGTAACACCAGATGGAGGAACAAGCATAGTAACACCAGATGGAGGAACAAGCATAGTAACACCAGATGGAGGAACAAGCATAGTAACACCAGATGGAGGAACAAGCATAGTAACACCAGATGGAGGAGAGGAACAACACAATGGAGGAACATAGTAACACCAGATGGAGGAACAAGCATAGTAACACCAGATGGAGGAACAAGCATAGTAATACCAGATGGAGGAACAAGCATAGTAACACCAGATGGAGGAACAAGCATAGTAGTAACACCAGATGGAGGAACAAGCATAGTAACACCAGATGGAGGAACAAGCATAGTAACACCAGATGGAGGAACAAGCATAGTAACACCAGATGGAGGAACAAGTATAGTAACACCAGATGAAACAGCAGATGGAGGAACAAGCATAGTAACACCAGATGGAGGAACAAGCATAGTAACACCAGATGGAGGAACAAGCATAGTAACACCAGATGGAGGAACAAGCATAGTAACACCAGATGGAGGAACAAGCATAGTAATACCAGATGGAGGAACAAGCCAAGTAACACCAGATGGAGGAACAAGCATAGTAATACCAGATGGAGGAACAAGCATAGTAACACCAGATGGAGGAACAAGCATAGTAATACCAGATGGAGGAACAAGCATAGTAACACCAGATGGAGGAACAAGCATAGTAAGGAACAAGCATAGTAACACCAGATGGAGGAACAAGCATAGTAACACCAGATGGAGGAACAAGCATAGTAATACCAG
Source organism: Oreohelix idahoensis (assembly GCA_024509875.1). NCBI lineage: Eukaryota > Metazoa > Mollusca > Gastropoda > Stylommatophora > Oreohelicidae > Oreohelix > Oreohelix idahoensis. The sequence continues at coordinate 493,233 of JAMPIV010019835.1, forward strand.
ATGGAGGAACAAGCATAGTAATACCAGATGGAGGAACAAGCATAGTAATACCAGATGGAGGAACAAGCATAGTAATACCAGATGGAGGAACAAGCATAGTAACACCAGATGGAGGAACAAGCATAGTAACACCAGATGGAGGAACAAGCATAGTAACACCAGATGGAGGAACAAGCATAGTAACACCAGATGGAGGAACAAGCATAGTAACACCAGATGGAGAAACAAGCATAGTAACACCAGATGGAGGAACAAGCATAGTAACACCAGATGGAGGAACAAGCATAGTAACACCAGATGGAGGAACAAGCATAGTAACACCAGATGGAGGAACAAGCATAGTAACACCAGATGGAGGAACAAGCATAGTAACACCAGATGGAGGAACAAGCATAGTAATACCAGATGGAAGAACAAGCATAGTAACACCAGATGGAAGAACAAGCATAGTAATACCAGATGGAGGAACAAACATAGTAACACCAGATGGAGGAACAAGCATAGTAACACCAGATGGAGGAACAAGCATAGTAACACCAGATGGAGGAACAAGCATAGTAACACCAGATGGAGGAACAAGCATAGTAATACCAGATGGAGGAACAAGCATAGTAACACCAGATGGAGGAACAAGCATAGTAACACCAGATGGAGCAACAAGCATAGTAACACCAGATGGAGGAACAAGCATAATAACACCAGATGGAGGAACAAGCATAGTAACACCAGATGGAGGAACAAGCATAGTAACACCAGATGGAGGAACAAGCATAGTAACACCAGATGGAGGAACAAGCATAGTAATACCAGATGGAGGAACAAGCATAGTAACACCAGATGGAGGAACAAGCATAGTAATACCAGATGGAGGAACAAGCATAGTAACACCAGATGGAGGAACAAGCATAGTAATACCAGATGGAGGAACAAGCATAGTAACACCAGATGGAGGAACAAGCATAGTAACACCAGATGGAGGAACAAGTAAAGACATCAGTGGCCAAATGAATAAAGCCAGAATAGCCTTCACCAACCTAAACAACTTCTGGAAATCCTCCCAGTACAGTACAAACACTAAATTAAAAATAAATGAGAGCTGCATAATTTATTTACTTCAGTTCGGTGCAGAATGCTGGAGAGTAAGAGAAAAGGAAATGTCCAAATTGTCCTCTTTCCACACAACCTGCCTAAGGAAAATTCGAGGAATCTTCTGGCCGAATACCATCACCAACCAGGAAATGGTAACTCAGAGCCACCAAGAAGACATGCACACCATCGTAGCGGGTAGACACTCGAACTGGGTTGGTCACATCCTCAGACCAAGCAAAGTGGAGACAGTTTGTTGCTGCCCTACAAGATGCCACCAGGCATGATGATCACTGATTGCTTTGTCAGTCAGCGGCCAAGAACCAAAGAAGAAAGAAGAAAAGCGGCTAAAGGAAATCCGCACTTGATGTTGAAAGTAGCTAATTTAACTAAATAAATATTAGTTATTACTACACACAGGAGGTAAAAGCTCATACCATCCCTGCAGCAATATCCTTGGCAAATGCTATTCTTTGTTTCCAGGACAGATCCACACTGTGGTCAAGTAGTAAGTTAGACAATGTTCCACCATCAATAAACTCTGTGTGGATTAAAAATATGAAATTTAATTACTGCATTCAAATTTACATAAAACAAAATCTGGATGCTTTTAAAAAAAAAAATGGTTGAGGAGATAATGTGTAAGTATGCAGTCCCAGTGCAGATAAGAAGTCATGGATGCTATGTAAAGCATTTCCGTTTAGGATAATTTCAGTTTACCTGATACTTGTTCAGTGGCAGACACTTTAAGCCAGAATTAAAGTAAACCTGAGTAATTTAATTCTATAAGTATAAACTGGATCTGAAGGGACGGTTAAGGACAGAGGTGCTTTTAGACTTGGTAAAACTTGCTGAAAAGAGCTTGTGCTGGAGGTGGAGCAACCACAATGACAACAAAAATTATCACTTTGATAACCACCCCAAGCTGATGTCAAGAATATTTAAATAGTATTTAAATACCACGAGAAAGTTTGGGAATTGTGAACATGGTGGATCAAGTTCAATTCTTTTTGCAGACTGTACAGGCATAAATCAACAGGAGGAGAGCTGGAGGAATATAACGGAGTGATGATCACAGATGTGACCACTAGCAAACAGTAAAACAGGGAATACCTAGAAGTACAAAGAAAAGAGAGAAATGACAAGACAGGAAAGTACACAGAGAAGAGAGAGATGACAAGGCAAGAAAGATCTAGAAGTACACAGAGAAGAGAAATTACAAGACAGGGAAGATCTAGATATACACAGAGAGGAGAGAAATGACAAGACGGGGCAGGGGAGATCTAGAAGTACATGGAGAAAAGAAAAAATATGAGACAGGAAAAACATAGATGACAAGAAGATGAGACTGCAAAAAACCTAAAAGTATATGGAGAAAAGAGAAAAACCATGAAAGATGTAGAAGTACATGGAGAAGAGAGAAAAGATGAGACAGGGAAGATGAAGAAGTTCCTGAGGGAGATTAGACAGAGAAAACCTAGAAGCTCATGGGGATATTAAACAGAGAAAACCTAGAAGTTCATGGGGGAGATTAGACACAGAAAACCTTGAAGTTCATGGGGATATTAGACAGAGAAGACCTAGATGTTAATGAGGGAGATTAGACAGAGAAAACCTAGATGTTCATGGGGAAGATTAGACAGAGAAAAGCTAGAAGTTCATGGAGAACGGAGACAGAGAATGACCCAAAAGAAGACTCACATGAAGCAACATATAAAAAATCCAAAGGTTAAAAACACCTGTAGAGAAGTTGTCTTTGGTTTATAAACCCGAATAATCATCATCATTCTTATTAAGAAGCATATGGTTACTGCTACTGACAAAGCATTTCATGTGGTTTAGCAGTGTAGTTTTCTGTAAAAATCTATCTTATATGATGAGATTGCCAGCCACATAACCAAGCTCACAGTAGTCACCTCTTATAATAAGCCTGAAAGAGTAGGGATTATTCTTCCTCTGTCTCCTCTGAGATCCCTCAAACCAAACAGGGTAACAGACGTACATGCATCCATGAAAGCCAATGAGAACTGATTGATTGATACATTTTCTTCAATCCATTCTGTTTTGAGACATGAGAAAAAGACACTGCCAATGGATAGGACACACACTGAGGAAACCTGCTGGTAGCATTACAAGGCGATCCTTGTTCTGGAATCCTCAGGTAAAGAGAGGCAGAGGTAGATTTTTTTTTAAAACACATGGAGAAGAGAACTGGAGACAGAAGTAAAACCGATGAGGAAGTTGTAGAAAGAACCTGAGCTGATGGCATGTGACAGGAGGACTTGGCTTGTGTTTGTTCAAGGCCTAAGCTCCTAGGGGAGTGAATGGGTATTGATTGATTGATTGATTTCTGTTTTTACAGAAAGTCTCTCTCCACTTTTTCCTTTTCTTGATTCTAGCACTAATGTGTTGTACTAATTTTAGAGAGTTCCTACTTCTAGAAATTTTCCTCTCTTATTTTATATTCATCAAGAAACTAAATTCAAAAACAGAAAGATAGAATGCAACAAAATGCTTTCCAAATATAAAACATGCTATTCAGAGTGGCTAAGAGGTATGGTATCCGCCTTGAATTCTAAAAGTACCGGGTCTGATTCCCAGTAGAGGGAATATAATTTATGGAAATTTTTCTCCAGAACCAGTGGTCCTAATAATGTCATACTCAACCCCCTCCCATATCCTGGGTAGTAAGATCGGATGCCTAGCCTTCTCCAATAAGGGCAAAAAAATTGGAGGTCCTGTGTGCAAATTGCACTTGCTAAAAATCCCACAGCAGTTGGAAATCGTAAAGAGTAGGCAATACGGCCACTGCCCTGGCAATAATTTAAAAATTAGAACCCTACCCACCACAAAAATATTTGTAGAATGTGTGATTCCTATATACACACATTGGGATTCTCTCTGATGCTACGAAGTTCATACACTGTGCTGAGTTTCTCCTTGTGTGATCTAAGGGAGAAGATTGGAGCACTGATGGAGTAGTCCGTGTACAATGAAGATAGTCCTTAAAGCCAAACCAATACTCAAATGACTTAAGTGTGTAACAAAACAGCAGAAACAAACCTGTAATGAGGTTCAACCTTTTGTCTCTGTACAAGACACCAAGAAACTTGAGCACACAGGGGTGGGATAAACTTCTTAACACAGATACCTGTCACAAGATATGATATTACTTTATTAGTGTTATTTCTACCCTGTGTAGTATTTTACACAACTATTCTATGTCAATGGAAGTAAGAGAGTTTTTTTCAGTGCTATATAGAACCAATACTGACATATGGAAGTGAGACATGGACAGTTAGTAAACAAGTAAGAAATGCACTAGAGGCCATTGAGATGTGGTTTTATAGAAGATTATTAAAAATGCCATGGGTAGCTGATAAGAGTAGTGAGGATGTCCTGAAAGAGGTCACTTCACAAAGAAAGCTAATTCTTCATGTTAGAATGGGGCAATCCACTTTCTTTGAGCACATTATGAGAAGAAGGAAGCTGGAGTTTACTGTGACAACAGGAAAGATTGAAGGAAACAAAGATAAGGGACGACAAAGAGAGAAGATTCTGGACAGTCTGACATCGTGGTAAGGAAAGAAGTCAACAACAGAATTGATAAATATGCTTAGTACTGGAGAAAGGAAGTTGTGGAGTGACATGATCACCTATGCTACCATGCATGGTGCTTGAAGAAGGAGAAGTAGTTCCAGGGGGTCTCTAAAGAGACAAAGACTGAACAGGACTACTGCAATCTGAGGAATGTCGTACAAGGCAACTAAAGTAAGGGTTATCACAAGGCAACTAAAGTAAGGATTATCACAAGGCAACTAAAGTAAGGGTTATCACAAGGCAACTAAAGTAAGGGTTATCACAAGGCAACTAAAGTAAGGGTTATCACAGGGCAACTAAAGTAAGGATTATCACAACTGCAACTAATGAGTAAGAATGTCACAAGGCAACTAGTCTCATGTTCTTGAGAATAGTAACATTTCTGTTTTTTCTTTTCCATTTCCTTCTACCCTTTACCTTACACCCAGCAAGTAAGCCTGTCAACACACATAAACACTTGGAAACTATAATTAACCAAATCACACTCATAAAAAATTGAAGACAGATGACTGAATTTTAAAATAAAAACCTCTGCCAGGGACTGAATGCTTGCAAGGCTAACATTTTACCTTTTTTTTTTTAAATTTAATGATGAAAAATATCCCATTCAACCTCTGAAGGGTTATAATTAGGATATATATTGTTTTCAATTCCAAATAATATGAACAACTGCCGATATGGGAAAGTGGCATCACACCTATCAAATCATTGTAAATAGGGCAAATCATAATTACCAATTATGATTGTATGTTTAAAAAAATAATAAAAACCCAAACAAACAAAAATGAGATAAAACCTAACAAAACCAGACAAAAATAATATTGGGGAGGGGTTGTTGTTGTAAAAGCCTGATGTTTCAAGTTATATAATTGACTTTAATAGATATTTAATTGACTTTCACCTGTCAAAAGTCATATGTATTGTAAGAACAGCATCAGACCTTCACCTCCCCAATTACTATATATTAACTTTTGTTCTTGTTAAATATTGTTTGACTATATTATGCAGTTCCCTAGGGTTGTCTATTCTTAACACCTCTTCTATATTTATATTTAAATTTGATGCCTGCAAACAATCTATAATTGGGATTCTCATTTGTTCATACCTCTTACATTTTAAGTACTAAGCCTTGATATATGGGGTTCTTTAAGCTTAACTATTTTAATGATTGCCTTAGTGAAACTTTAAAAAACTTAAAAAAAACACATTTAGGCTAATGATTACCTGGCGGTTAGAGTGGCTCAGAGGTATGGTGTCAGTCTCTAATTCTAAAGGTACCAGGTTCGCTTTCAGCACAGAGAATATAATTGATGGAGATCTTTTCTGAACCAGTGGTTCCAAATGGTGTCATTCTTCTACCTGATCTCCTGGGTAAAGAGATTGGATACCTAGCCTTCTTGGATAAAGGCGAAAAATATAGGAGGTTCCGTGTGCAAGTTGCATGCGTTAAAGATCCCTCGGCAGTTGGAAATAATAAAGAGTAGGCCATACAGTTGCTGCCCTGGTAAAAATTTAAAAACTTAGGAAACCTACCTACCACAAAAATATTTATAGAATGTGTGATTCCTGTATACACACATTGGGATCCTTACTGGTGCTTTGGAGTTCAGCACTGTGCAGAGATCCTCCTTTTTTGTTATAAGGGAGGAGACTGGAGCACTTATGGAGTTGTCTGTATGCAATGAAGATGGTCCTTACAACCAAACCATACCAATGATTGCCCAACTCAGTCAGTGTTGTGTTTGTTACTTGTGGACATAACCATGCACATTTTTAGAGATCTTAAAAAAAGCAAAATGAATATATGTAATTCACTGTTGATCATATTTCAGCTCATGTGACTTGTCTAGCCTGCAGACTTACCTCTCTAAGGAAACTGTTCTGTGCCCCCTCATCAAAGTTGTGAAGTTCCTTCAGCAAGTTTAAGGCCCGTGCTCCTTGGGAAAATGAAGGATTATTGGATATGTTTTACAGGCTGTTATAGAATTGATGGAACGCCGTTATCTATACTTGTACATTTTTTTTCTTTCATTCTCTTGTTCCGTCTAACTCACTCTACTCACTCACACTAATATTCGTGGCTCTCACATTTGTGATACATATTTCTCACTCCATACTAGGATCATTTGTCCCAGAGGCAGCTACTCTCTTATTAGATATGTATGGATGTTACGGCAGATTTATTGGCATGGTCTGCTAGAGGTTAACAGCATCTGATTTTAGGGGTTACAACGTGTAATGTAATGTAAAAGTATTATTGGTCTAGTGAACGCTGTGACGTTTCAGCGTTAGTTGTCACGCACGGTGACCAAGAGACGAGACCCTTTTCTAGACGACCGTCGAACCGATAAGACGTGTCCTTGGAATGTTTTATTGCCGGGCTTATATTGCCGCACAATTATAGTACATTAAATAATGGACATGGGTCAGTCCAATGTGATAACGAAGAAAGATGAAGGTACAGGTTAGTAATTGACTAAACCTTGTCAACGTGAATATATAGTCCGCCTTAGTTATTCTAATGCCAGACGCATAATCTCACTGTCGGTGTATTGGATTTTCCAACCACGCGTGCATACAGTTATGCGGTTCTGACTACTATGTTTTCAAGCTAGGAGACAAAGGACTGATTTGTAAAGGAATAATATTTGAAGTATGAACTGCAACTTATTATTTATAATTCTTCATGATGACCATGTGTAAACTGTTCTTGTATGGAATCGATATAATAAATGTTTGTGGACTCGAGAAAGGACTTATCAAATCTATAACGTCAGAATTTGACTGTATGATGAAGTTGTCAATATTATATCCCACCTTCGCGTACTTCACCATCAAGAGCACGATCTCATAATTTACTGAGAAAAGACAATGGATAATTATATGTAAACGTAAATAGAAGAGCCAGTAAAACACCAGGAGCTTAACAGTGTTAACACTCAGCGTTGGTCATATTTGACACCCGTGCCAAAACAACTCTCTGAGCGTGGCTTTTAGTCTATCATGAATTAAAATTACGGCACAGGGTGGAAAATAATTGCGGAGTCAAAGAGTTAATACTCCATACATATCTACTAAGGGAGCTGCTGCCTCGGGCACGATTGATCCTAGGGATCTGGATGTAAAACCAAGCCTAAACATTATTGTATTTTCTTAAATTACTGAATCGTGTAACGGTAACCTGTAACTGTTTTGTTGCACTTGACAATGATTATCGCTGTTGCATTGCGGTATCAACTATGACCATTGGCCTTAAACACCTACAGCAGAATTCTGTGATTAATAGTATCAAAATCATTTGATTGTTCTTCAAATTTGTGACTTCTCTTTTGCACTTTAACGAAATAAACGATCTTTAAAAGTGCTTCATTTAGTTCATGGGGGATCTTTGAATGAAGAGGCCAAGAAATAATAGAATTACTGCACCCATGTGCATGATGTGCAAGGCAACATATGAGGTTGTGCAAGGCAACATATGAGGTTGTGCAAGGGATTGGCAACCTCATTATGTAAAACAAATTGCCACCAAAGCCACCACTTCAAGAGCATGTGAATGTTTGGTACAGGCTTCCTGCAAGGGAACCAGCTACAGTGTTGGCCCTATGCTTCATCAGGAGCACAAAGGAACATGATGATGACGATCTTGACCAACTTATCTTTTTTTCCTCACTATGTTGACCAACTCGTCATTTTTTTCAACTATGTTTATCTTTATAGTTGGAGGAACATACAGTGACATCAAAATAAGAATGCAAAAAGCAAGAGGAGCTTTCATTACATTAGGAAATTTATGATCAAAAGAAATCAAATCCATAAAATTTAAATCTTGAACTCAAATGTAAAGTTGGTCCTGTTGTATGGCTCTAAACATGAAAAACAACAAAATCAACAACCAAGAAGGTGTAGGCACCATCACACATACATTACCTTCTAACCATTACAACATATCTGCTTCCTTTTTTTATTTTATCATTGTGTCATTTCTCTTTTCTTGCAACTATCAAATAATCTCTGCTTCCTTCTTCTTCATCTTCTTTGTACACTCTCAGACGTCTACTTGAATATTTCCAAAGAAAGCAGTAGTCAGCTTGAGGTTATTTGTATCTCCGTAGAGTTTTTTCTGGTATGGTACTGGATTGCTGGTATCCCAATGTTACCCCTAGCTTGCTAACTATTACTAACCTTAACAGCCTGCCCAAAGAATCCTTGACCTAGTACCTCTCCAAACAACAGATCAGCTGCCCTGAATGCCCTGTGATCTTGCTGAAGATCAGAGAATGAGTGAGAACGGTTAAGCTCCAAGCTCTTCCGTTTTACTGGAGGGCGAGGAGATGGAGATTTGCTGCGGCGATGCTTGTTTAGAGTTACTTCCCTTTGGAATGACTGTTTGTTGTTGATGCGTTTTTCTGACTTCTCTGTGTATCGGAGTACACATTTGGCACAGTCTAACCCTACCCCCAACCCAGCAATGAACGGTCATTCCAAAGGGAAGTAACTCTAAACAAGAGATCTCTAAAATAGTCTTTTGCCGAATAGGCCTAATGTTCCCTGATGCATAAAATATGACTAATATGAAGTTGTGTATGGACATGGCAACCTCATTATCTAAAAACAATTGCTACAGAAACCACTGTTGCAGGAGAATATGCCTTAACACAGGCTTTCGCCAGGTGGCCAGCTGCAGTTGTGACTTCATGCCCCAGAAGGACCAAAACAGAAGACATTGGCAGATCCAAGAGGCTGGCGGCTGGGTGATCGCCCCTCCCCTGGGACTTTGAAAATCTTTATTTCATATCAACCGCTCCAATATTTTTCCTTCCATGTGGGACTTAAATGTAAGTAATCGTTAGGTCAGACGATCGACATGTTTGGTACTGGACAATGGTAATTACCCTAAAGGTTGCGAATGTAGTTTGCAAGTATTTCTACATGGTGGGGCAATGAAAGACAATAAAGGGAACCACCATACAACAATGAGACAACAGACGGCACCTGGTGGGTGACACAAGGGGGGCTTCATTCAAGCCGCTAAACCAGGGGACTTTGTGACAAGAGGTGGATAATTTCTGGACCGGGCGACCAATCGCAAATCAAAAAATGTTATGCTATACTATAAAAAATATATGAATTTTTATCAAATTTCGTATCTTTGTAGTTGTACCTTACTTTTATGTAATTATGTTATAAATAGTTATATTTATTTTTTTATATTAAAATTAATATTTTTTGAGTTACTGTACAATAAAACTATCAAGTTGCCACATTTTTTGAAAATTCGTTATTTTATTTTTTAATCCTCTAAAAATATGTGTAAATTGGAGGGGGGTGGAAGCCTTATCATACTTATGTATCACCCCTCTCTTGAACAATTCCTAGATTCACCAATGAAAAGAGATGATGATGGTGTTGATAATGATGCTCATGATAAACGTCTCTCTTTATTACCATTTTGTCTCTTTTCATCAATCTTTCCTGTTGTCACAGCGTATTCCAGCTTTCCTCTTCTCACAACATGCCAAAACATAGTGGGTTGCTTCCTTCTAATGTGTCATAAGCTTCCTTTCTGCTTTGGCCTCTTTCTGGACATCCTCATTAGTCATTCTAGCTGTCCATGGTATTCATGAGCCTCCGACTGACAGAGTGGTTAGAGCGCTGGTGTCTCATGGCAAAGGTACCGATTCACGGTATCAACACGCTTCAGTCTACCCAACTGTAAATGGGTACCTGACTTTGTACTTGAGTTATGGAAGGAAAAGGCAGCGATGAAAGGAACTGGTAACCCCACCTATTGATGCTGGACTTAGTATGTTGAAGTCTCTAACACTTCACTCCCCTACTGCAGTATCTGCTATGGGACTACCTTTACTTTACTCTTATAGTATTCACAGTAACAGCGTTGAGTGGCAAAGTGCCTGGGTTTGAAACTTGGTAATGTCACGCTCTAGTCTACCTAGCTGCAAATGGGTATCTGACTCTGCACTTACGTTAGGGAAGGGGCAGTGAGGAAGGGAACTGAAATGCTTGAAGTAGCAGTAGTGTTGTTCTTTCTTTGCTCCCCCCCCCCCCCCCCCCCCCCCGGAACTAGGTGGGGGAGGTTTAACTGTTACAGGAAGACTATTCAGATGCGTTGAGAAAAAGTTTGTGAGATATTAAAAATATTACACTGGTTTCTCTTAACTCTTTGACTCTGCAGCAATGGCCTGACTGTTGGTCAGTTTTTGATGCCTGTGCTGAAACAACAGTGAGACATTTGTTTTTAGTTTATAAAAAAATAAACCCTAAAATTCACCCATTTAATTCAGTCTATGTGTTAAATGCATAGGTTGACTTCTGTTACTATTTAAACAACCAATTTGAGTGTAGATAAGCAGTGTGTGTAAGTCTTTTGATGTTATTATTACAATGTGTGTGACGATTCACGTGTTTGCATTTTGCTACAGAACTATGTCCGGATTTATACATTCAAATTCTAAGCCCCTGAAGTGAATAATTATGTCAATCTTACTTAGAGACACCGATTATTGTTTAATAGTTACAGTTTGTTGTCAGATGAAGGGATTGGTGCAGAAATGTTAGAGATTAGATTTAGCTCATGCATGGGCATGGCCGTAGCCAGGCCCATCAAAAAACAACAGAACTAGACCTACAGTTACATCTAATGACTATTCATATGTAGAAGATTGAGCTAAGGACACCGTTAAAACCTGAAACAAGTGTAAACAAATTTTTATGTAACTTTATTCCAGTTTATTTGTTTGAAAATTATGTAATGCACAATTCTATTTGTTTTGTGATTTTTATAAGGGGTCATAGTAAAAATGGTGTGAACACCGCTAAATGTGGCCATATTCAATGTTTTATTACTTTGTAAATGGAATATCTTGATGTTTTAAGACTAAAAAGAAAATGTTGTCTGTAACAATAAATTATCTTTGATAAGTAATATTGTAAAAGGATCTTTTTAGTTTTCTTTTTTTCAATTTCCATGCAGCATGTTTTTTATGAATATCAAATGTACTTGCGTTAATACTAACGGAAATACTGTATTTTATTACTCTATCCATTTCGCCACAGTTTGATATATAATATGTGCATGTTCACATAAAAGATTTACATACAATTTACAATAGAAGATGGTACACTTCATTGTTTAGAATTCTTTAAAAAATAATTCCGGCACAAAAGCAAAAATAATTACAGAAGCAAAGAATTTAACAGCCACGTAGTCAAAAGTTTGTATAAATTAGCACTGCATGTCCAAACTGAGAAAAATATATCATTGCTGTAGAATCAAAAATGAGAAAAGATAGAAGAAAAATGCATCTGTGGCTGCATCAGGAGCATACCTTTTATGTTGGAGTGAACCATCCAGCCAGACTTTTATAGGCTTGTCCATTACTGCTTCATATTCAGACACCGAGAAGTTGATGGTATCATCTAATGAAATATTTCTAGATGGCAGGTTCTTGATGGAAGATGAGGATGAATCAAATGAATCCTCTTCTGATGGCAGCTGAAGGGGGGATACATCTCTTTCCAGCATAGCATAAACTGGGTCATGGAAGTCCATTTGAAAACTCATCATCTGCTAAAGTAAAATATTATTTCACAGTCTACATTAAGAATGGTAATTCATGATGTCACTGCAGAAAGTACTATGGAACTACAAGAAACCACAATATCACCAAAAAACATCATGAAAAGTAACACAGGGAGTTCATCAGGGAGTGTCTATAAAAAAGATGGACAAGCAGTAAAAAGTTGGACCTACAAGAACTGGGCAGAGAGAACTGTAGAGAGACAATTACTAAAGGTAGTAATAGAGAATACTTGCTCCTGAAAATTATTCTTTTGTCAGTTGCAAATTCTATACTGAGCTTACAGAGACGTTGTTTTTTATGTGGTGTATGGGTAATATTCTTGCTTTTCAAGATGGAAGACTGGGGTTCATCTCCTGTGAGTAACCTAACTGTGACAGACCTGCCAGTTCATCACTCTTCAGCTTCCCAAGGAACATTTCTTCTTCTTTTCTTTGATCCTTAGCCATGGACCGTCAAAGCAGTCAGTGGCCATCACGCCTAGTGGCGTCTTGTAGGGCAACAACAAAATGATTCCACTTTGCTCGGTCGGTGGCCATTCTTCGTACGGTGCCCCAACTCCTGTTCGTTCTCAAAAAACGTATACCAGGTCTTCCTGTCCCGTGTCATCAGCTCATGGTCTGTCCACGTCTTATTCATTCCTTCATTTCTTCTTCCATGTGTGATGGTCAAGTAGAATTTACATCATTTTTTGGTTGTCCTGACTGTACTTGTTGAAGTTTTTGTGGCAATATATTCCTATAGGATGAGTTAGCCAGCCCCATGCCCAATCCACCTTAGTTGCCTCTCGTGACACGTTTGGTAGGTCACAATGATACGCTTCTTTGCTCCCATTTCTGCCCTTGTAACACACATGCACAAAGAACTATAGGAGTTCACACATTTTGAAAAACAAGTGGGGAAAAAAAATGTAAACATGCAAGAAAGAAATAAAATTTCAAAACACAGCTAAAGTTGGTGGGAGGAGGGACTTCAAAATGGATTTAAAACTAATGGGCTGTACCTCCTCCAAAGTATTATCCAAGATTGTCATTTCATTCACTTCTAGAACCTTATCTCCTGCTGCAAAACCACACAACCCTGGGCTCGAGTCTTGCCTGTAAGGGAATCAGTTTTAAAAAAACAAAAGAATTAGAATACAGGAGTATATTAAATGAGTATTTTAAATGCTAAAAAAACCTGAGATAATTCAGCATGAAAACAATCTAAAATATAAACATCATCCTCAGTGTTATGCACTAACAAACGATAAAGAAGAATCTGTGAAAGAAGAATTTTATGCCAGATTACATAATGCATTGGACAAAAAGAAAAGAAAGGACATCATAATTTTGATGGGGGACCTAAATGCAAAAATAGGAACAGACAACTTCTCAAGAAATCATGGGAAAGCAAGGATTAGGTATGATGAACGAGAATGGAGAACTATTAACTAACTTCTGGTGATCAGATTGCCTTCTGCATAGAGTTTCCTATCATTAACATAACATGATTCCATGTAAAAAGTAATCCAATATAATTCAGCGTGAAAATCATCATCATCATCACTTTCTTTTGTACTCCCTACAGAACATGGAACCACCACCGTTGCTATGCTCCCACCAAAGAATTATGTGCCCCAATTTGTTTTGTGTAATAAGGTTGCCAGCCCCATGAAAAATATCATAGTAGTTGCCTTGTACGACATACCTGAAGGTTCAGTTGTCATTTTCTTTCTATGTCTCTTCAAAAAACCCCGAGAACGTAAAAATCCAAGATAATTCAGCATGAAGAAACGCTATAAATGAAAATAAAAGCAGGGAAAAATGTATGTTCTCATCCAGAGTTTGAAATGGAAATAGAGACAATGATTTCAGTTATGAAATAAATTAATGATGTGAAGCGAATTTATAAGGAGAAAAGTACTCACTCAGGCACCTGAAAATTGGGAGCAAGATTACCTCCCTTTAAAACACACTTGTGTTTGTTAGTGGCAGAACCCCTTCTAGTGTGGCTCGCATGTGAAGTTGTTACGGGTGGCTGAAGGTTTCTGTGTTTTGCTGGCCGTTGTAGCTGTTGATTTTCATTATGCTGATGTGTGTGGATACTACGATGGTTGCTTTGATGCTGGTGATGTGAATATGACTTGTGGTCTTTATTTATAAAAATAACGAAGAAAAACAAATATACACAGTAAATGATTTTTAAAAGAACTCTGACTTATCGCCGACAATTTCCGAGATCGAAGCCTGGTTGTGTCATGTTCCAGTCTACTCAGCTGTAAATGGGTACCTGACTGTGCTCTTGAGTTAGGAAAGGCAAAGGAAGTGATGAACTAGCTGGTTACCCCACCTCATAAAACTGGACCTAGTCTAGTAAAATCTCTAACATTTCACTACCCTACGGCAGTATCTGCTGTTAGAGTACCGTTACCTTTAATATAGTTTGGTTTGGTTTTAAGGACAATCTTCATTGCACACGGACAACTCCATCAGTGCTCCGATCTTCTCCCTTATATCACACAAGGAGGGTCTCAGCACAGTGCACGTACTATGTAGCAGCGGCGAGAATCCCAATGTGTGTATATAGGAATCACACATTCTATAAAGATTTTTTGTGGTGGGTAGATTTCTAGCGTTGCAATTCGTTCCGCACAGAATATGAGAGAATTATTTCTAAGAGACTCATATTCTGTGCGGAACGAATTGCAACGTTCTTTTGGAGATTACCTAAATATCATTTATGTATATCTTTTATATATACCTTTTATATATATATATATATATATATATATATATATATATATATATATATATATATTATATATATATATATATATATATATATATATATATATATATATAATGCTTTGGATATATATATATTACTCAAACATTAAAGAAAAGAATCAAATCTTTCGAAGCAAAGTGTTACAGAAAAATTCTCAGAATATCTTGGACCAAGAAGAAGAAAAATATAGACATCCTACACGACCTGAACATCGAGGAAAACTGGCTCATAAACAATATCATGTCCCGGAAACTGAAATATTTTGGCCACATTAAACGTCATAGTGGCTTAGAGAGAGAGCAGTGATGGAGGGTATGGTACCTGGAAGGCGAGGCAGGGGCCGACCAAGACGACGGTGGACACAGGACATTGAGGACACCTTGAACATGACAATGGAGGAGGCAGGAGTGCTGGCTAGAGATCGAGAGTCTTTCAGGTGGGCTGTGATGAGAGCGACGTTCTGCAAAGGACATGCTACATGATGATGGTGATTATATATATATATATATATATGTATTTATATATATATATATATATATATATATATATATATATATATATATATATATATATATATATATATATATCAAGAGTATAATAATCGTATATGCCCCTACCGATGTTGGGGCTATATAAGATTAGCTACGGTATGCATGATTACGTAAGCATGGGCGTTCACAAGGAGCAGGTAACAGAATACAATCTCCTCAATTTAAGGCCATACATTATGCCACCCTGACAATGACGTCACTGTAAGACAAAATAAAACTGAGGAAAAAAAAGTTTCCTCAGACATCACCATTAATTAAGCGCTTGTGGATTTTAAAAGTCGACTCCATTTTACCCAAGCTATATTGCTTCCGTAACAAGAGAAAAGTACTTATTTATGGCTGGGTACACAGAAAACCGAAAAAAAAAAAGAACCATGCAGAATAGAATTGGAAGGAGAAATTAAAGGGATAAAGAAGACAGAGAAATATCACACGTAACCATGTTTATATCACACGTAACCTTGATAATATCACACGTAACAGTGGTTATATCACATATAACCGTGTTTATATCACGCGTAAGTGTTTATATCACACGTAACCGTGCTTATATCACACGTAACCGTGGTTATATCACACGTACCGTGGTTATATCACACGTAACCGTGGTTATATCACACGTAACCGTGAGCGAATAGCATAGGGCAGGACTCGGCAAGAATTGTTTGAGCCTGTGCTCCTTGGGGAGGGGATGGGTAATGAATGAACACAGTGGCGGATATATATTTTGGGGGCACTGATTCTGGGACTCTTGGTGGGGCCCCTTTTATTAAAAAAAAGTCTTGGCGGATGGGCAAGAAACGTATTATAGAGAACATTGAACTTGGGACTCTGAAGCTCAAGCTTTATAGCAGATCCGCCTCTGAATGAATGAATAGTATATCGCCAACTGGCCAGGTGTCTCACAGATTACTCACGGGGGGATCAAACCCTAAGCTCCCATCATGAGAAGCAGTTACTTTTAGTGGCGGTATCGATTTTACTAACAGGAGAAGGGGCGAGGGGCACTTTCTGGCTCAAACGTTAAGCCTGGTTTTTTAATTTGTGTTTAATGTATTTAGCTTAATTCTCAGTTTCCTTTCTCTGCTCTTTTTGTTCATTTGTCCGCGATGAAGATTTTGAGGATGTAACATAAGCAGTTTCTGTGTCCTTTGTTTGAGTAAGGCGTAAATTGCCTAATTTCGCTCCTTGTTAAGCACGGAACAAACACTTTAGCTGATCCCATTGCATTAAAACTGCAACAAGCAGCGAAAAGCGTAAATGGGAAAACCCTGGAACAAGTCAAGAGCTATGTATATCTTGATCATATAATAGCAGAAGATGGCAGATGTGAAACAGAAATCAAGAAGAGAATAGGAATGGCCAAGGCTACATTCAATAACATGAAACATATACTGACATCCAAACAGTTATCTCACAAATTAAAACTGAGAATCATAAAGTGTTATATATATTCTGCATTTCTGTATGCGGCAGAAACATGGACGATGTATAAGCATTTGGAAGAAAGAACTGAGGCTCTTGAAATGTGGATATATAGAAGAATGGGGCGTATCTCATGGAAAGAGATGAAAACAAATAAGGAGGTCATAGAAAATCTAGGTATGAAAAGAGAACTAATGAGGGAGATCAAAGTTCGGCAGCTAAAGTACTTTGGCCACATAAAAAGGCATAACACCTTGCAGAAGACCATAATAGAAAGGAGAGGTGAAGGCAAACGTGTAAGGGAAAGACAGCGCTATAAGTGGGAAGATAACATCAAGAGATGGACAGGGAAGAGCCTATCAGAGTGCACCACCAAGACAAGAGACAGAAGACGTTGGAGATCCTTTACAGCCAACCTTCGTTGTGGAGATGGCAGCTGATGATGATGACCATCTCCTACCATGAACTGCTTACACAGTGGTCAAATAGGTAATGCACACCATCATTGCAGGCAGACGCTGGAACTGGGTTGACCATGTCCTCAGAAGGGACCCCGATGCCATCTCAAGAACTGCTATGCTATGGACCCCTGAAGGACGGCGAAAGAGAGGCAATGGTTAATATGTCTAACCTGAGACTGATTTTACGTGAGTATCCATTTTTTTCCCTGTACAATGACAGTGTCCTCTCGCCATTCAGGCAGATACTCGCCGATTTCGGAGGTACCCATTAGAGCTGGGTCGACTCAGGAACCGTTCAGGTTATTCCAGTCCCTGGTCGAAGACACTCCTTCAAATGTCCTCGCCAGGGCTCGAACCTGGATCACCCGATCGCCAGCGCAGTGTGGTAACCATTACACCAGCGCGGCTCCCATTTTAGTTTTAATTTTCCACCGCTCTATCGCTGTGCGGTAGCGATAAAAGTTACATAGAGGTTGAAACTTATTATAAACTAGCAATAACCCGTTAAAATTGACAGGTTATTAATTATAGTGTGTTGTTTCTGTTACATGTATTACAGACGGTACTACCACTACTGTGGTCATTTCATTGCAGGCGACCGTCATTAGATATTTGTAGTGAAAATTATATGGATGTATTAAATATGAAGACGCGGAGTAACGTTCCTAAATGACATGTGATAATGATAATGATCTAATGGACCATAAATTGACTAAATAACTAACATTTCTTTTATGACAACATGTCTCGTAATTGTTCGTGCATATTTTAAAGTCTTGCCCTGGTCGATTTATTGCCTCTGAGAAGCCATGGTCGACTTACTGCCTCTGAGAACAACGTTCAAAGTTTGACGAAACTCCAGTTCATGTACTGTTTATCAATTGTGTTGTTGCTGTAAAGGGGTGCGAGGCTTCTTAAGATGCTGTAAAGGGGTGCGAGGCTTCTTAAGATGCTGTAAAGAGGTGCGAGGCTTCTTAGATGATGTAAAGAGGTGCGAGGCTTCTTAAGATGATGTAAAGGGGTGCAAGGCTTCTTAAGATGCTGTACAATGGTGCAGGATCTCTAAAAGGTTAAGAAACGCCGCCCTAGACGTTAGTACGTAGCCACCTTCGGTCATAACTGACTATGGGAATGCGCCCCTGAGGTGAATGCATTCCGTTGTTTGTTGGTTTTTTTTTTTTTGGTTTTTTTTTTAACCTGGTGCTCCTTACAGCGTCTTCTTATCTCTTCTGCTTGTTGTTAGAGCTTCCGCCTGAGGTGGCGCCGTAGGGAGCATCACCAATTGGTGCGATCGGCAGCTTCATCCTCCCAGGTTGCTGGATTTATATCCAGTGCCCTCATGTCTCTCTTGTACATATCTTTGAACCTCAACTGCGGTCGCCCGACTGTTCTTTTGCCATCTGCCAGTTGTCCGTACACAATATCGTTGGGAATACGACAATCTTCCATGCGCTGGACATGGCCAATCCAGCGTAGTCTGCGCTGTCTAAGCACTGTATGCATGCTTCGAAGTCCAGCATTTGACAGCACCTCAACATCTGTCGCTTTGTCCTTCCACGAAATACCAAGGATGTGGCGTAGACACCGTAGATTTAAGGTATTGAGCATTCTTTCTAGCTAAGCATAGGTTCTGCATGTCTCGCTGCCATATATAAGCGTGCTAGTGACGCAAACATTATATATGAGACAAACATAAAGGTATGTTATCAGGAACTCGTAGGAAATAAAGAAGTAGAACACAAGACAACAGAAAAACAACAGACATGAGTGGCTTACCCAGGATTCGAACCCTGGACCTTCCGTGTGACAACCCCGCCTAGCTATGCAAGCGAATCACACTATCCTCCCTGCCATCTACGCATCACCAATAAATGATGTTTCGATGACAGGTCATTAGTGCGATCCGCAAGACATAACACCGGAAGTTTAACATGGGCAGTTCAGCCTATTAATGACGTAATCACTTCTGTTGTTCCCCCTATTATACAGTATTGGCCAGTCCAACAAGGCAAAGACCTTAATACTGTGTCCAGTAAATGATAGTAGACTTAGAACAGTAAGAACAGGACAGAGGGTAGGTTTGGTATTGTATAAACATTTATAACACATAAGGAAGGGAAACCCGAAACCTGCAAACAGTAAATTAATATGAGACAAACATAAAGGTATGTTATCAGGCACTCGTAGGAAATAAAGAAGTAGAACACTAGACAACAGAAAAACAACAGACATGAGTGGCTTACCCAGGATTCGAACCCTGGACCTTCCGTGCGACAACCCCGCCAACATTATATACCGCAGCTTTGGTGGTATTCATTGTGAGTACGTGGCATACCTAGCCAAGGAAAAACAAATCCAGTCCAATGTTTAAACCTTAGTTGTAGAAGTAAGTTTAGAATTGTTTTCCCTTCCTGTTGTTAGTGTTTTATGTCCAAATTTATATACATAACTCCGCCTATGCCGGTCCCAAGCCCGGATGAAAAAGGAGGAGGGCGGCCTGCATGGAGGCCGTAAGGAGGCAGCCCCTCCACCATGCAAAGGCACAAAAGGCCAATCACCTGTTTGCTTTAAATCACGATTACGAGCAATACAAGAGAGAAAACTGGACTGATTCTAAAGGCGACGAACTGGAACGGACTACGGACTACGACTTATGGAACTTGGAACACAAGAAGTATAAATGGGAAGGAAGAGGAGCTGGTGGAAGAGATGAGGAAAGCAAAACTAGAAATCCTGGCTATAACGGAAACAAAGAAAAAAGGACAAGGAGTCATGGATCTCGATGGCAACACGCTGCTCTACAGTGGTGTACCCATATCTCAAAGAGCTAAAGGGGGCGTGGGTTGCATTGTGGCCCAAAATCAAAAAGATAGTATCAAGGGATGGAACTTTGTCTCGGAGCGCATTATGGTTGTTAAACTAAAAGAAGAAGAAACCATAGTCAACCTGGTCATAGTGTATGGGCCAAATGAGGATGAGAGAGCAGAGGTCAAGGAGGAATTCTTCGAGCTGCTTCAAAGGACAGTGGATGACTGCCTAGATGAAGTTATCGTGCTCGGAGATTTTAATGCCAGAGTTGGAAATGACCATGCTAGATGGGGTGGAGTTATCGGAAGATATGGAGAAGATACTCTCAATGACAACGGAAAGCGACTCCTTAGATTCTGCAGTGAGCAGAATCTGATCATTACAAACACAAAGTTCCCCCATAAGCGCATACATGCATACACTAGATGTGAACCAACAAAGAATGAGAAGTCAGTGATCGACTATGCCATTGTTCGGAGAAGCTCATTTAAATATGTCCGAGATGCTAGAGTCTGGAGGGGGCCAGAGATTGGAAGTGATCACTACCTGCTAACAATCAAAATAACAACTGAAAGAGTTGCTCAGCCTAGGAACTGCCCAACATCACGCAAGAAACCAAGTAAACGAGCAGGAGAAATGAGCATTAGGACCTACAAGCTGAGAGAGCCAGAAATTAAGACCAGATATCAGGGGCTTATTGCTGCAGCGGTGAGCAACACAGAAGAACGACCTGATGACTTGGAAACCCTCTGGATTAAATTCAAGGATATCATAAAGACAGCTGCTGCAGAAGCATGCAGTGAAGTCCGACTTGGGAACAAGAGAAAGAGGACACCTTGGTGGACAGAGGAAGTCAAAGAGAAAATAAGAGAGAAGAAAATGACATGGAAACAATACTTAGGAGCTAAAAACACAACAGGACAAATGGAAAAATATAGAGAATATGTGACACCCAGAACAGAAGCAAAGAACAAAGTGCTAGCAGCAAAACAGAAGTCCTGGGAAGAATTTGGAGAAAAGCTAGAAAAAGATGCACAAGAAAACCAGAAATTGTTCTATAAGACCCTAAAGAACACGAGGAAGGAAAAACAATGCCCTCTCAAATTTATAAAGGACAAGCAAGACAAATTGCTTACTGCCCCGAAGGAAGTAATGGAAAGATGGAAAGAATATTTCTCAGAACTCCTGGATGGTGAGCATGGTGAAGCATCAGAAATGATAAACACTAGCACAGAAGAGAAAACCAATGATGGTGAAGATGACATAAAGATGGAAGAACTGAAGGCAGCACTGGAGAAAATCAAGATAGGCAAAGCAGCAGGGCATGATGGTATAACACCAGAAATGGTTAAGTTCATGGGAGCATCAGGCGACCTATTACTCTTAAGGGTTTTACAGGCAGCGTGGTACAACAAGACCATACCAAAGGATTGGGAGATTGCCATCATAACACCAATTTTCAAAAAGGGTGACAATCGACAGTGTGGAAACCATAGAGGCATATCCCTTCTCAGTGTCCCTGGTAACATCTACTCTAGAATCCTAGAGCAGAGACTCCGACGCCTAGCTGAGCCACAATTGGATGAGGTCCAGTGCGGATTCCGAGCAAACCGAAGTACTCAAGACCTAATCTTCACACTCAGACAGCTGAGTGAAAAGGCCCTTGAGTATAAGAGTGAGATGCATCTTTGTTTCATAGATCTGGAAAAGGCGTTTGACAGAGTCCCCTGGAGCAAACTTTGGGACTGTTTGGCAAGGAAGAACATTCCAGCACCTCTGATTCATGCTATACAGAGCTTCTACAAGTCTTGCAGAAATTATGTGAGGACAGCAAACCATAAGTCAGAAGAGTTCAGGACCACCACTGGTGTAAGACAAGGTGATATCCTATCACCTTACCTCTTCATACTCCTTATGGACGATGTCATCAAGGCATGTAAGGAGAGAACAAGAAAGTATTCAGTGGGGTAATGGAAGATGAGACAGGTCTATATTTCGGAGCTGGCATTTGCTGATGATGTTACCCTGATTGCTAAATCAGAGGCACATCTCCAATCCAACCTGCAAGTCTGGAAGGAAGAGCTGGAGAAGAGAGGGATGGTCATAAGCAGCTCTAAAACAAAATCCATGGTGATATCACGAGAAGAAAGAAGACATCAGATTAAGCTGGGAGAACAGGTCCTGGAGCAGGTCGACCACTTTAAATACCCCGGAGCTATTATAGACCGAAAGGGAGGCATCAAAGAAGAGTTGGCCACTCGAAAAGCAGCAGCTGGGAGACTTTTTCAGGTCATAAATCGAGGATTCCTCAGCAAGAGAGAGGTTGGTAAGAAAACGAAGATGGCTGTATACCGCTCTACCTATGTCCCAGTCTTGACATATGGATGCGAGTCATGGGCAATGACTACAACCCATAAAAGCCAGATCCAAACCTCAGAAATGAGGTATCTGAGGAAGGTGGTTGAAGTAACAAGAAGATACATGGTACGCAACCAGACGATACGTCAAGGCCTTAAATCCTACCCCCTGCAGACCCAAGTAGAACAGTCCCAATTAAGATGGTTTGGCCATGTCTGCAGAATGGGAGAAGATCGGATACCACGACAAGCATGGGAAACAAAGAGCCAAGGATCCAGACCCCGAGGACGACCCAGAGTCCGCTGGGAGGACAACATTAGACACTCTTTGAAGGACCGAGGACTAGAATGGAACCATGCCAGGAGGAAGACAGCCGATAGGATAGTCTGGCGCTCTCTCTTCCAAACCTCTACACCTCACGGTAGAAGGAGAACGACTAAGTAAGTAAGTAAGTATTTATATACATATTTTATGAAGGAAAGTGAATCCTTCATCTTCTTCCTTCCTTCGTTCTTTTTTCTTTCTCTTCTTCTTCTTCCTTTTTTCTTTCCTTCCGCTTCTTCATCTTCTTTCATCATCTTCTTCTTCACCCGTCTTCTGCTTTCTTGTCTTCTTCTTGCACTTTCAGGCGTCAACGTGCATATGTATAAAGAAATCAGTGGTCAGCCTGAGATTGTGGCTAGCTCCATAGAGTTTGTCCATCTATAGTACTGGTGACGGCCATATATGCTTTCTCTTTTCCTCATATGCTGGTCACTTTTGCCGCAGATGTTCAGCAGTCGTTTTATCTGTGCTATTGAAATACTCATCAGCAGTTCCAATCTTTAGATTGTTGAGTAGACAACGGGTAATAAATTAAGAAGAGTAAACATCTAGTCCATGACTAAGTGTATCTTACATGCTAGTCCCAGACCGTGTTATGTGAAGAGCATGGTATCAACGTCTTCAGATTTACACGTAACCGTGTTTAGATTACACGTAACCGTGGTTAGATTACACGTAACCATCTTTGGATTACGGGTAACCGTCTCTGGATTACACGTCAGCGTGTTTAGATTACACAGAACCGGTTTACATCACACGTAACCGTTTTTAGATTACACAGAACCGTGTTTATATTACATGTAACGGTGTTTAGATTACACGTAACGGTGTTTAGATTACACGTAACCGTGTTTAGATTAGACGTAACAGTGTTTACATCACGCGTAACTGTGTTTAGATAACATGTAACCGTGTTTAGATTACATGTAACCATGTCGAAATTACATGTAACTGTGTTTAAATTACGCATTACCTTCTTAACATTTCACGTAACTGAAAAGGAAAAGAAAAGAAAAAAAAAACACATAACTGAAAATGTACAAACGATTTCTTAGGGGTTTTCATTATGTTGATAAATCATAATTTATTCATCACTTTCCTTTTCGCACCACTGCAGCTATGTCCCTTGTAGGACGCGCGCACCAAAGCATTCATGTGCGTGTGCAACAGTGGCTTCTGCTGCAATGTGTTTAACCTGACAAGACTGCCAGGCCAATGCACTGTGGTTAGTATTACCAAAATAACCGTGTGCAAAATGTGTAAAGTAAAATGTACAGGTAATCCGAGAGCAGATACTGCCGTAGGGCCGTGATGTGTTAGAGATTTACGTCTACCATGGTTTCAGCTTTATGAGATGGTGTGACCAGTTCCCTTCCTCGCTGCATTTGTTTACTGTTTATCAAGAACAGTCAGGTACCCCTTTTCACACCTGGGTAGACTAGATCGTGACTCGACCTAGTTTCGAACCCTGTTTCTTTTCCTTGAGCAACAGGCGCTATAACCACTCTGACTACAATCAGTAAATGGTGATGTATCTTTGACGAGTGAGTAATTGTAGAGGTGCTAACGTGTGAGAGGTGCATTTGTTTACAGCATTCTATAAAATGTCTGGATTTAGACAATATAAATTTAAGTCAGTTGACTGTGACAAAACAGATCGACGATCTAGATTTATCATTGACTTTGCCTTGTTAACCCCATTACAGACACAGACGCAAGACAAGAAGAAAATGCTGGAAACGAGGTCACAGGGAAAACATAAAACATGCTGTAGATGAAGTCTTTTATTACAAATAAGGGAAGGAAACATAGATGAAGTCACATGACACCAAACAAATGTTCCCTCTAATTATTAATGGCCTGGGTGCGCAATTATTTCAAATTGTATAATTTTTTACCCCAAGGGTAAAAACGTGTTCGCACGTAATTGAGTGCGTGTATTTTAAATTAAGATACCAGATCACAAGGTCTTTTATATTCGGACATGTGCCCTAATATAACCGATGTGTCTAGGTTCAACGGCGCGCGCCTTGCCAAAAAATATGTATTTTCCAATGGACGGTAGCTTTTGTGTTGTTCTTATTTTTATTATCATATTCTTTCGGATTTGTTTGTGTGTGTGTGTGCGCAGTTCAATTTGATATGTGCGCTGATTTCATAAACTGTGCGCTTAGAGGGAACTAAACCCCCCTGTGACGATACAGTTGTGCGATCTCACGTCCACTCCGGCAGGATCACTTTTTCTGCATTTTTCTCTTCCTCTCAGTCATCGCTTTTATTTGGCATAATTGTTATGGCGTTTCATTCATTATTTTACTCTCTATGCCGAATCTAGTAGGGGAAAGTCTCTAACACTAAACTCCCCTACGGATGTATTTGCTATGGGACTGTCTTTATCTTGTTTACCACTCTTCAGAGTTATTTACATTCCGCCAGGTGAACTGGGGTATTATCATAACAATACCCAGTCATTATCACCGGTCAGCGAGCGAGATTCTTATCATGAAAAGACGGTCTCGCTCGATCAACATCTATAGAAGCCAATATTGTCTGTCTGAGATAGCCGTCTGAGGTGGGCAGATTACACAGGTGGTAGATGCGTTTATCGTTTCACGGAACCATCCCTCTGTGTGATTATCACGATAATCTGTCTGGAGAGACAATATTGGCGATAGGTAGCATCTCGACATCAAATGAGTTCACAGATGGTGTTTATGAGTTGTTCACAAGATGCCGGCGGAAGTCTAGCGCAACGATATGAAAAGGTCACGCGTGGATATTAAATTTAATATTTTGAAACACGTGAGGGTATTTTTTGAATTTGAAACACCCCTACCACATAGTGCTGAACGAGATTCGATTGGATTAGTTAATTTAAGAGGTCGAAATATACAATGTATCTCGATGGAAAATTAAGCGGAAACACATCTGTGATTTGAGCTGTGAATGAGAGATATAATCTAGCGAACTCAGAGACACAGAACAGACAGCTTCGCAACTTCATACGTGCAGCTCCCAGAAAGAAAAAGGAAATATTGGACTTAGAAATTCCACAACTATAAGTAACAGATTGGAATATGCAGATGACATTGCACTACTAGCACATTCACATCAACACATCCAGGAAAAAACGGATAGACTTAATAAGTTTAGCCAGCAGGTGGGCTTGAACATCAATTTTAAGAAGTCAGAGGTCATGACGCTCAATGTGAGCAACCCTGAGCACATTTCAGTAAGGAATCAGAAACTGGTACAGACAGACACCTTCACATACCTAGGATGCATAGTAACACCAGACGGGCAGGCAAAGACATCAACATCAGAATGAATAAGGCAAGAACAGCCTTTTTTAGCCTAAACAACACCTGGAAGTCCTCTCAATACAGCACAAGCACAAAATTAAGATTATATCAGACCTGTGTGCTTTCTGTGCTTCTCTATGGTGCGGAATGCTGGAGAGTTACAGAGAAGGAAATGTCGAAATTGTCCTCTTTTCACACAACATGCCTAAGAAAAATTCACCAAATCTTTTGGCCGAATACCATCACCAACCAAGATCTGCTTACTCGGAGCAAGCAAGAGGACATGCACTCCATTATAGCTGGCAGACGCTGGAGCTGGGTTGGCCATGTCCTCAGAAGAGACCCGATGCCATCACAAGAACAGCTGTGCTTTGGACCCCTGAAGGAAAACGAAAGAGAGGCCGACCAAAAACAACCTAACGGAGGACTGTGGAGGCTGAGATGCAAAGAATGAACCAGAGTTGGGGCACTGTACGAAGGATGGCCACCGACCGAGCAAAGTGGAATCAATTTGTTGTTGCCCTACAAGACGCCACTAGGCGTGATGGCCACTGACTGCTTTGACGGTCGGCGGCTAAGGATTAAAGAAGAAGAAGAAGTAACAGATTGAGTATTGGGCAGCTTACAAGTAAACCCGCAATTTTAATACAAGACTGGAAACTTAGGAATTTGATCACAAGTCAGAGGAATTAAACAACAGTTTTCCCAGGCCAGTGATTTCGTAGAACACCCGCCGTCAGAGGAATTAACTCTAATTTCCAGATCTAAGTGATTTCAAAGCATCTAATACAGAGCTGTGTCGCCTAAATCTGTGCAAGGAGATTGTGTATTCCCACAAATTTTGGGGTAAGTGTAAACAGTTTATTTACTAATGTAAATTTTACAGGTTTCTTGCTAAGTGGTTATAAACGAGGCTGGCAACCTCAACATATGAAAATAGTATATGCATGAACCACTACTGCAAGAGATGGTGATTGTTCTGACTAATCGTGCGGAAAACTCGACAGTAGAGGTGACCCCGGGACTCCGATTGGAGCAGTAATGAGTGATGATTACATCATGTGTGCCTCAAGTGTAGCATATCATTTTTGAGATGTATGTAATAAGTTAATGTTAGTTCAGGCACAAATCATATTCTCACTTTCCAGACATATTTTTCCAGTTAATAATCAGAGTAATATTGGTGAATTTTAACCATCTTCTCGGAGTTACGTTGTGCGTTCTCGAGAATTAAATTCTTCTGAGAGTTTAACATTGGTGGGCGGACAACGGGAACGTGAGCCTGTAAGGGTGCTCCAAACAAATGTACTTAGCAGAGGGCATTTGTTTTTCTATTTTTCTAAAGTTCGTGGTTACAAGCCATCAGACGATTTGTGGTACTAACGCCGTTAGTGTGAGAGAAAAGCATCCACCCTAACCGCCTACAGTAGAAGAGAGTGTGGAGAGGGCTTTCATCATCACAGAATTCATGAACCACAGCTGCAGGACTCAGCTAGAGTTAATATTCTTGTAAAATAGGCGAAAGCAACGGACTTTTGATAAATCTTCTCCTACGTCTCCGTGACGAAAACTTTTATCTAAATTTCACCTCGGCCCAATGACGTGTCATTGCGAGGCTGGGGAAACTGAGGACTTTCCTTCCAACCCGGTCAGGAGCTTCGCTCCTTCCCATCCACAGAGGGTTTATCACAGGAGCCGTTCAGGTTATTCAGTCAAATTTCCGGTCGTAAACATTTCTTCAAACGCTGACGCCCGGGTTTGAACCATGAACACCCGGTCGCCAGTACAACGCCGTAGCCATTACACCAGCGCGGCTCCCATATATATATATATATATATATATATATATATATATATATATATATATATATATATATATATATATATATATATATATATATATATATATATATATATATATATATATATATATATATATATATATATATATATATATATACCTAGACATATATTTACCTCTAAACAGAGCTATACCTTATAAGAGGGATTTCGTTGGATTACACCAACTGGCGGCTTGAACGGGCTAATCAATTGCTTAAATCATTCACAAAAGGCGACGGACCAGATACAATGCGTTAACAATTGTTCAGCCCAATGCAACATTGTTCGTGACTTCTGGAAATATCTTGTGAAATCTCCCTTAAGGTAGAAGTGTCATTAACCTTCTATCTACATCTCTTACACATAAGGAAGGGAAACCCGAGGCCTGTAAACAGTAAATTAATATGAAACAAATATAAAGGTATTGTTGCAAGTGGAACTTATTGAAGGCTAAGTAATCTTAGAATGTTTTGAACAAATTAAATTTCGAGTTGCAACGCTTGATTAAGTGGATACTTGTTTGACTTTAGGATAGAATGATCTTTTCCTATTTTTCGGGTGACAGAGTACAGATAAGCGTGTGAACGCTGTTTAATGTATTTATTCTGTACTGTTTTGAGTCATGTGAATAGCTCGCAGCTAGTCTGCATGTATTATCGAGAGCGGTGTTCAAGACAGCCGAATCTCGTGACGGGTTTTTTGGCGGGACTAGTGTGTGATTTGGGAGTTGTGTTTTGGGCGTGGACCGTGTAGGTCGAGTCCCAGTGTTTTTTGGATAATGGATGCCTACGTAGGATTTGAGAAAATGTCGACTTATATATTTCGCTGTGTGTACAGCCTATGTGATACACTGCAGTGAAGATTTGTTTAGGCCATATGAAGATTATTATAGCTGCCGTGTGATGCAGGCTTTATTGAGTATTGGAGTACTGTTTAGGCCATATGAACATTATTATAGCTGCCGTGTGATGCAGGCTTTATTGAGTATTGGAGTACTGTTTAGGCCAGGATGTGGACAGGCCGTATTATATATATTTAATGCAATGTGGAAATTATATGATTCGTGTTTTGCTGTCGAATGTGTGTCATTTATGTCATCGTGTCTGTGTTGTAACGGAATAAACAGTATCAAACTGTTCCAGTCGTTTGCAACCCTTTTTTGACTCCTGCATGTACTCTTATGTACGTACTGTGGTGTGCGAACATATCAACACACACCCAGGTCAACATTCCAGACACAGTGACAGGACAGCAGCACACATATATTGAATTAGCCTGTGTGGCGATGATATAGACCGAACCAGTACACTCGTAACAGTGGGTGTAAACAGACTAAAACATTTAACATGGAGAAATAGCATCGTTATCAGAGACTATAGCATTAGACTTAGCACTCGTTATCAGTTGGTGGTTTTCAGTTAACAGGATCTGACATCTACGATTATTCGCGTCGATAGCCTAAGTGGCGTAGTTTTCGTATCATTGGATATCATTTAAGATGTGCCTGTGTGGCGTATACGATTAAGAAATTGTTACCTCTACAGTGATATGTACTTGAAGCAAGAGCATAAAATGAAGCAAATTTTGTCCACCAGACCATATCATATCTAGAGGATCAGTCACTACAAGTTGAAAATAATACATATGACTTTCACGTGACAAGAGTGTAGAACACTTGACTTTGTGATAATTAGCCCTATGTGGGCGTGCCTTGAATCTCCTGTACTTCAGAACTTTGACCTAGTTATTGTCTGCCTGGGTGGCGCATTTGAGAAACAACGCACGCTTTATTCGTGGTAGAAGGCAACTTTACACCAGTATCAATTGACGTCCTATTTCATTCCTATAGACTACAACAACGTCTGCAGTGGTCAAGGAAGTTCAATTAGACTTGGACAGTATTTGTACCAGCATTTGTACGGGTTGTGACGGATTCCTGAAATATTCGAGTTACCTGTGCCAGTTATCACCATCACAAGTTCAAGATGTTATGATACACGGAGTTGCCGTGTACATTTCAGACTACAGAAGAGTCAAGAGTTGCAGTGTGTGCTGTATTATGGTTCCTGTCAACTTGTGCATTGTTAAGCACATATCATATTGACGAAATTACCTGAAGACAAACGAATCAAGTTCCAGTGCTTTCCCGCAGTGGAGGTTTTAGCAGTCTATGTGATATCCAGTGTCGTGGCGGAAAGGAACGGGATCATTGACAGATAAGTGATTTTGTCTTGTGTAAATTGTGTCACTTCATATATGTCACTGGGCCTCCCTAATTGCTTATTCTGTTGTTATTATTGTTTATGTCTAATTTGACATATGATTAAGATTTTGTGCATAGGTGTTAATGGCTGTTGACATATGTCGATTTTCCGAATAATGATGTGACTTGAAAAAGGTGCTATAAAAAGGAATTGGTGATACAGAATTGAGGAATAAGCTCATTTCTTGACAAATAGTTAACTTGGTGATCTGGAAAGGTGATTGTCCCAACTTTTGTAGACAGTAATTTGTCATAACTATAAGTGATTACTAGATATATTTGATTAAGTAAGTGAATCACTATGGATGATGATGATACAGATCCGGAGGATATGGGACCTGTATTAGAGTATCTGTTTCAAGAGGGGACAGATTATCAGGGATTAAAAGGCCCAGAGCTTGAGTCACATGTTATGGACAGGTTTTTGGTCTGTGCATCGAGATCTCTAAGAGAGTTTGCTGATGAGA
Organism: Oreohelix idahoensis; assembly: GCA_024509875.1. Classification (NCBI taxonomy): domain Eukaryota; kingdom Metazoa; phylum Mollusca; class Gastropoda; order Stylommatophora; family Oreohelicidae; genus Oreohelix; species Oreohelix idahoensis. Next base: position 524,087 of record JAMPIV010019835.1, read on the forward strand.
GATTTCAGTCCATTCCTCATGTGGGTATGGCTAAGGATCTAGCGAGGTTGTTAGTTTTGGACCTTCGTCTGTTTTTGGACAAGCATATTGGTAAGAAACGTGATGACATATTGAAGAGTATGCGTACGTTATTGCGCGACGGCATGCATAGTGACCAGAAAGAAGAGCTAAAAGAGAAGAAGCAAATACGAGATATAAAACAGAGTACACAGGAGCAAAGGGAAAGTTGTTTAAAAAGTACTACTGAAGTGAATAAGCTACATAAAAAAGTGACTAAACTTACAGGTGATTTATGTAAATCAAATTCTGAGCTTGCTTGTGTTCGAGCAAAATTAGACTCGGCATTGTGCAAAATTAAAGAGAGCGAAGCTCAGATGGAAAAAAAATGGCGAAGTTAGAAATCTGACTCAAAAAGTTCAAGAGAAGACAGAGATTTCTGGGAAATTAAAAGTTCAGATTAAGAAATATGAGAAATTGTGTAATGAAACACTTACTGATCTATTAAGTGACGATGAGATTTGTGGTCGCCAAATTAAAGAAAAAGATACCATATCCCTAGAGAAGGTTGATAGGCTTACGAATAGTCATGATATTGAGATTGAGAGGGTTGATAAAGAGAGAATGAAAGAGTTAATGATGGAGAAAGACAAATTGATTAAGATTGAAAATTTGCTAGCAGAGGAAAGCTGCAAGGTCTTAAAAGCTGAGAGTTTAAACAAGAAATTACGTGAAGAGATCTCACATAGAGATGTGGAGATTGCACAGGCAAGGAAACGAGTGGATGGCCTGCTTGACATCGTCTTAAATAACAATATGTGTTCTTCTGTCAATGTTGACAATGATAGACAGAAAGTTGCGAAAAGTCAGCCCCATACACTTTTTGCTCAGAGAGATGTCATTCATGGTAAAGACAGATCTTTTCGTGGTAAATATAACTTTCGAAGTTCTAATATTACTGATAGTTCCAGTAATAATTCTTGGCGTCAGACCAACAAAGATTCTTGTGTAACAGCCAGTTCCGTTGGTCAGGAAAAGAAAGGTGATAAATTTCAGGTCAAGACTCATAAGAGCAAATATTTCTCGACTATTAGAAATTCTCAAAAATTAATAACAGGGGTTGAGGCTATTACTACTTTTTCCAAAGATGAAACCCATATGCGGAACAATAGAGATACTATTGTTCCTGCCAGTTGTCAAACTCAGCACAGTCAGTTTGAAACAATTGGTAAATATATTCCCATAAGGGAGAAGAAAAACAGTTCTAGAAAGAGAGATAACCCCAAGAGTAAACAGTACCAAGGGAGATCAGTAAATAATAATTTTCCCTCTCGTAGATACTGTAGACAATTTAACAAATCTCAAAGTTTTGATTGTAAGAATGTTGGAAAGTATGAGAGAGATAATAGCTTTTCAAATGTTGCTTTACATCACCAGAGTAATGCTCCTCAACAAAAGACTAAAGTCATTATTTGTAAACAACGCAACGGTAATAATAAGTATTTTGATCATAGAACAAATAATAAGCGCAATTGTGCTAATTTTGTTCAACATGAGCCCAGAGTCATTTATAATCAAGGTAAACAGAGTAAAAATAACAGTGGATGCTTGAATACTATTGCTTGCTCTGCTTGTTGTTGTGAATATAACACTTTGTTTCAGCCTACGGCAGCGGCGACATTCAAGGTCGGTCATGTTGTCCCCAAGTATTCTGTGATTTCTACATGTGATAGGAAGAGCTAGTGACATCATGAAGAGACCGGTGCTTTACACAAGCCGGTGCTGGGTAATTGTAAATGTGATTTCTACGTTTTTCTCATTAAATTTACCAATTGAGTAAAATGGAAATTTTATTTGTATTTGTTGACAGAAGCTACGTTGCGATAAGAGTCAAGGCTTCTGCGACATATTGACGGTCAGAAATATAGGTCAACTTTCCGCTCGAGTAGTCAACCGAAACCTGTCAGCGTCAAACTAAAATCTGAGGTGTTGCTTACTGAAGGTCAAGCATGTTTACAAGAGAGTGGGAAATTTTGCGGCTTATTTATTTTTTTTTTTTGAGATAGTAAATATTTTTGTATTCTATATTAGTACATGACATGTGGTTGTTTTGAAATAACATATAATTTTGTTGTAATGATTATTTCTATGCATCATTTGATTGCCATAATTTGTTTTTGTTTAATTGTTATTTATATGTCTGTATTTTGATGATGTATTAATACATTTTTATGCTATTTATATATTATTGTGTTGATAATGTGTAGTATGTAATTATTACCCTTTATACTACTCTGTTCAACTTAGAATTTTTGCAACTGTGTTGTTTAGGATAGTTTTGTACATGATGAGATTGCACAAACTCATTTATTGTGTTGATGTAGTGGTTACTTTTAGATAGTCCTGAGTGTTCGTTATTCACTTAATTTATATTTTTCTCATGTTTTGATGTCATGATTAATTAATATATAGAACATACAGAGAAGATGTGTATTATCGGTTATGTTGTGAAATGTAATTTTGAAAATAGCTTGCATGTATCATAAATGATCTTGTATTTGGATTTGTCAACATATTGTGAAACTTTGATTTTTCCAGAACTTGATTTCTTGCCAGTCAGGCATGTAGATTATTTTCTTAGCAGATTATTTTATAAAAAAAAAACTTATTTTTTTTTGGTAGATATTTTTATAGAACCTTTTGCATATGACATATTAGCAACAAAGTGTAGATTTATTTATAATGTATATCTTATCGATTTGAGTAAGAGATAGAGTTATAGCTAAATAGCATTTTACTGAGCTGAACGTAATTGTCAGCAGAAAGAACTTAAAGGATAAATTAAATTTACATGTGTTGATTTAAGGGTTTCTTCGAGATAGGATTTTTGTTTTATATCTCACTCATTTTGTTAAAATATTGATTTCGATATTAGGTTTTAGTGGTCTTGAATTACTTAAAAATTAAATACTGTTTTTATGTAACTTATCGTTAGAAAATATGTTTGTACGGTAATTTTGGAAAAATGTTTTTTTTTTTTTTTTGGCATTGTAATTTTTTGTTGTGTGTGCCCAGCATTTGACTGCGTGATATCATTGATATGTAGATTGATTAGTTCTTGTAAAAAGTTGTTTTTTATTATGATGTATTTTTTATTTTTTAGCGCTTGATTGTGCGTTGGTCGTATTAGTTATAGCAATGCTATTACTTGTTTGTTCGATGCCTATAATTTATTTATTTTAGTTTTGTATAACTCTTGTAACTTGGTTAAATTACTTATTAGGTTTTGTTTAGTTATAAATTATTTTTTGGTGGTGTTAGTATAGATATACTTGGATATTTTGTGTTGTGCCTTTCGATCACGTTCATATATTTATTTTTGAATAGGTTATCTGATCAAAACAGTTATTAGTATGTATCGTTATTGACTTTCTCTGCGTTCGTGCCTTTGCTTTCTATCTGTCTTTGGTAACTATTTTTCATTTCATTACTTCTTTTCGGTTGTCTTTTCGGTATGGATTTCATATCTTGTTTATACTTTCGTACCTCATCTTCGTTTTACTTGATTCTATTTGTATACTTTGTCTTCTTTCAACACTTATACCTCTATTCTTTGTATTGTTGGAGTGGTGATATGACTTGATATAACATATCTACTTATGATAGTTGTATTTATTTTACATGTAATTGTTGTATATTTAGCTAATTACTTTTTATACTTAGCTGATTATGCTGTATGCTTTAATTGCTACTTTACACTTTAATGCTGATATTTGTTGTAGATATAATTTGATTTAAATTAAGATGATTTTTGTAAGCATATGTTAGAGCTTCATTTTCTTCTAAATTTTTTGTTTTTGGGAGTTAATTCTTTTCAAAAAAATGATAGAATCATTTTTTTTCCCGGAGCGGGTGGTAACTGTTGCAAGTGGAACTTATTGAAGGGGAAGTAATCTTAGAATGTTTTGAACAAATTAAATTTCGAGTTGCAACGCTTGATTAAGCGGATACTTGTTTGACTTTAGGATAGAATGATCTTTTCATATTTTTCGGGTGACAGAGTACAGATAAGCGTGTGAACGCTGTTTAATGTATTTATTCTGTACTGTTTTGAGTCATGTGAATAGCTCGCAGCTAGTCTGCATGTATTATCGAGAGCGGTGTTCAGGACAACCGAATCTCGTGACGGGTTTTTTGGCGGGACTAGTGTGTGATTTGGGAGTTGTGTTTTGGGCGTGGACCGTGTAGGTCGAGTCCCAGTGTTTTTTGGATAATGGATGCCTACGTAGGATTTGAGAAAATGTCGACTTATATATTTCGCTGTGTGTACAGCCTATGTGATACACTGCAGTGAAGATTTGTTTAGGCCATATGAACATTATTATAGCTGCCGTGTGATGCAGGCTTTATTGAGTATTGGAGTACTGTTTAGGCCATATGAACATTATTATAGCTGCCGTGTGATGCAGGCTTTATTAAGTATCGGAGTACTGTTTAGGCCATATGAAGATTATTATAGCTGCCGTGTGATGCAGGCTTTATTGAGTATTGGAGTACTGTTTAGGACATACGAAGATTATTATAGCTGCTGGGTGAGCATGCTCTATTGTGTAATGAAGATTTGTGTAGGCCATATGAACATTATTATAGCTGCCGTGTGATGCAGGCTTTATTAAGTATCGGAGTACTGTTTAGGCCATATGAACATTATTATAGCTGCCGTGTGATGCAGGCTTTATTGAGTATTGGAGTACTGTTTAGGACATACGAAGATTATTATAGCTGCTGGGTGAGCATGCTCTATTGTGTAATGAAGATTTGTGTAGGCCATATGAACATTATTATAGCTGCCGTGTGATGCAGGCTTTATTAAGTATCGGAGTACTGTTTAGGCCATATGAACATTATTATAGCTGCCGTGTGATGCAGGCTTTATTGAGTATTGGAGTACTGTTTAGGCCAGGATGTGGACAGGCCGTATTATATATATTTAATGCAATGTTGAAATTATATGATTCGTGTTTTGCTGTCGAATGTGTGTCATTTATGTCATCGTGTCTGTGTTGTAACGGAATAAACAGTATCGAACTGTTCCAGTCGTTTGCAACCCTTTTTTGACTCCTGCATGTACTCTTATGTACGTACTGTGGTGTGCGAACATATCAACACACACCCAGGTCAACATTCCAGACACAGTGACAGGACAGCAGCACACATATATTGAATTAGCCTGTGTGGCGATGATATAGACCGAACCAGTACACTCGTAACAATGGGTGTAAACAGACTAAAACATTTAACATGGAGAAATAGCATCGTTATCAGAGACTATAACATTAGACTTAGCACTCGTTATCAGGTATGTTATCAGGCACTCGCAGGAAATAAAGAAGTAGAACACCAGACAACAGAAAAACAACAGACATGAGTGGCTTACCCAGGATTTGAACACCGGACCTTCCGTGCGACAACCCCGCCTAGCCATGCAAGTGAATCACACTAACCTCCCTGCCATCTACGCATCATCAAAAAATGATGTTTCAATGGCAGGTCATCAGTGCGAACCACAATACACGACACCGGAAGTCCACCATGGGCAGTTCAGCCTATTAATAACGCAATCACTTCTGTTGTTTCCCTATCCTGCAGTATAGGCCAATCCAACAAGACAAGGACCTTAATACTGTGTCCAGTAAATGATAGTAGACTAGAACAGTGAGAACAGGACAGTTTCCCTTCCTTATGTGTAATAAATGTTTATACCTCGGGTTTCCATTCCTTATGTGTAATAAATGTTTATACAATACCAAACCTACCCACTGTCCTGTTCTCACTGTTCTAGTCTACTATCATTTACTGGACACAGTATTAAGGTCCTTGTCTTGTTGGATTGGCCTATACTGCAGGATACAGAAACAACAGAAGTGATTGCGTCATTAATAGGCTGAACTGCCCATGGTGGACTTCCGGTGTCGTGTATTGTGGTTCGCACTGATGACCTGCCATTGAAACATCATTTTTTGATGATGCGTAGATGGCAGGGAGGTTAGTGTGATTCACTTGCATGGCTAGGCATGGTTGTCGCACGGAAGGTCCGGTGTTCAAATCCTGGGTAAGCCACTCATGTCTGTTGTTTTTCTGTTGTCTGGTGTTCTACTTCTTTATTTCCTGCGAGTGCCTGATAACATACCTTTATATTTGTTTCATATTAATTTATCTACATCTCTGCCAAGAGTAACCTTAGAAGCCAATATTAGATACTCTTGAGTTTTGGTCACTGTTGGACCACCACTGCAGAGCACGGGAGGCAATCCGTGCCCCCCCCCCCTTTCCCCCGGGGCCCAACACAAGTATACTTCCAAAGATTACTGTGGGGAAAAATTGCGTGGGTGTCTGTTATTTGATGTTCAGTGCATAACTTGGCCATGCGTCCCCAAATACTGACAGTCCGATGTAAACACTACCTCAAGCTGCCCTTTTGTTCTGGGTCTTGGTTTTATAATCTGGGGTGTCTAAAAAGCTTCACAGGATGATGTAACGGTTTAAATGATCTTTTCGACAGATAAATGCCAAAATGGTTGAACTATTTTAGTCCGGTCACTGAACGTTTTTGGTGATGTTTAAAACGGTCAACTGGCCAGCTATTTATGGTCTGGGTTACGTATATTTTTGTGTGGATATTTACGGAAATGTGCATTATCTAGTGCAGCCTTTCTCAACCTTTTTTTTTTTCCTACCGTGGAGGAACTCTTGAAATAATTTTCAGGTCTCAGGGAACTAACTGCATAAAAAATTATTATATTTATAGCTCACGGTACGTTAGCGTGATTAGTAGTGGTGAATATAATAATCCAATAATTTTAATTAATGCTAATTACAACATAAAAATGTATTGAGAATATTGAATAGTAAAGCTACTAAAAAACATATGCCAAATCAATATAAATAAAAAATATAGTCAAGACACAGTTTTATACAAGACTTTGAAAAAACAAAAAGCCGTTTATTTATTTTTAAGCACGATCTCTGGTAGAACCCGTAGCGACCTCTCGCGGAAACCCGGTTGATATACTCTGATCTAGTGAGTTCTATGTAGTCCCTGTGAGTTTCTAAGAAGGCAGAGAAAGAATAGGTCTGCCGCTCCACAGGCATGTCGCAAAAGGCGAGTAATCAGAGATGATTGTGCAAGGAGCTGGCAACGTTCCCATATTATATAAATTGCTAAAAAAGCCATCAATTTACGAGAATGTGAATTCTTTGGTGCGAGCTTGCAGTTACAGTGTTGTTCCCACACTCCATAAGGAGTGGCAACTGACCAGAAGAAGAATAACGAAGTGAGAATACATGTGTGAGTAGTGACAACACAATATCAGAGCAGTAGTTATGGAAGAGATAGAAAGTTTACGTGAACTATACAAATTCAGTTAATTAGCGGAACTACAGACGTCATAATAGACAGATTAAAAAAGTAACAAGAAGGCACCTTGCACGTGTATGATAATAATCAGCGAGTACGCAATCAGAATTTGGTTTTTTTTATTTAACAGTTGGGTTTAGCTGGCAAGTTTATAATCATCATTGTTCATTTGTGACCGGGCTGCAAATCTGACTGAATGTTTCCTAATTTCCCCGTTTCTCTTTACAGTCTCTCGGCTATCTCCTTCTAACTTCGCGATTTTCTTCTTCTTCTCTGGTCCTTAGCCACTGATTGACACAGCAATCAGTGACCATCACGCCTGGTGGCGTCTCGTTGGGCAGCAACAAAGTGTCTCAACTTTGTTTGGTTGACAACCATCCTCCGTGTGGTACCCCAGCTCTGGTTCACGCTCTACCTCCACAGTTCTCCGCCAGGTGGCTTTTGGCCGTCCTTGCTTTCGCTTTCCTTCTGGAGTCCATAGCATGGCAGTTCTGGTGATTGTGTCTCAGGGTCTCTTCTGAGGATGTGGCCAACCCAATTCCAGCGTCTACCCGCTATGATAGTGCGAATGTCTTCTTGGTGGCTCCGAGCTAGCAGTTCTTGATTGGTGTTGGTGTTCGGCCAGAACATTTGAAGAACTTTCATTAGGCAGGTTGTGTGGAAAGGTTTTCAATCTATTGTTGACTGATTTCCATTCCAGTAATGATCTGTCTATGCCCTTCTTCGGGATAATGGCTACGCCTTCACTGTGTTGGCCATCCTCTTTTCCCGAGTAAATTACTAATTCCCTTGTTGCTGTTTTTACTCTTCCTGCTCCAGTCAATCAACGCTCACGTATTCCTGGTATGTGTAGTTTGTAGTTTTTCATTTCCATTATAATCTGTTTCAGTTTCCCTGTCTCGTTCATCGTTCTTACATTCCAAAATCCAATTCTGGTTTCGTATTTAGCAGTCAAGATGTCTGTTTCCATGTCAGTGGCTTCCTTTCGGCTTTCTTCACTGGCAGTCATTTGAGCCTCAGACTCCTGATGTCCATCCCGCAGCAAAGATTGTTAATTTGTTGCTGTTTCCGCATCGTGTGTGATTTTTTACATAGACAAAGGTGTCGGCACTGTGCTAAAAACTGTGCTAAAACCCCTCAACTTGGAGGGTAGGGTACCAGCTTTAGCCTAACCTCTACCCGCACAGACCTGTCCAGCTTGGTGGAACCTTAATATTAGACAAACATAAAGGTATGTTTTCAGGCACTCGTAAGAAATAAAGAAGTAGAACACTTGGACAACAGAAAAACAACAGACGTGAGTGGCTTACCCAGGGTTCGAACCCCGTACCTTCCGTACGACAACTCCGCCTAGCTATCAAGCGAATCACACTGACCCCACGGCCAGCTAGGCATCCCCAAAAAAAGATGCTTTGCTGGCTATTTATCAGTACGAAACACACAAGATAACACCGGAAGTATACAGTGGGCAACTCAGCCCTTAAATGACGCAATCACTTCTGTTGTTCTCCTATTAACAGTATGTGTCAGTCCAAACAAGACAAAGACCTTGATACTGGGTCCAGTAAATAGTAGAAGACTTAAGGACATTAGTATAGAACAGAGGGTAGGTTTCTGGTATTGTATAAACATAAATAACACATAAGGAAGGGAAACCCGAGGCCTGTAAACAGTAAATTAATATTAGACAAACATAAAGGTATGTTTTCAGGCACTCGTAAGAAATAAAGAAGTAGAACACTTGGACAACAGAAAAACAACAGACGTGAGTGGCTTACCCAGGGTTCGAACCCCGTACCTTCCGTACGACAACTCCGCCTAGCTATCAAGCGAATCACACTGACCCCACGGCCAGCAAGGCATCCCCAAAAAAAGATGCTTTGCTGGCTATTTATCAGTACGAAACACACAAGATAACACCGGAAGTATACAGTGGGCAACTCAGCCCTTAAATGACGCAATCACTTCTGTTGTTCTCCTATTAACAGTATGTGTCAGTCCAGTAAATAGTAGAAGACTTAAGGACATTAGTATAGAACAGAGGGTAGGTTTCTGGTATTGTATAAACATAAATAACACCTAAGGAAGGGAAACCCGAGGCCTGTAAACAGTAAATTAATATTAGACAAACATAAAGGTATGTTTTCAGGCACTCGTAAGAAATAAAGAGTAGAACACTTGGACAACAGAAAAACAACAGACGTGAGTGGCTTACCCAGGGTTCGAACCCCGTACCTTCCGTACGACAACTCCGCCTAGCTATCAAGCGAATCACACTGACCCCACGGCCAGCTAGGCATCCCCAAAAAAAGATGCTTTGCTGGCTATTTATCAGTACGAAACACACAAGATAACACCGGAAGTATACAGTGGGCAACTCAGCCCTTAAATGACGCAATCACTTCTGTTGTTCTCCTATTAACAGTATGTGTCAGTCCAAACAAGACAAAGACCTTGATACTGGGTCCAGTAAATAGTAGAAGACTTAAGGACATTAGTATAGAACAGAGGGTAGGTTTCTGGTATTTTATAAACATAAATAACACATAAGGAAGGGAAACCCGCGGCCTGTAAACAGTAAATTAATATTAGACAAACATAAAGGTATGTTTTCAGGCACTCGTAAGAAATAAAGAAGTAGAACACTTGGACAACAGAAAAACAACAGACGTGAGTGGCTTACCCAGGGTTCGAACCCCGTACCTTCCGTACGAAACCCCCCCCTAGCTTTGAAGCGAATCACACTGCCCCCCGGGCCGCTAGGCATCCCAAAAAAAAAAAAAAAAAAAAAAAAATGCTTTGCTGGCTATTTATCAGTACGAAACACACAAGATAACACCGGAAGTATACAGTGGGCAACTCAGCCCTTAAATGACGCCATCACTTCTGTTGTTCTCCTATTAACAGTATGTGTCAGTCCAAACAAGACAAAGACCTTGATACTGGGTCCAGTAAATAGTAGAAGACTTAAGGACATTAGTATAGAACAGAGGGTAGGTTTCTGGTATTGTATAAACATAAATAACACATAAGGAAGGGAAACCCGAGGCCTGTAAACAGTAAATTAATATTAGACAAACATAAAGGTATGTTTTCAGGCACTCGTAAGAAATAAGAATAGAACACACTTGGACACAGTAGTTGTCCGTACGGAAGGTACGGGGTTCGAACCCTGGGTAAGCCACTCACGTCTGTTGTTTTTCTGTTGTCCAAGTGTTCTACTTCTTTATTTCTACGAGTGCCTGAAAACATACCTTTATGTTTGTCTAATATTAATTTACTGTTTACAGGCCTCGGGTTTCCCTTCCTTATGTGTTATTTATGTTTATACAATGAAAACCTACCCTCTGTTCTATACTAATCCTTAAGAAGTTTTACTGGACCCAGTATCAAGGTCTTTGTCTTGTTTGGACTGACACATACTGTTAATAGGAGAACAACAGAAGTGATTGCGTCATTTAAGGGCTGAGTTGCCCACTGTATACTTCCGGTGTTATCTTGTGTGTTTCGTACTGATAAATAGCCAGCAAAGCATCTGTTTTTGGGGATGCCTAGCTGGCCGTGGGGTCAGTGTGATTCGCTTGATAGCTAGGCGGAGTTGTCGTACGGAAGGTACGGGGTTCGAACCCTGGGTAAGCCACTCACGTCTGTTGTTTTTCTGTTGTCCAAGTGTTCTCCTTCTTTATTTCTTACGAGTGCCTGAAAACATACCTTTATGTTTGTCTAATATTAATTTACTGTTTACAGGCCTCGGGTTTCCCTTCCTTATGTGTTATTTATGTTTATACAATACCAGAAACCTACCCTCTGTTCTATACTAATGTCCTTAAGTCTTCTACTATTTACTGGACCCAGTATCAAGGTCTTTGTCTTGTTTGGACTGACACATACTGTTAATAGGAGAACAACAGAAGTGATTGCGTCATTAAAGGGCTGAGTTGCCCACTGTATACTTCCGGTGTTATCTTGTGTGTTTCGTACTTTAGCCAGCAAAGCATCTTTTTTTGGGGATGCCTAGCTGGCCGTGGGGTCAGTGTGATTCGCTTGATAGCTAGGCGGAGTTGTCGTACGGAAGGTACGGGGTTCGAACCCTGGGTAAGCCACTCACGTCTGTTGTTTTTCTGTTGTCCAAGTGTTCTACTTCTTTATTTCTTACGAGTGCCTTGAAACATACCTTTATGTTTGTCTAATATTAATTTACTGTTTACAGGCCTCGGGTTTCCCTTCCTTATGTGTTATTTATGTTTATACAATACCAGAAACCTACCCTCTGTTCTATACTACTGTCCTTAAGTCTTCTACTATTTACTGGACCCAGTATCAAGGTCTTTGTCTTGTTTGGACTGACACATACTGTTAATAGGGGAACAACAGAAGTGATTGCGTCATTTAAGGGCTGAGTTGCCCACTGTATACTTCCGGTGTTATCTTGTGTGTTTCGTACTGATAAATAGCCAGCAAAGCATCTTTTTTTGGGGATGCCTAGCTGGCCGTGGGGTCAGTGTGATTCGCTTGATAGCTAGGCGGAGTTGTCGTACGGAAGGTACGGGGTTCGAACCCTGGGTAAGCCACTCACGTCTGTTGTTTTTCTGTTGTCCAAGTGTTCTACTTCTTTATTTCTTACGAGTGCCTGAAAACATACCTTTATGTTTGTCTAATATTAATTTACTGTTTACAGGCCTCGGGTTTCCTTTCCTTATGTGTTATTTATGTTTATACAATACCAGAAACCTACCAAGGTTCTATACTATGTCCTTAAGTTCTTCTACTATTTACTGGACCCAGTATCAAGGTCTTTGTCTTGTTTGGACTGACACATACTGTTAATAGGAGAACAACAGAAGTGATTGCGTCATTTAAGGGCTGAGTTGCCCACTGTATACTTCCGGTGTTATCTTGTGTGTTTCGTACTGATAAATAGCCAGCAAAGCATCTTTTTTTGGGGATGCCTAGCTGGCCGTGGGGTCAGTGTGATTCGCTTGATAGCTAGGCGGAGTTGTCGTACGGAAGGTACGGGGTTCGAACCCTGGGTAAGCCACTCACGTCTGTTGTTTTTCTGTTGTCCAAGTGTTCTACTTCTTTATTTCTTACGAGTGCCTGAAAACATACCTTTATGTTTGTCTAATATTAATTTACTGTTTACAGGCCTCGGGTTTCCCTTCCTTATGTGTTATTGGTGGAACCTGCCAGGAGTAAAACTCCCGCTGGCATAACTCTGGAAATTGTCAGGGTACACAAGCCGCCATACCGCTACAAGGTATAGGCATTCGCGATCTTGGCCGCAATAAATTATTGACAATTGCCAAATCGCGCACACACACTACACACTAACACATTCACACACATACAAGTATCGTGCAGTTACAGTCATACGCTTGCAAAAATTATTTATTTTTCTACTGTGTTTATCCTATTCACCTGTTTATCTAACTTGGCGTGGATACACCTTCAATGGAAAGCTCAGAGCTGTTTGCGACGTGTGTTGCCCCCCCCCCCCCCCCCCCCCCCCTTGTTTTTTCATTGAGCACATTAATATTATTATTTTACAAATACAGTTTTAAAGCTCGGATTAATAAGCAAGGTAAGGAAATAATGCACAGAGGATGAAAGGGCGTAACGTTTTTAAAAGAAATGAATGAATGACAACACTTTATACTCACACTGGACATCCAGGTTTTAGCCACACTCCTATGGAAATATCTTGTCCCATGATCAAATTATTCACCAGTCGAAAGGTCGTTGTATCATTTCTGTTCTCACTAGCAGGCAATGTTCAAATGGACGCTAACGTTCATTCAAAACATAAACAGATTTCATAGCCAACAACTTTCATTGTGGCTTCACAGACGGCAAATATAAAAGATGCTGTAAGCCACAGTCACACGAACTTTACTCGAAGCGTTAATTACTGTCTACCATCTTTAATGGAAGCAAGATTAATTAATCTTTGATGACACTACACATAAACACACTTTACCCTAAGTCCAAGGTTATTTTATCACCGATAAAATCTCAAACATCAGAGCTAAATTAAAAGTCTCATAAATTACGTATTCAAAAACAATCTAACATACGTTGCTTACATTAATTGATAAATATCAGTGGAACAGGATATTAGGAAAAGATGCTGCCTTTGGGTAAGGACACACACTGAGAACACCGCATGATAGCCCTACAAGGCAGTCCTTGTTCTGTGATCCGCAGGGTAAGAGTAATAGAAGGAAGCAAAAAATGAAGAAAATGCACGAAGGAAGGAATTATACGTAGATATGAAGAGAAGTTCTTGAACGGGTGGCACGTAGCAGAAGGTTACTTTTGGTCTCTCTCTGATCTTATGTCTTCCACTCTGATTGCTTATCTGACATTCTTCTCCGATATTCAGCTCTGATCTAAATCTCTGTCTTCCTCTCAGATTTTTCGTTATGCATTCCTCTGCTTCTTTTGACGTCGATCTTGCCTGTTGTCAACATTTGAATGGAAGTTAACAAAAAATCTTGTCTCCACGATAACAAAAATCTCACAAAGACATTTTAAAACAGTACAATAATAGTGATCGATGATAATCTCCTCCTGGTTGTCACCCGAGGCGAACCGCTCCCTTAGTACGCCACTGAGAACAAAGATTCTTCTAACGTAACACACTCAAACAATCAAAGAAATATATAACAGAAGTCAGTCATCAGAGCTGGATTTACGTCGATTTTAACCAACTGGACCTAGTCGGCCCCCGCGCTCACGGGGACCCTGCACTGGGGTTATCACCTCCAGCATTGCAAAAATTAAGGAACTTAGATTCGATATCAGAAATGTATACTAGTACATTGTGTTAAAAATCAAACAAGGTCTATATTTAGTAGCTCTATTTCGTCGTAAAACGCGTTACAACAAAACTATAATCTAAAATCCTTGGGGGGTGTGTGTGTCCCAACAGAACAGTGAAAATCAGACCCCGCAATTACAAAGGCCAATCCTGTCCGTTAATCATGAAATAAAAGGCTTATGTCTCACACGTAAAATTTTAGTACGGTACACAAAATCCATCTGGATGAACTTGTTCAACGTAAGTTGTCTTCGAAAAGGCATCTGAAGTAAACAGTGTAACTAACACAAAGGATGAAAACAGCGCTCCAAATCATCAACCGACGCTGGAGAGGATGGCAACTACTGACCATTTCAAATAAATAAGCTGATATTTGCATCCGTCTGAATCGATACAGGTCCTCGCTTTAGGACAGCTTGACACGGCAGCAATCATACTCTCAATGCGTGATAACACTGTAATTCGGTATTACGAACAGACAGCATGGGTGTATAAGTTTTGCTGGTCGGACGTTCGTGCTGGTCGGTTTAAAAAACAAAATGGAAAAAAATGCTGGACTGGAAATAGTTTGCGTTTGTGTGTATATGTTTTAACGGTGGGCCTCAACTTCTGCAAATAGGAAATATCCATTAATGCAACATTTTGCGTCGAATATGTCGTGGAATGTGTGAGAATAACCGATCAGCGTGTGAACTTCGCTATGCTGGGAGATCGCGCCAAATACAGACTAGACAAACAATGAGATGAGATTTCGTTTCTGTACTCAAGTATAAAGCTCTGTTTGCTTGTTAAAGTTCGTAATGGCTATTTGTCGCCTTTCCTGCAGTGTGCCAAAAAACACATTTTTTTCTCTCCTTCTGCCAGCAACTCTTTTTATATATCTGTCTCTCTTTTATACAACGTTTCGCACACAACACTCTTTCATACAAGCATCGCCGTATACACTTCTCTTTTTTATTCACATATCCTCGCATTCTCCTATCTTATACAAATAATCTCTTCCCCCCCCTCCCCTCACACCTACTCGGCCCTCTTTCACGCAAACAACACTGCTACCTCTCATCTTGTGCATATGAAAACAAACGTGTACTACCTTACTTCTCATTCAAATATCCCAGCATACGCTTCTTTCTGTCACACAAACACCCCTGAATATTCTCTTCTCACTTGCACAAGCATTCGCACATACTCTGCTCTCTTTCACACAAACAACCCCACATTATCTCTCTCTTTCATACAAACATCCCCGCATACTCTCCTATCTTTCATACAAACATACTCGCATACTTTCCTCTCCCTCTTTCTTACAAACAACACCACACATTCTCCTATATTTCATACAAACAACTCCACATACTCTCCTATCTTTCAAATAAACATCCTCGCATACAATCCTATCTTTCATACAAACAACCCGACATACTCCCCTATCTTTCATACAAACAACCCCACATACTCTCCTATCTTTCATACAAACATTCTCACATACCTCTCTCTTTCATACAAACATTCTCACATACCTCTCTCTTTCGTACAAACATCCTCGCATACCATCCTATCTTTCTGTCATACGGTAGGTTAATTGGTTTATTGGGCCCATCTAAGTAAAGAGTGAATGTTGACAGATACACGAGAATGTATAGAAAATAGATTTCACATGTGGTAGTTTGAGAGAAAGATATGTCTCTGGAGTGAGTAGGTTTCTCTCCTCCAGCCTATCCATACAACTGTGCTTTGTTTATAAGACACTCTTTGCCTCCCTATATGAAATAAGACAAGTTACTCTACACACACACAACACTATGTGACAACAAGACACATACACGTGAAAAACTAAGGATAAATGGGTATGGGTCTGACCAACACACACATTTCTTTGTTGTTTATTATCACTAAAATTTGTAACAACATCAAATACCCAAAAGATAGCAAGAAATCATTGAAATACAGAGGAATTAAAGAAGAATGGTGCGCCTTCACCGTATGAAGAAAAAAAAACCCAAAGAGATATTAAACCAGAGGTTGAAGGTTAGCACTTGGTTACAAAATAAACAATATTGGTACACTATAAGACCAAGTAAAGTAAACAAAAATCAGACAACCAAATTAATAGATAGTTTCCAGCAACAACAAAACCATTACACGCTCTCGCACTCAGTGGCCACTTCTCACTCTCTTTTCTATTTGTTTTTTTCTCTCGTGGGTCTGTGGTATCCCTTGGTAACAGATTTATTCCACGAACATAATCCCTATTTCACTGTGATTAATATACCACCCCAGCTGTCGATGATACATACTGGCCCCAGTTCATCCGCCCCAAAAAAAACTAATGAGGTAAACGCCGAATATGTTAATTCCACGATGAATCCTGGTAACGATATAAATCGTAAAGGTTATCTTCACTGTTCTAAAACTATCATTGTTCCTCCGATGGTGTGCACAGGGGAATGTAAGTCTAGACACAGGAACTACAACTGAATAATTTCGTTGCGACAACTCTTGCAGTGTTGGGCGGGCGGGGAAAAACAGGCTTGTTTCCCGCTCGATCGGGAACTTCTATCTGGATACAGGTTGTATTACAAATAGTTGAATATTGTGAGAATCATTGATGTTTACCATTTAAGAAAGGGGGATACTTCTAGTTTCTGGAAAGATCCCGGTTGCTTCAAATGTTAAAAATGATGATGGTGGATTTGTATATCGGCCAACTCTTTGCCAGAGCGCCGGTCCTGCACAGTGTATAAAAATATGTACTCCACAGGAATACAACTGTCAGGTGTCGGGGGAAAAATAATAATGTTATCAGATATACTCCACTGTGGGGCTGTTAAAAATAATATCCTGGATTTGGTAAGTCCAGTATTTACGATTTTCAGTCACAATATATCATCGGGCTAGTACACACTTTTTAATGATAAAGAAAAAGACCGATGGTCGTTCGCTTGGGGATCAGGTCTGCGAAAAAATACAAGAAAACATTTGTGGGAAAATACTACCAATCTATGTGTATATATATATTTAATGGTCGAAGGTACAGAACTCTATGTTAACTCCCTGACACAGGTTGATTAGGGGTTGCCTTCCCTGTGTTTATTCTTTCTTAAGACGGGATAGTTAACTGTTCTCAAATCTGTTCTGTCTACGCATGCGCTAGCTTTTAGCGCGAACCGAACAGACTTCCGTCTGTGAGTTATGAGCTGGTCTTCTGCCGGACGAAGATGTCCGTTGTTCTTCTTCTGCATTATCTGGGGAAAAGATAGTCTTGTCATATTAGTGATTTCCCCAGAGTTATTCTGTTCGTCTGGAATGACGACAAGTGTTATTTGTGTAGTGTTTGGAATTCTGTCCAAGGTAAAATTACTTTATTATTACGCAAAGTTTGCAGAACATTTAGTATGAACCTGTGAGTAGCGCTCACAGTTCTTGTGATCCAGAGTCCATTATGTGTGCTCGACGTAGCCAGTTAGGTCTATTCGTTGAAGTACTTTATAGAAGCACAATAACCATATATTGTTATGAAACCCGCAGGATGGCGGTACGTTTCAGCATGAAAGATAATACATGCCTATGGAAAAATGTACAGTTGTTTATCAACCATTATAAGGCCCGTCATTACGGCCTATAATTTTGAGCAGAAGAAGAAGTACCTGAAAGGTGAAGCCATATAAAGTCTTGACTGTATAATCAAGTTCACAGACTTCCATATTAAGCAACTATATTTATTTAAGGACTACCTGACGCGTTCAGTCAGGGGGCCCTGAGTTACAGTAGGAAAAGAATGTGTTGTCAAGCCAGCGTTATTAGCATCATACCTATGAGCTATACGGAACTGTTGATGTTCTATGTTCCTAGTTATTACCACCTATGAACAGTAATTAAAGGACAGACCATTGTCGATAACGTCCTTATAGATGAGTGGTTCAAGCTTTATTTACCAGATGTTTTGCCAGTCATATCCAATATACATGATGTGTCTTGATTCTCGTCCATTTGACTGTACCTGTTGATGTCACTGTGTCACGTAATTAAATGGTTGAAAGTTCCAGCAGTTTTCTACAATTACTGACTACTGCATGTGAGTGAGTGGGTGCCTTGTTTACATTTCAAAGATCCTATACGCATTCGTGTCTCTACACACCCACCTCACTTGTCAACCATACAATCTTCGAGTACCTTACATACAAGAAATGTCTGATGTTCGAATGTCAACATGACACCCTTTCGGCGCCTCAACGCCTGGTGAGCTATTCATGCATAACAAAGCTGCTTGGCCCAGGTCGGACGGACTACAACAGTACACAGCAAGGAGATTGTTACGTTCCTACATATCATACGTAAATCCCACCTTAACATTTGTAGTAGTCACATTAAAAAAGGACATAACATTCGTGGTTAGCGTAAATTATACGCTAACAGTTAGACATAGTAACGACATTCGTTGTGTGGCCTGCGGGCCTTATGGTCGTGTTTTCAAATGTGTGGCATGACCACATAGCCAAAGTGTTTCGAATGTGTGGCATGGCCACTTATCCAAGTGTATAACCGTATGTGTTCGGGCTTTTAAGCCGATATAATAATATGTGGATAAAGACCAGAGAGTCGTTGTGTGGCCTTCACGGCAAATGGCAGTGTTTCAAAATATGTGGCATGGCCACTTAGCCAAAGTGTTTTAAAGATGTGGTATAACCACTCAAGTGTGATAGTGCATAACTAGTAAGTTATATTTAAAGCAGAAATAAAGAATGTATAAGGACCCTTGAGTCTTAAAATATAAGACGGCAATATTAGCCGCAATAATTTATGATTAACGTAAGTCGTAAAATATGAAACACAGTTAGAATATGTAGTGCTGATTAAGCCTGGCTTTGAATGCTAAAGTAAATTTATATATTAGACAGTGTATCTAATAGAACTAGCTATATATATATATATATATATATATATATATATATATATATATATATATATATATATATATATATATATATAGAGAGAGAGAGAGAGAGAGAGAGAGAGAGAGAGAGAGACGAGGACACGACAGTCTTTCATCCGCTCTGTCAATCCTGACGAATTAAAAGATACACGGTTTTTGTTCTACGCCTACACACAGACATCGCTGGCCGCGGATTTGGGTCGAATCCAGTAGATGATGACTCACCCGCCCCGTATCGCGGCTGGCTGTCAGTCGCACGGTGTGTTATTTATTATTCCTTTTTCCATACGCATTACGTACAACATGATCACCTGTCATTAATTAGCTATTAAATTGTCGGTGTCTGTTACTTCGTCGTATGGGATTTAAAAAAATAATAGACGCTATAATAACAATAATTACAAATGAAATATAAACATGTATTCTTTTCTCCAACTGTCAGTCGTCTAACGCCTCTAAGTCCGGTTTGCTTAACAGTCGTGTTTATCTCTCTCTCCTGGAGATTTAAGTGCCGCATCCCTGCACTGTAAACATAATTACGGTCTCGTCTCTATTACGTAGCTGTCGGGTGGCGTGGTGTAACATTTTAATTGAATGTCTGGTTATAAAAATCGCTACGCGTTGTTTTATTTAATTCGCCTTACTAGCAAGAAAAATCAAAGTGAAGTGTTTAACTTTAAATGGCTATCACCGTAAAATACTTCTAATACTTAGAACTATTTACCAGAAATTCCAGAATTAAATCTCCACGAATCACTTATAAACATTATCCAAAAGAAATGGTTTATGACTGCGCGCTAGACTCTTCAAAGTCTGACTGACGACTGATGGTTGGGTTTTAGAAACAGCGGTATATATATATCATTAGATTCCTCTTGATGTCTAATGCGTTATTTCGCACTCCTGTGTGGGGAAAAAATTCAGAAGCTAGAGGTTTCAAGATAAAAGGCTTTACGTGTCGGGCTCTCAGAGTTTCTCGTCTGGAGCATTGACCAACATCAAAAGACTTTCTGTTCTCCTAGCGGGTTTCCCTAAGAATGACCGTGTTCCAAGATCAAAGGGGACTAGGGGAGTTCTAGATTTTCCCTGAGTAAACTTCAAAGGGTCTGTTCCGTCTCTCTCTCACGTGCTGTCTGCTGTCGAGTATTTTATGATTGACAGATGAACTCGCGTGAGTTGGAACGAAGTAAAACCAAAGCGTGATTTGTTTCCTGTTATGACTGACAGGTCACGAAGATTGTAAACACTGCGTTAGTCCGTGTTTAAAGAGAAGAGGGCGGGGACAAAAGGGTGAGCTGCAGAAGTAGTATAATATTCATGTTTTAGCTAGCAAATCAGAGCGCAGCTATAAGGTTACAATAAGCTGACAGATAACTGTAGACTCTTTTCCATTACACGTCACACTATAATACACACATCCTTGCATGCCATCCTATCTTTCATACAAACAACCTCGCATACCATCCTATCTTTCATAAAACATCCTCGCATACCATCCTATCTTTCACACAAACATCCTCGCATACCATCCTATCTTTCATAAAACATCCTCGCGTCCCATCCTATCTTTCATACAAACATTCTCGCATGCCATCCTATCTTTCATACAAACATCCCCGCATACCATCCTATCTCTCATAAAACATCCACGCGTACCATTCAATCTTTCATACAAACATCCTCGCATACCATCCTATCTTTCATACAAACATCATCGCATACCATCCTATCTTTCATACAAACATCCTCGCATACGATCGTATCTTTCATAAAAACATCCTCGCATGCCATCCTTTTTTTCATACAAACAACCTCGCATACCATCCTATCTTTCATACAAACATCATCGCATAACATCCTGTCGTTCATACAAACATCTTTGCATACCATCCTATCTTTCATACAAACATCCTCACATGCCATCGTATCTTTCATACAAGCATCATCGAATACCATCCTATCTTTCATAAAAACATCCTTGCATACCATCCTACCTTTCATACAAACATCCTCGCATGCCATCATATTTTTCACACAAACATCCTCGCATACCATCATATCTTTCATAAAACATCCTCGCATGCCATCCTATCTTTTGTACAAACATCCTCGCATACCATCCTATCTTTCATACAAACATCCTCGCATGTCATCCTATCTTTCATACAAATATCCTCGCATACCATCCTATCTTTCATAAAAGCATCCTCGCATGCCATCCTATCTTTCATACAAACAACCTCGCATACCATCCTACCTTTCATGCAAACATCCTAGCACACCATCCTTTCTTTCATAAAAACATCCTCGCATACCATCCTATCTTTCATACAAGCATCCTCGCATGCTATCCTATTTTTCGCACAAACATCATCGCATGCAATCCTATATTTCATAAAACATCCTCGCGTACTATCCTATCTTTCATACAAACATCCTCGCCTACCATCCTATCTTTTATAAAACATCCTCGCGTACCATCCTATCTTTCATACAAACATCCTCGCATGCCATCCTATCTTTTATACAAACATCCTCGCATACCATCCTATCTTTCATACAAACATCCTCGCATACCATCCAATCTTTCATAAAAACATCCTCGCATGCCATCTTATCTTTCATACAAACAACCTCGCATATCATCCTACCTTTCATACAAACATCCTCGCATGCCATCATTTCTTTTATACAAACATCCTCGCATACAATCCTATCTTTCATACAAGCATCATCGAATACCATCCTACCTTTCATACAAACATCCTCGCATGCCATCATATTTTTCACACAAACATCCTCGCATACCATCATATCTTTCATAAAACATCCTCGCGTGACATCCTATCTTTCGTACAAACATCCTCGCATGCCATCCTATCTTTTGTACAAACATCCTCGCATACCATCCTATCTTTCATACAAACATCCTCGCATGTCATCCTATCTTTCACACAAACATCATCGCATACCATCCTATATTTCATACAAACATCCTCGCATACTATCCTACCTTTCATACAAACATCCTCGCATACCATCCTATCTTTCAAAAAACATCCTCGCATGCCATCCTATCTTTCATACAAACATCATCGCATACCATCCTATCTTTCATACAAACATCATCGCATACCATCCTATCTTTCATACAAACATCCTCGCATGTCTTCCTATATTTCATACAAACATCATCGCATACCATCCTATCTTTCATACAAACATCCTCGCATGTCATCCTATCTTTCACACAAACATCATCGCATACCATCCTATATTTCATACAAACATCCTCGCATACTATCCTACCTTTCATACAAACATCCTCGCATACCATCCTATCTTTCAAAAAACATCCTCGCATGCCATCCTATCTTTCATACAAACAACCTCGCATACCATCCTATCTTTCATACAAACATCATCGCATACCATCCTATCTTTCATACAAACATCCTCGCATGTCTTCCTATATTTCATACAAACATCATCGCATACCATCCTACCTTTCATACAAACACTCTCGCATACTATCCTATCTTTCATAAAAACCTCCTCGCATACCATCCTATCTTTCCTACAAACATACTCGCATGCCTTCCTATTTTTCACACAAACATCCTCGCATACCATCCTATCCTTCATAAAATATGCTCGCGTACCATCCTATTTTCATAGAAACATCCTTGCCTACCATCCTATCTTTCATACAAACATCCTCGCATGCCATCTTATCTTTCATACAAACATCCTCGCATGCCATCCTATCTTTTATACAAACATCCTCACATACCATCCTATCTTTCATACAAACATCCTCGCATGCCATCCTTTCTTTCATACAAACATCATCGCATTCCATCTTATCTTTCATAAAAACTTCATCGCGTGCCATCTTGTCTTTCATACAAACATCATCGCATACCATCCTACCTTTCATACAAACATCCTCGCATACCATCCTATCTTTCATAAAAAAACATCCTCGCATGCCATCCTATCTTTCAAACAAACAACCTCGCATACCATCCTACCTTTCATACAAACATCATCGCATACCATCCTATCTTTCATAAAACATCCTCGCATACCATCCTATCTTTCATAAAACATCCCCTCGTTGAGACGTAAGGTTTATGTAACACGTCATTGCATGTAATAAAATGGCATTCAATTCGCATTATCTTAGCGTGTGCTCCATATAAATGTGTTGGATAGGACTGAAGAAATAACAATTTAAAAATAGAAAGTTACTTTTCAACCATCTTATATATAAAATCCCAGCTTTTTCTGTCAACACGTAACGCCAAGGGATGCAACTTTGGTTGAAAGTTAGACATTAATTGTATTGTTTCCCTTATATGTACTTTCCCGAAAATAGTAACACTTACCAAAGAAAAATGCGCAAATGACGGTGTGCACAAAAATATTTATAGCACGTGTGATCCCGTATACACACATTTGGATCCTCGCTGCTGCTACGTAGTTCGTGTACTGTGGTGATGCACAGTAGTTTTAAAAAAATACTTTTGAAGAAGTAAAATTGCCGTTAGGTATTGGTGCTTTTGAATTTAATTCCCGTCTTATGACGGGCTTTCACACTAGTCCTCTAGTAATTTGCTATATTTCCTATAACGCAAGAACGAGACACAAACTAGTAAATAAAGATATTGTATATTTCTACAGTACACTATTCGCATATATTAAATCTTAATGAACTATTTTCTGCAGCAGAAACAAAAAGTTTCATAACGTAAAATATAAATTCTGCCGCGAATCCCTCGAACACCTTCCCATACCCCCGAGGGTACCCGTACCACATTGTGGGAAACGTTGATGTAGAAAGTTACATAACCACATAAACTTGAAGCCCATATGACCAACATACTAGTGGAATAGTAAAGCGACAGAACAACTGAGTATGACAGTAATCATAACATAGTATTTGTCGATCAGGAAAAGGCCTTTAATTGAGTAGATAGAAATACATTTTGGTCAATACTGGAAGATCATGTAGAAGGGGGGGGGGGGTTAAATGAGGCTCAGAAGGGAGACCATGAGCAAAGAACAGGCTGAGAACCCATGTATTAGATAATTTGAGAGCTCTGTACCATACATGCAAAAGTGTAGTAAGGACAATTGATGGACTCACTAAGCAGTTGATATAACCACTGGGGTTCGATAAGGTTCAACATATATGGACAAGATAACAACAGAAGCAAACCTAGATGTAAACCCAGAAGACGAAGAAAACACAGAACGTTAAAAATATAATTCACGGACTGAGTTATGTGTTTTGTAGACGACCAATGTCTAATGTATGAAGATGAAAACTAATTGTAAAAACACACAGATGTACGTAATTGAACATGTGAAAGAAACAACATGAAGATCAACACATCAAAGACAGAAACAACGAAAATTATCAGATCACTGTTGCCCACATATTTTTTGGTGGCACGGATTACGCATACAAATGTAAAATGTTTTAATTGTCTGATAAAGACATATTCATCTTTGAATGCATGTTTTGGTCTTGAGGGACGGAACTCAGATTAGGCAATAAGTATTCATTCTGTGAGTTATCGCTCTTTGTATCGTTCTAAGAATCGAACTCAGCGGAGGGATTTAGACTTACTTGAATCTATTCTGTGTTTGGTTAGGAATAGATTGTTCTTGCTTCAGAATGTCTATGGCCCGAATCTATGGGTAGTTCTTGTCTATGTAGGACGAGTATGTCTTATATCTTGATATCTTAGTATGTTTAAGTGGAACTATTTTTTCTTGTACTGTACTTTAGGGTGTCAGGTGTTTTCGGCGGATGAAGATAGGTTAGAGTGTCCTTCGGTTGTAAAAGCCTATGGCGGGAAGTCATGTCGTAGAGATGCCCAAGAGTTTGTGATCTCTTCAATTCATTATGGGGACGAAGATAGTTTCTTCCAGGATTGTTTAGTCTATGAGTTCCCCAGTTGTGATTCTATAACGCCGGGAGAGCGTTTGTGCTTGCTAGTGTATTTCTTATGTCAAGGTAATCGTACTTTTGCTGACTTCGTTCATTCCTAGGCTTAAGATGGGCAGACGTTTACATGAATTTACCTATGAATATGTCGGGACGACATATTATCTAGCAGCACTAAATATGTTTATATGCAGCAACTATGAGGACAGAATATGCTGATCCTTGTAGAATCTTGTATTGTTGAGGAACAAAGCTTCGATTGAAGATTTGGCTATACATCCGTATAGTGAGTGATGCTCAACCGGGAACCAGCAGCCATTGTGGAATCCGATTTATCTTGGAATTCTACTTATTGTAAATCATCAAGCAGAGAACGGGAATGCTTCCTTATTATCAGGTGATGATTGAGAGATCACTATTATAAAGAAAACCCTATACCAGTGGGTTAATATTATCTTCACAGAGATTTGCTGTAATTTACCTAAAGGAACCTTCGCTAGAAAGAGGTCCTGTTTAGGAGTCAAGTTTGAACAGTATTGCTTAATTGACATGCTCGGTCAGTAAGGTCTACTGACGGTATTTATAAACAATGGAAATCTTGGTGTTTACAGTGTTCCATTGCAAGATTATTCTACATGAATGCTAATTTATGACGGTAGTCCATTGATCAACACTATGATGTTTATGTCGACTTATGTCCCTGTAACTGTACCCATCCTTTCAAGTGTGTGCGTCAAATTAAACCATTGAAATGTCTACAGTAGTCTGCATCAGTAACTTCTAGATACGTATGAATGAGTGTTTGAACCTTCAGTCAACTCCACAGAACAGTCTACACATTCGCGTATTGACATTCATTACAACACTCATTGTCAACACTGTATTCTTGTCAGGGCCTCATTGTGTCCCAGGACAAGGTGACATGTATACCTGACACTGTGCTCGGTTGTTTGAGTTGACTTTTCAGTCCCAGTACATCTTTACAACGTACTCTGACAAAACACAGTATACAGCATCCAAAATAACAGCCTTTATTATTACTACAAGAAAGAAAAGGCGTTTATCAATGTGATGGCTGCTCTGATGTATACACAGTTACGATGATAGAGAGGAAAAACGAGCGTTATCAATCACCATCCCACAATGTACATATCGATGACATCAGGCTTAAGCAGGTTCTAAACGTCAAATGAACAGGAAGCGTTTTTACGGAAAATGGAAAACTTGACAGAGTAACTGAAATAAGATGTCAAAATGCCAGTACAGTGACTAACCAACTGTCACCACTACTGTCACATAATTGAGTTTGCTGTCTTTTCTTCTACGGCAGTATTTTTATTTTAGAGTCATTGTTTGCAGTTCTTCTCCGTAATAATTCATCTTGTCTGTTTACCTGACCATCCCTGCTGAGAGGGAGTAGACAGGTGATGCAATATTGACCCACTGTCATGTTGGTAAAATTCTCGTGTACCAAACATTGGGCGAGTCGGATTAACACGACGTACGTTTATTTAGCGCTGATATGGCTATCGTGATTCATTAATTACTGTCGTGAAGAGTCACAACCCAGATGGTTAAACGAGGGTCGGTGTTTGCACAAGGAAGGAGAGAAAAATTATCCGTCTGCGGACATATTAAGGTGCATACCTGAAAGACGGAATGTTGTAATATCTTCCGGACAGAAGTGTTACGAAGACATTATTTGTGATAATGTAGGGAGTTGTAGTGAATTCATTACCGCGAATCCACGGATATAACAATTCCATATTTGGAAAGTGGCCTTTTAAATAACACGCAGAACTTTCCTATGAGGAAATTGTTTGAATAGACCTCATCAAAACCACGCATAATTGTAACTACGAGTATTTGCCGGAATTCGAGATGTAATCGTAACAACATTTCTGATTGGAGCCCGGTCTAATAGTAAACAACAACGTGCGTGGGACGAAAGTTGCTATATAACTGACACTTTAGTTGGTTGAAAGCACTGTGAAATTGAACTCATCAAGATATCAGCCAGACAGCCAGAGTAAAGAATAAGATCAGAATTCCATTTATCGGACTGGACCGTGTTTGGGCATCTTGGGGACTTCTTTATTTATATATATATATATATATATATATATATATATATATATATATATATATATATCGTGTGCTGTATTTCTTGGAAAAAACATTGAGAGGCCCTTTGCGTAATGACATCCTAAAATAATCCTAACATTAATTAATATTACGTTACCAAAACGGACGAACGAACAGATGGACAAAAAGGAGCGAGAGGGGGAGGGCTAGAAAATCAGAACGCATGCAACGCTACGCGCCAAATCTGGCTTTCGGCCGCGATATAACAAATGGCTGGCATGGATGGTCAAGGGGGTCCCCAGACTCGGAGCGTGTAAGTCAACCTCACTAAACTCTTTTCAGACGGACAGTTTGAATAATGTTAGTGGGGGGGGTGGGGGGGGGGGGGGGGGGTTGGGTGGGTTACCCTTTACCCTTTCCAGAATAGTTTGGGTGTTTTATAAATCATAACAGACTCTTATTAGAAAAGATAACAATATAGATTTGGGTTTTACGTTTTGAACACAGTGAAACAGTACCCATGACAGCACATTGATCGAAATAACGACCTAGGAGTTTAGAAGAAATTGGCAATATTTTGAACGCAACCACGTAGCTCCTTAAATTATATAGTTTTTTGGTTTTCCTTAGGGCTTGCTGACAAATAATATGTAAAACGTTACGCAAATAGTCCAGGAATTAATAAATTATACCCAAAATAAAATATTGGGGGTGCCTGACAGCATAAAATCATTTCTGCTCATAAGATTTATTTTTTAACGTGTTTGAAAAAAATTTACGTTACAGAAATAGCCTACCATGTAAACTCCAAATTGATTGGAGCGCAACAAATGAAAGCCTAACCACGATTGGTCGGGCTATAAATACTATCTTGGTTGTTAGGGGAGACGGGACAAGATAACATCATTTCAAACAATTGTCGAAACGTCGATCCTTGGCAAGTCTAGCTGATATACACCCTTGGGAGCGTTAGTTCGAGACCACTTGTTTAAAGAAGCTTGATAAAGCATCAGTGCGTTGAAGCCATCCATATTTGTGTTTGTAACA
Organism: Oreohelix idahoensis; assembly: GCA_024509875.1. NCBI lineage: Eukaryota > Metazoa > Mollusca > Gastropoda > Stylommatophora > Oreohelicidae > Oreohelix > Oreohelix idahoensis. The sequence goes on from JAMPIV010019835.1 coordinate 552,345, forward strand.
TAAGTGTTGGTGAAGTGGGTATGTTATTAAATACTTATAGGGACTTAGTGTACTGACTGAGATCAGCTGTGAAGGTATCTATATCTATTAAGAGTAGTGTATTATAGATAACCTTACTTGCTACCACATATCTATATATCTCAGTCAGAATTATTCTGGAATAGTGTGGATTCTACGTTATGTGTCTAGAGGTATGTGTAGATGAAAAGTGTAAGTCACAAAAACAGACAGAGCTAAACAATTTTAATTTTTCCACCATAGTCACTTGGCTCAAACACTAGTGAACACTCAACATACATAAATATACACTCTTTACAAGTACGCATGAAATGAATATGTGGTCCTGATTCAAATACAAAGGGAACAGGAATCACAATCAATTTTAATTACAAGTTATGTACAAA